>CM032229.1:40462500-40992500 GCA_019009955.1 Riptortus pedestris | reverse complement strand
ATAATTTATAAAAAAAAAAAAAATATATTTTATCTTTAATAGAATTCTATAAGTTATAAATGTGATTTCCATATTCCATTGCTGGGCTTCAGTGAGGTAACACTACGGGTTATCACTTCCGCCAGGTCACATTGTGTCCAGCAAAAATGTCCTAAACGGTATGTTTTCTACCTACAAAATGTCCCAGATGGCGTGTTGCGTTCCCGATTGACTTCCTGGACGTCTGAGGCAGGAATTTAGGAAGCCTGGATACAAAGTGGATTCCCTGAGAAAGCTAGAACGAAACGGAACTACTGCCAATAGCGGAGGGAAGCACTAGACTGACTCAATCAGCTTTCCGCGGAACAAATCTCGGAAGGAGTGTTGGTAGGGCCAGAGGCTCCAATTTTACTGTAAGTTGCGCTATAAATATAATTAACTACGTTGGATTTCATTTCATTTTATATGTAACAGCCACATGACAATAGAACACATGACTTATACGTATGATTTGTTCAGCACTGCAAGAAACGTCACAGCACTAACTGTAGCTTGGGAAGAGTTAGTTAAAGTATTGCAGAATCTATCCGTCAAAATAAATTATAGAAGACCAAGTACATACGAGCTCCTTGACGGATCAGGATTCATGGTTCTTTAGAATTAGTTGAGCTCACGCTTATTAGTTGTATCACTTTCAAGCACATAGCAAGTATGGCGAAGAAGAACGTTACCGTCGATGCAGGTGTAAAAACCAAAATAGTCGCAGGGACGAGGAATCCCTCAAAAGGCTCTCCGCTCTTAAAGACTTCAGGATAGCAAAGGATGCAAAAATAAAGTGTGAACTCCCAGAGAAACCCCTCTTACTTATTGAGAGATAAGCCCCAAGAAAGATACATGGAGTTGAGAGGGAACAACGCGGACGGGGATCACTTGTAATGACGACCTGATGGAGCAACATGGTCCCAGCTCTTTAGAAGGGCAGATTGCGCTGGTCTGCAATCGCCGAGAGAATGGACCCAAACAAGCTACATACCGAAACGTTGTAGGATATAAAAAGCGGGTTGAGGAAAATGTAGGGGTACAGGCTGACAGCTGGATGACTTCAGCTACATAGAGAGCATGGGGCGTCAGGAATTGAAGGGTTCTCGGAGCAGAATGCACGGAATTGTTCGACACACACACATACACACAACACACACACACACACACACACACACACACATATATATATATATATATATATAATGCTATCAAGAAAAAAAGTTGGACCGAAAAAAAAATCAATGAACGAAGTTCTAAATGAGATAAACGAAAAGAAATATCTTGTCCACGGGGAATAGGAGAGTGAAGCTTATTTTGCAAATGTAGTTGAAAATAGAATAATTATGAATTATTCTATTAAATCCCCCTTTAAGGAAGTGGGAAGACTGGTCATCAAATATCATGGATTTCAGTGGGTATAGAAATATGAAAAGAGAAAAACCCAATAGTTGCAACTGAAAGAATTATCCTTTAGATATTCTTCTTGATTATGTATAAAGCCCGATTCTATACGACACTAACAGCTATTTTCATAGTAATTTTTCTTTATCGTAAGATTATTAAAGCGCCTGAACACCCTTGCTATTTCGCAATTAAACCTGAAACTTCATTAAATTAGTTTACTATTCCGCTATGTTTCTCGTTAGTTGTTTTGTTACTAATTAAGATGTACTTTATACAACACCGGTTAATTAAGGAGAGATAACTACAAAGAGGTGTTTTAATGAGTTCGTTACTAATCAAATCCTTATTGCCTAAGGAGTGTCCTTAATTGTTTAGTGAGTGTCATCCGAGGAGTATATAATTCGATTTCAGTGTGTTTACGCTATCTTTTAGTTTTTTTTTAAAAATATAAAACAAAAAATCTGCTATCCGTACCGGATGACTTTCTTGTAGTAATTTGCAATTAAATATTATTATTATTTATTAACATCCACTTTTTGCTACTACAGCTAATTGGAACGGGTTATGTACAGGTTACCACCCTTTTCTATGGTGGGCCTAAGGATTTTATTCAGTAAGTTCGCCACTAAATAAATTTCTATATCCCTAGCGGGATTCGAACTCGTCACTCTACGTTTAACAAGTGAGCTTAAAGGCAACGTTTTAACTCGCCAGGCTAATCTGAGTCCCTGCAATTAAATATTAAAAAAAAAAAAAAGCAGTCAGGGACTGCCGGTAGAAGTAAAAATTCCTTTAGCTTTGATCGCTCAATTTTGGCATTGCTGAGAAATTTTTTTTACGAAGTCTTATTTTAAAAATATTTTTAGTTATTTATCAATAAGTAACAGTTATGTTCTATTTTACATGAAAAAATGAAATGACAAAAATAATAGTGATAAAAAAAATAATGTACCACGAATTGTTTTATTTATCAATATAAATATATATATATATATATATATATAAAATAAAAAAAAATTACATTTCAGAATTATTACAAATGCTTTACAAAAATAAGTTAAGTACACTCAGAAAAATCGATTTCTATCCATAATTTCTACAACTCTTGCACCATCATCACTGCCAGCACCATCACCAATTTCTAAAACTGATACAATCGGTATATGGTAGCTAAAGTAGGATACAAACAGTTTTGATTCGAATTTATTTAAATATCGGAATTTATTTAAATATTCGAATTTATTTATTTAAATATTTGAATTTATTTATTTAAATATTTTAATTTATTTAAACTTCGGATTAAAATATCTATGAAAGTAAAAATGGTAGATATATAGTATCTGTGAACGAAATGATGCTGGTTTTGTCCTCTTTATGTATGCGAACGAAAACTCTAGCTAATTTGGTTCAGGAGTTATGAAGAAAAGAAGCTCCTTTAGTTTTGAGTTGAGTACTAGCGGTGGCGGTGGTGGTGTCGCGATTTCGTACTTTTTTCCTCTCCCGCAAATGCTTCCTTACGGGGTGCACAACGTGCCTAAAGAAGTTTTCACTTAAAACACTTTTACTTTTCTTTTTCAATTAAAATTATTTCATTTGAAAGCGATTTACGATATCTTTGTTCTACAATTGTGCTCCTATACATTTTTCCGTAACTTAATATTAAGCGAGTTATTCTTCCTTTCTTGTTTTCAACTTTCAGTAATCTCTTCCACTCATTGTTTTTTTTTAGCAGATTTCCCTTAAGGAAAATCAGCTATTGAGGTCGTACTCATGACGCGATTTTCGAAAATTTTCTTCAAATGTCCATCGATCCTACCCAGGAGATGACGAAAATGAGGTCCGTTCAAAATTATATATATATTGTCTGTTAACGCTCTAGCGGTCGCAATTTTTGTTTGATCGTTACCAAACTCGACATTTAAACGTTTTATGCAAAAAGACAGATCAAGTTCGTTAATGGCTGAAATCGGACCTGTGGGAGGGGGAGTTTAGAGGGGGGATTTTCGAAAATTCGAAATATCTCCGTTACCATACGTCGGATCAGAAAATAGTATAGAACCAATCTTATTCTAAATTAAATTTACTATAAATATTGTAATATTGTTCTATACATTTATTCTCTATTTTGAATATTAACGAGATACTTGCATTTTTATTAAATTTGGGCCGATAACGGATGACAGTTTCCCGTCAAAAGGTAGTTCGGCCCTTTGCCTTAAGTGTTTGGCTCTCGTATGGAGATTTTTCTATTGTAAAACTTCACATGGGAAATCTGCTTAGTTTACGCAGCCACTGCGTGGCGGACTTTTTTTTATTTTAGCGTCTCCTAAACCCTTCTCCCACTTAGTCAATATCAATCATAAGGGGAGCAGGAAAACTGGATTTTACAATAGACCTAAATCTTCATACAGGTTTCAAAAGGAAAATACCGTTGAAATGTGTAAACCAAGTTTTTTTCGATTAAAATACTTTGTTTTTAACTTCGTTCAAGGAATTAAATATAAATTCGTTTTTATTAAGGCCCACAAGTAAAGTTCAAAATTACGTCCGTGGACGTATTTTTAGTCTTTATTGTCGGACATTTTTCGAAAAGCGCAAGTAAGTAATTAATATCTCCTAATTATTGGTATTTCTTAAACCATGTGTCATTTTCGTGAGAGTATTATTTCATATGTAAGTAATAATTTAAATAGTTTAGCAATCTACATCAATAAAGCTCCTGAGAGATAGATAGCTTTAAGGAACTATTTTCCAGGCTAAGCCCAGGGAGGCAGACTTCAAGGGAACTTTTATTCATGTATTCAGGCCATGAATAAATTGTTCGAACTGTCGGTAGAGGGCAGGAGGATCACCTGCCCAGCTGATGCTTCTCTACCTTTTATCCGGCACTAAATATGTTAATCTCTTTGCCAACTACTTTACTTTTAGTTAGGCTACTTTAAAACAGTTTGCTGCCCATTTTGACCGACATGTCAACATTTAAACAGCGCCTACTGCGCAATCACGAATACGGTAAACAGTAAATAACTAAATTGCAGTAAAATATTAACGTAGGGAAATTAGGAGATAAACAAACATTGGGAGAATAATAAATGCACGTTCCATGCATTTTATGAATAACTAAGGATTGAAGCAACAGGCAGCTTTAGAAATGAAACTAGAGGAAGACTTTGTTTACTAATGTTCAAACAAACAGCTCTGTAATCTTATTTATATATCTTTCTTTTATTCGAATATAGTTTTCTAATAAAGCATACATATTACCCCCGCATGTTTTACAAAAATAATGAATACCTATCTTGAACATTTCATGCTATAAATTTGAACATTTCTGATTAAGAATGTCTGTTTTCTAAACGAAACTCTATACTTGTAGTTTTACTCATATGCGTATGCAAATATAATGTAGTTTAGTTTAGTAATGCAACCCTAATGCAAATTTTTAAAATGTACTACTCGTATATCAAACATCGTATTATGCAAAATTCAATTTATTGAATCGAATAGATTTAAATAAACTCTGCATTTAAAATGATACATTATTTCCCCCTTTTCAGTAATAGAAATTATTAGTGGGAAGTAGTTTTAAGCTGAGGAAGCATTTCCTTTAGAGTATTTTTAGGGTAATACTATATAGCGGGCTTTATTGAACACGAGACCTGGATCCCAGGAATTCATTATTGATAAATAATATGTAATATCTAATAAGAATCAATAAGAAGGCCAAGTCCTCTACTGTTTTACAGTTGTAAATAAACAGTAGAGGACTTGGCCTTCTTATTGGTCCTTATCAATTGGTTCCTCTACCATCCAGCATATTCCAGAGATATAATTAATATCTTCTTATTACCAATCTAGAGTAGCGAGTTCGATTCCCGATTGAATGGTAGTTTCTAAGAAGTATTGAAGACCAGTATTCTGTCTAATTTTTAGCAAATATCACTATGCAGTAAAACTGACTACGAACAATAGCCAATACCACAGATATGAGATTACTTCCATAGTTGAATAAACGTAAGAGGCTGTCATGAGTTTTCATAATAATACATACCAACAGCTGTGTTCATGAAAATATCAGTCTCAAATCTCGGTCCTACAGTACATCTCATCCACAATTTATGAGGCACTTGCGAAAATAAATTCCTCCAGTCGTGTTTAAGTAGTAGATTCATGAGGCGTTCTGGCCCTTAAGAGGTAGCCGTATTTTATTCAAACCCTTATACCACTTAAATCAGTATTTGTCTAGGAAATGAAATAAATTGTCAGATGTGTAGGATGACAAATTGACTGCATTTGGAAAAGCGGAAGGTATATGGGGAAGACCTTCTATTTAGGATATCCTATTCCTTATATCAGAGAAACTCGCCTACCCAAATATATCAACCTCTCTTCTCTCTCTCTCTCTCTCTCTCTCTCTCTCTCTCTCTCTCTCTCTCTCTCTCTCTCTCTCTCTCTCTCTCTCTCTCTCTCTCTCTCTCTCACACACACACACACACACACACACTCGTAAACTTATTTTCCTTTCTTCAATCTTTATTCCTCTCTTTCATGTTTCCCTAATTCTCTTCTTCCACTCTTTATCTTCGTTCGGATATCCAACAGCTCAACTCACATCGAAGCTACTTTCAACCCCTTGAGGCAGATATACACACCACCATAAATATTCAAGGAAGAGCCTCTATAAATCATTCCAAAGTACGCAATCTAAATCTACGCTATTCCCTGCTCAAATCCTTCAGGCAGCTCCAGCCCTTCTCAAATCATGAGCACTGTACCTCCATCTAATAAATAAATAAATATATGTATTCGTTCATATAATACCTGCATCTTTTTCTTCCCTTATAACCTTGATTCATGAAGGAAGAATAGCATGTTTGCTAACTACATACTTAATATACAATATCAGTAAAGGCAGAACTCTAATATACAATATATAAATAATAAATGTATACTGAGCACTATGTCCTTTCCTGAAAATGTTTCGTTTTTACTGACGTAAGAAGTGTATTTTATATTCTAGCAAACGATTATATGAAGAAATAACTAAAGTATGTATCTTTGTAGATTCAAATTCAGATGGAAAGTCCCTGAACCTTTTGAAAATAGTTGAGTAGGCAGGTTTAAAGCAACAAGGTAGGTTTTTGTGCGCGTCGCATTGTACACACTCACACACACACACACACACACACACACACACACACACTCAGAGAATCTTGAACGAATGGAGTTTTGTCATTTTAGAGTCTGTTTTGGGCTAAAAGTCGTATTTAACGATAAAAGTGTATTTTCACTAAAATAGCTAAAATTATTATTGTTAAGGAGAGAAATAAGATATAGAAATACACTTTCTCTTAGTGCCTTGTTATTAAAAAATATGTTTTCAAATAAATATTATCATGAAACTAGATCTAGATTATTACTATAATAATTTGTACTCAAGAATTACTCACTTGTCAGCTCTTTCATCGAGGTCTAAATTATAACACACTGTCTTAATATTAATTCAACCATTGTTCAGAAATCACTGCTTTTTTATGGCAATGATTAAAACGTGGCTATTACGTAAACTTCACGATTTTAGTGGAAAATAGTAGTTAATGTTTAAAAATTAATAATACTTGCTCCAAAATCTAAAGTTTACGAGAAATTAATTCTGCTTCTTTCAAGGCAGAGTTTACCTCAGCAGAGGCTATAAGATCATTCAACCACGCAATTTCTAATTTTAACTTTACAAGACTTTTCATTAACTTACCTTGCCCGTATTTTTTGAAGGTAATTTATTCCCTTAGATAGCTTTATACAAGCATTTTTTTCTGCTTTTTAATTAAATTTAATATTTTCTGTTTTCAAATCTTAGCTCACTCCCACAAATCACGTTTTAAATTGAAATCTCCCGCGGCATAAAATTGTTATAAGTACCATATAAATTCAATTAACTAATCAAACATTATCATCCTCTGTGGTTCTATTGAAAGTTGATAAGTAAGACGCTTCACTTGGAAATCTTGGGAAGATGCGAACAGATCATCAACGTTTTTCTAGATTTAGCTTTTCGTTTGATTCCCATTACTCTCCCCCTTCAAGTCCTAAATATGAAATTATACCAATCTACAATTAGTTATTTTTGAGTTATGAAGGTTTTGATGTAGTAGGTCTTGAATTATGGCTTTACCGGATACTTACTGACACACGCCCGTGCGTGCAGACTTCATATCGAAACTGGGTCAAAATGAATTCAGGGAGTGATAACACCGTTGAAAAACGAAAACAGAAAGTATTGATGATTACAATTCTTTCTTTACATCGTACATGGATGTAAAAACTACCTATTTCTGGGCACATGATTAAATTATTGTTATTTATCAAGGTCTACGTTGACCTAGCCAAAAAGTTTATTACATAAGACTTTTTTGATACGACTCTTGATAAATGAGATATTTACAGTTTTACATTTTTTCTCTTCCTAACCCGTCCCTCTCTTGGTGCGATAAATAAAAGACAATCCCTATACTTGAAAATAAAGCGAAATTGGAAACGATGAGAGAAAAATTGTTGCCAATAGAGGGACACACACACACACACACACACACGCCTATCACGCATTATGCACTTACATTTACAATGAATGTATCTGATAAAGAAGTGAATGGCTTAATGAAGAAGTCAGAAGATTGATCGAAACGGTGGCTGGGCACGAAATAAG
Source organism: Riptortus pedestris (assembly GCA_019009955.1). Classification (NCBI taxonomy): domain Eukaryota; kingdom Metazoa; phylum Arthropoda; class Insecta; order Hemiptera; family Alydidae; genus Riptortus; species Riptortus pedestris. Next base: position 40,984,372 of record CM032229.1, on the reverse strand, counting down.
CCAGGAATGGAAACTCCTTTTCTACTCCAGGATTAGGCGAGGCATTTTCACCTAATCCACGCTGGAAAATCTCTTGTGAGGCAATTCCAGCAAGAAAATACTGGGTATTCTACCTCGGGCGAGGAGTTCTGTAATGTTGCGTTCATTTGAAGGGCTGCCATTCCAACAAATAAATGACTAAACATAAATTAATTGTAGTTTCTTTCGCCCATTCCATTTTATTTCAAGCCTAAACATTCAGGAGATTTGACTATTAAGCTAAAGGATTATAACGTCCGGCTAATGTTATATTTCTTGAGAAGTTGAGAGGGAATGCTTGTTTTATTTCCGTTCCTTAATAAAACCAACCAATTATTGATATTGCTGACTCAAACAAGATAATATTTCATTTTATTTCGAGCCTGAGATGCAAACTCTTGAACATTCAGGAGATTTGACTTTTAAGCAAAGGGATTGTATAGTCCGGTTAATGTTATATTTCTTAAGCAGTACAGAGGGTTTGTTTTCTTTCACTTCATTAACGATACCAACCAATTATTAACATTTAAAGAAGGTTACATTAAATTTTATTTCAAACCAGATTTACGAACTCTTAAGCATTCTCGTGACTTGACTATATAATTATATTATCCAGTTATTATTGTATTATTTGAGAATTTTATTTCACGTCATTAATAAAGCCAACTAAAAATTGATATTTTTGACTCAAACAAGATTATATTTAATGTTTTGTAATTCTGTATTTAAACATCTCAATATTTTATTGTTACACCACCCACTAAAAATTGCTTACATTCAGAGCAACTATTCTTATATAAATTATTCTTCAATGTATAAAGCAAGTAATTTTCATTGGAATATTTTTATAGATAACAGATGTTTCCAATGAACGATATTAAAGAATTTGGTGTACACGGTACCTTACCTTGAAAAATGATCACACTTTCATCGAACTTTTGAAATCTATGTTTATTTTTTTACGCCAGTAACATGCTATACGAAGAGCAAAGTATATTGAAGTGACCCCCCCCCCTTTGCCAAAAACATTTATAATTCAGAAATGTCACTTTTACCTTAAATGTACTTAATGCTTAATTTAATTAAAACACGAACATTATTTGAATCAAATGTTTATTTGATCTATAGATGGATATTTACCCGTTTCATTCAACGCTAGTAAAACCTTAATTCCACATGCGGTAAATATGCTTAGTTTACGCAACTCCTGCGTGACTGGCTTTTTTACAATTGTCTATTACCACACATGCCACACTTGTTTTATCTCAATATTTCAGACTAGGTTTTGAGACATAGTTATACTCAACAGTGCTCTGTGCAGCTCCAAGGACACTGGCGTTATCCTGTATCATCTAATTGATATTCAGTAATCCTCTATCGCAGAACCACTACGGGACCATTCAGAAGAACAAGTCTCCGTTATTTTCGTATTCTTTTATACACTCTCACAATGTACTATAACAAGCCTCTATCTACACACTATTGTTAGATACAGTGACTACAATTGAGAGTGTGTTAACTTCATACATCTACCCCCTACATTTTAACACCCCCTCCCTCCGAGAGAGGGTGGTTGTCTGAAGAGGGAGAGGGAGAGGAAGGGTGAGCAAAAGAAGTCATAGTAAGTTAGAAAAAGAAAATAAGAGGAGAAGAGAGAGAGAGAGAGAGAGAGAGAGAGAGAGAGAGAGCGAGCTCACGGATTGTAAGGATAAAGAGCGAGTGAGAGCCACAAGTAAATAGAGAGAGTTATGAGAGAGAGAAAATATATAGCTAAATATATACAGATTAAATTCAAAATGAGTCATATAGAAGAGAAGCTAAGTGCCAGAAAGTGGAGAGTGAGAAAGAGGGTATTAGATAAAGGCTAAAAAATTGAGGTAACAAGGTTTAAAAGCAATACACACACACAAATATATTTATTAGAAGCGTGAGTGAGATAGGTATGGTTAGCCAGGAAAGGGAGAGGGAGACCGTTTAAGGGAGAGGGAAATGTGAGACTGGTGAGAGATAGTAGTACATTTAGAGTCAAGCAACACAGTCCTGATAACAGAGATACTCGTGTACATACTAATGAATTTCATATACATATACATTTAGGACTGAACTCAATGAATGATCTTTAGCCTCATGACTGCTGAGAAGGTCTAATCGTTAAGCGATCTTAGTGAAAATGAAAATCATTGACTCATGGACATAACAACCAGATTTGTCTAAGTGTTCATCAGAGACATTCTGTATGGGGAAAAGGATAGATACTCAACAGCACAGGACTCCGGCAAAAGGACAGCACAGTAAAATGTTATGTTCAAGTCCCGAATTTTAATTTTGCTCCCCTATTACAGAAGATAGCATGCTTGATTTGATAATATTAAACTTGAGTTATGAATTATTCATAGTTAAAAAGTAAACAACACACCAACTTTATCTCTTCCATGATTGATGTAGTTAAGTCCCTGTATAATGCTGCCAATTTTCTCTCGAAAATCATGTAGTACTAAGCTTCAGATATCAACTTCAGAAAATTAACTTCGTGAATAACAACTCCTCTTTTATGTGAGATTTCAAAGGTAGTCCCGAGCAAAGTTACACAAGCTTAACCATTGATCAATTTTTTATAACTCGGAGGAGGGAAGAAAGGCCCGGGTATAAAGGACCCAAGTTCTAGGTTGGAAAGGCGGAAGTAGAAAGCAACTCTGGAGTAGTTAGGAATTAATAGGGACTGTTTGCTAAGTCGAAGTACGCCGGCGACTTCTTGATGAAGGCAGTAAAACATGGAAGACTTGCCGTATCAATAAATCATCCTATAAGATTTGCGTTCGCTTCTCTGGACGTATGCTTCCCTTGCCATTATTATATCTTTAGGGATTATCATTATAGTTGTTCTAATAATAATTGTATATCGCCTGGTATGATCGTTTTTGACCCTAGATTTTCGTTAGGCTTCGGGGTCCGGAGACCTGCCAAACCTATTGAAATTTCAGGTTTTTCAACGATTGTCATCCATAAAAAATAATATTTTTGATTAAGAGACATCCAAATTGTGTTATTTAATTACTCGTTGTAGTTTAAGTAAGCTGTACTAAGCCCCTAGAAGGATGGTTTTGGTTTACAATTGTGACATTACTCTCTTCTCTTCAGAAACTGAAGGACATACTTTTGGACACAAGTAACCAATGGTTCAGAACGGGTGTATACTTCACTCAGGGTGACAATCTTATTAGTATCTATGCATATGTGCAGGAGGCTATTTACCCTAACGAAACATTCCACAGGCGTCCAACTTTCAAGCATAAAAGAGTCTCTGTCATTGGGTTCTTGCTCTGGAGTAATAAAAGTAGTAATCAGCTATAGAGTTCGAACTCATGACGCGAAATTTCGAACATTTTCCTCAAGTGCCCATTAATACTACCAAAAAGAGGTGACAAAAATGGGGTCCGTTCAAATCTTCATATATATATATATATATTTGTCCGTTAGCGCTCTATTGGTCGCAATTTTTGTCTGATCATTACCAAACTCGGTAATTAAACATTTTATGTAAATATGAAGATCAAGTTTGTTAACGGGCTAAAATCGGAAAAGTGGGAAGGGGGAGAGGAAAGAATTTCGAAAATTCAATATATCTCCGTTGTTATGCGTCGGATCGAAAAATTGTATATAACCAATCTTATTGAAAATTTGTTTTTCTATAACTGTTGTTATGTACATGTTTTCTCTAAATTGAATATAAATGAGATTATTCCATATTTTAGTATTCGGCCATCAGTTAACCCCCACTCCTACTAATGTAATATTAAGAATAAGCGTTTATATTATGGAGCACAATTATTTGGAGCCTAAATACCAAATATTGATCTCCTTGAACTTTGACGATTTGTGTTAAATGCAAATGCATGACGCACTTGGGAAATCTGCTTAGTTAACGCTGCCCCTACGTGACAGACTTTTTGAGAAGCGGTCTTCCTACCCCGCTCTTGAGGATGCCTCTCAAGGTAAGTAATTATTCCCACTTCTGGGAAAGATATTCCCGCGCCTCAGCTGGATACTCCCCACAGATTAAGTAAATATTCACGCGTCTCAGGGATAACCCGTCCCAATTAGCCTTAGTTGCAAAACGTGGACGTTAATAATTAATTTAATTTTTTTTTTATTTGAAATTAAAATTATAACTTTAGACAATGAAAATAATGAAACGCCTTTGTACGAACGTCAAAGCACTAGGTTGTATTCAACGCAGACAATGTCTGACAACATTTACAAAATTGAATAGTTATTCTTATGAGCAATTTAGTTTCACAGAATAAACTACATGAAAGACATAGTTCGTATCATGTAATGAGCATTTTAATCAACTGAAGAGAAATAATTTTCTTTGAATGCGAGACACGTGATAAGTTCCCTGAAAATTGGGAAGACTTTGTGTTTAATAACGTTAATATCCTCGAGCTAGGGATAATCTTTCCTGGCTTTAGCTTAGTTCTTCTCGGTATAGCTAAATTACTCCGAATAATAGAACCATAATATCTGAATGAAATAATAATGCAAAACTTTCCTGATAGAAAGGAACTTAAGACAAGATAAGGTACTTTTCTTTCATTTATCTCGGCATTGTGCTCTTGACGTTATAACAATTTAAATAATTGGTTTTCATTGTAACTTGTCATCAATAAACCTTGAAGATTTTAAAACACCATCAAGGCTTTACAATTGTATAAATTAATTAACATATCTATAGTAGCTACAGCCAAGGTAGTATTGTAGAAAGATTATGATTATGAGTGGTACATGCCTGCCACCATTTTTAGTCAAAGTCTTTATGGTATTCCTTTCCTTCTGGTTCACTTATTTGTCTTCGAATGGGATGAATGGGTTCTTGATTCATTGCTGGAAGCTCCATTTACGGGCAGTCTTCATTGGAATGGTCAGAGCAAAGTGTTCTTCAGGCATCTTTCCAAAGTACGATTGTGCGTCAGTTGCGTGGTATCATTCAGGTGGAATAGTCCAGCTACTTTCTTATCTTAGGCTTCAGATGTTGCATTCGAACACTTTCAAAAGTTTAAATATATTTCTGTGCATGACGAACTAATAATGTATCCGTATCACCTTTTTTTATATTATTTTATCCTGGCGGTGCAGTCTCTACGACGTACTGACACTCTTTTAAATTTTGAGGTTTCTTACGCTTATTATTAGCGAAGTTTATCCTGGTAATATTGTATTCTCTTTGTTGCCAGGTTAATTGTATGTTCAACTTACTGCTAAGTTGATGTGATCTATGGGATAAACTTCAATTTTCGAATTTACCGGAGGTCTTGTTTTTTAATTGAATGAATAAACCTCACGGCCAAAGGTAAGATAGAAGTATATCCTTCTGAATTCTGGTCATGTTGAGAACATACCATCAATAGATCTTTCCATGTGAATATGGCTCATTTAATAGAGAGAATGTTAAATTTTAAGGTCCCTGCTCATACAAAAGGTGAGTTCCTCAAGACAGGATTCAAAGTGTATTTTATATGTAGCATCACATACGTGGTGGCACTCATAAACATTATAAACATATTTCCGTTTTTCAGCTGAAAATACAGAGCAATCTTCCATCTTATTTATTAAATACTCGTTTTATTTCTTTGGTATATTGAATTTCCAAAATAATTGTTTAAAAATCAGGTTTATCCAATACTTCTTCCAGACCTTTGCCAGACTGACTCTCCAGATCAGAGGCAATCCCTCAAGGTGCAGAATCTGATCTATAAGATGAATTAAATAGAAGGCTCAGAATGATTGTCTGGAATTACAATTATTTTCCTTAATGTATATACAAGTATTTCGTTTAGCGAGCACGTCGTCCGCTTTGTCATCTAGGTCGAAAAAACCAGCGTAGTGGTTGATGTCCTGCAATAAATATTTGGTTTTACTTATACTTTATATACTACAAATTCAATTTTTTCAATGGAATCTATTTATTTTAAATTAGTAAGAAATGATTTCTTTCATATAAAAAGAGGGTTGCCTCTGCAATGCCATGTAATCATATACGTTTTCCAAAGAAATGTGCTCTCTTGTATCAAAGTCGTTCCCCGCCATACAACCATTAGTTTTATCTATGAAAAGAAGTTGAAGCTAACATTCGCCACTTTATCCGATGCCTTAAATGCAGAACTAGTCAGCTTAAGTAAAGATATTGTTTCATATTTCAACTCAATTTGTTATTCTGTTATATTGGCAAGTCTCTCAGCAAATAATACTACGTACAGCGCTCAAATAATACTACAAGCCGTGTCCAACATCTCGTGAGTATTGACAGTAATCAGTGGACGTGTATAGAATTTGAACATTGTGCTACAGTTCCCTATACTCCAGCTTCATACGCCTTCCTCATCTGCTTACAAGCTAGGACGGGTTGAAGGGTGTGAATGGACTTCTGTGGAATGGATGGATTTCAGTTACAGAAGGTTGGACACTTATGAGATGAAAGACTCATTTTCAACCGAACACAAGAACACGAACCCTCTCCTCGTCTTTAGCGTTAGGAATTAACAAGAAAAAAAAATGTTCTAGAATAGGGTGTCATTTTTTGACGGACATTGAGAAGAGAGTATGTAACAATCATAAAAATTCCCTAGATCGATGCCTAAGGTGGTGCGAATGCACCACCTTGTACTTTAATGGGGGCAGTCTTTCACAATTACAGAACACTATAACACAATTTTTATGAGGTTTTAGGTAACTCGATTGCTATTTTTTTTGGCAATTTTATTTTTAAACAGACAATGTCTCATCTCTAAATTACTGTACTGGGAAAAGTTTTTTTTTTTAAATGAGCAAGTAGTTCCTATTAATGTTCGGCCTCACAGAAGTCGGCTTGTGAAGTTCCTTGAGGGTGTTATCAAAACATTCTTGTTCAGTATTATACGATTGGGAATTATTAGAATTTTTAGTAAGACCAAATGCTGTGAGAGGAACAACTGGCATCACATACTCTACGCATTTTTACAGGGTGTCAGACTCTACCAACACGCATACAACGATAATACATGACAAATTGTATGATGATAAATTGTAAATAATACTTCTTCCATTAGATGATGAGAGCATAACAGTATCGCATTTCGTAGTAGAAGTGGAAAAGCAAAACGCGAATGACGTTGTCTCACCAGGAACCATTCACACAGGAGGATTCAGAATCGCAAATCGAAATATTATAAAAGTTATTTAAAATATAAAAGTAATTGGAGTTAATTAAATTTCTTACAATTTTTGTGCTTTGCATTTTTCTTTTAAAAAATATTGTTTCCAACATTTTTTGCGTTTAAGTCTTCAGTAGACATCCTCTTCTTTCATGAGATTGTCACTCTGAACTATTTAATAATTATACCTTAAAGCATGAGTATATATTCAGTTAAAATGCTTAGCCTTGTTTTAGTAGAGCTATTAGAGACCACAAATGTGGGCTGATGCCACCTGTGTGCTATCAGACACAAATCTAGATAGTTCACACAAACCCTAATTAACTAAATTGAACTTTGTTGAAAAGGTTGAAAAACTTAATGTTTTTTTGTTTGTTTCGTCTTTGAAGTAACCCTTCAAGGAGAAAATTTATTTAACGATATAAATACGTAAAATATGAAAACACTCAATATGTATAAGAAAAGAATGATGTGAACACCACATGACTTTACTGAAACTCGTATTAACTTAAATTTGGACAATACTTTGCTGTAACTCATTTCGAATCATTTTATAATATTTGAAAAGTGTTTTACGGTGTCTCCGTTTCAATGCATCAGATCAAAAATATCTTAGAGCTTGATTTATATTATTATTATTATTTATTAACGTCCACTTTTTGCAAATCAGGCTAATCGGGACGGGTTATCTACAGGTTACCATCCTTTTCTATCCAGGGCGTTATTTAATGAATTTCGTCACTAAATAATTTCCTTTGCCCAGGCGAGAATCGAACTCGCCACTCTAGGTTTACCATGTGAGATGAAGGTCAACGCTTTAACTCGCATGGCTAACCTGAGCCCCGCTTGATTTATAAATCGTTTTGTGATGAACAAAAGAACAACTTAACAAATGTTCTGCTTCACTAATGGCTGATGCAATATGCATTTTTTTATCCACCCCAACTAGATATTACAACAGTCGTTAAGAGTAGTCAATTTAGAGTTTTACAGGATTCAGACGTCTCCCAAAATCTAGTCGAAATGGATTCACTAAGGGCCAAAAGGCCCTTTGAAATCGGAAAACCGAAATCGTTCACTATTACAATAAGTATTTTCATTATTTCGTACTAGAAAATTCAAAAAATAAAATAAAAGATTTACCATTTTCAAAAAATCCGTTATCAAGGAGCTAGCAAATGCCATACAGTTTCTGATTCAATTGCTATTAAAATTATTATTCATTATTATTATGTCCCTAGATGTGGGTTTGTTAACACTAAACAACTACCAGAACTTATTAGAAACGTTTAACTTATTAAAAAATGAAAATACGTTATAGGAGAACTAAAATTATGGATAGAATCAATAAGAGGCCCGTTTATCATGAGCCTTGATTAGAGAGGGATGAAGGCGAGTTGACCAAACACTCTGATAGATTGGAATAATATTTTGCCCTGACATCAGCTGCTTAAAGACCCCTCCCTACCTAAAACGCTTGAATCTACCGCACTTAAATAATTCCTGTTTTTCAGGGTTTTCTGGCTGTTTTTTTTTCTTTCTAGATGATACCACTTGTTTAGTTGAATCCCTGTATTAGTTCTCCATAACGGACCAGAAAATACAGCCCCCGCCGAAAAAAATCTAGTTTGCCAAAAATAATCGAAATCCCGTTGTGAGGAAAGTAAGCAGATTTGCCATGTTATTCTCTATTTCCTTCGTAGTATGAAACCTTTGATTCCTTCGTGATATGAATCTCCTAGTAGAAAAAAGAAAAAATATATATGTATTCTGGTTTTGGCTATCTTCAACATTACCATAGCCTAAGACGGTTACCAGGAATACACACAAGAGTTTCATTCAACTCACAATCAGTTCAGTCGCATCATTAATTAGGAGCTGACTTGATGTATTCGGCTTTTTCTATAATCTCGCATATACATTGGCATATATCAAATTTACATAAAAAAACATAACACCTCCAAATTATAAAATAAATAACTTCCATTACTTTCATATTCGCTGCTAAAGATCAGGAAACGAAATATCACTATTTTAAATTACAGGATATCTTCCACTTACATTTCCCCCACCCCCGTGCGCTTAAGAACATTGATATAGCCTAAAACACCTAAGTTGGGCAAATAGTAGTGAAAATACCAAGTTCCATTCAATTTGGTCTAGTCCAATGGCTTACAAATAAGGCAGACATTATTAATAACATTTTAAAACCATGTGTATCAAAATAAATAAATGAACAGAAATTATTTCAAATTCATATATGTGTTTCATATATATATATATAACAATTTGAAGAAACTAATTTTCATAGAGAACTTACTGGGGGAGTGGGGGAGGTCACTGGGCATTTGAAGAATATTTTCTTCAGAAAATTCGGACATAAGTATATCCTGAATAGCTCATTTTCCTAACGGGATATCTGCTAGAGGTTTAACAAAAATGGGAATGATACTCGAAAATGTCCAGAAAAATTTTCTTACAAAATGTTATAGTCTCAAGAAGCCTGAAAAGATTCAACTCGTAATAAATCAACTTAGACAACAAGCCCGTGTCATGTGTAGGTGTGTGTTTAATGTTAATGTGTATTTATGCGAAAATTATTCACTTGAAGAACAAGAAACAACGCCTGAAATGAAAAGGGACAATTAATAGTGTTGATGGGAATAAATTAGAATAATGAAGACATTGCCAGCTGAAGTGTTAGGGTTGGTTACTATATATCATATCTCTGAATATTATTTATTTATTCACCTTCGCAATTTACATTAGTTCCTCCTCGACGGTCGTAATAAAAAAGGAATAAATTCTATGTTTCATTATATTAAAACGAATTAATGTACCATAAAACGAATACGATAAGAGGTATATCAAACGAAATTAAGTTAGTTAGATATAAATAAAACTAATTAAAAACAGGATGAAGATTAAATAAAATAGAGTGCTATTTCTTAAGATCCTAACAGGTTCAGAACAATACATCCCCTTATTGGGAACTTACAGTAATCCAAATAAATGTGACGGGGCATTATTTCTCACTCTCTCTTGCTCGAATGACTATCTCACGAATGTGCATGCTCACAAATGGGTGCGTAGTAACGCCGGAAACGTTATTAAATGTTGGTAGTTTGAACCATGTTCAACTAATATGAGTAGTCGAGCTGACTTGCTACCATAATGGTATTGTCTTCCATAACTTCAATGGACATTACTCTCTTACCATTGATCAATATTTGATGCTGAAGTACATACTCTGAGTTACTTCTTAAATGTTACACTTCGTGCTTATATAGCTATTCATTCATGTCCTTCCTTGATTCCATAGTCCTTAACAATTTCGGCACCCAACATAACTTTATATACTAGCTCTCATCTATCTGGGGCTATGGGGCCATTGACTCCGGAGAAGGAAACCCAAAGGTATTGATAGCCCAGTAACAAACCACCGTACTTAGGAATCCGCTGACATACTTGCTTCCCATTTGAAGGCCCTTATTAGAATTGGGCAAAGCTGTTTAAGACTTTATGGATTCTCTATTTTTTATGCGTTTTGCTTGAGTTTTCACTGCCATTTCATGGTTATTGTCGCATTATATAGTGTAACCATTGTGTTGAAGGTTCTCCAGAGCTTATTTTAGTTGTTTGTTAACAGTTTATATTAAATAGTCTCCTCAAAAGACATCCTCTAACGTAAATGTTTGACTTTATTGGGTGTTTTCGTTCATAATGGATATCCCTTTAGGTTGAATAGCAGTCTGTAAGTCTAGTTTCAATGTTTGCACTGTTCGGTGACAGAGATAAGTGTGTATAGTCGATAGCGGAGCATTGAACATTGTTAATGGGAGTTTCATTATTAATAAAGACATTATTGGTCGGAGCTTTGTGGTTAGTTATAATAATATCATGTGACTGTATATAGGAGATATTAATTGTGAGCTACAGCGAGTGTGTAAACAGAGTGAAACTGATTCTGAGAGCTGAGACAAGCCATCAGCCACAAGTTATGGAGTACTGATGAGGCCAACTTCTCCCGCCCCCTCCGCTGCGATCGGCCAAGTTGGGGCTCTAAGACGATGAAGCCCTCCCAACAGCTTCCAACTAACTCTCACTCTCTCTCTCTTTCATCACGGCTTTCAGCAAATTCTTCACGGCTGCTTCAAGAATCCAGAGAGAAAGTAAAATTAGCATTAATTGATTGAACTTGCCATGCGTCTACTACTTATAAATCCGTCTTGCAGCTACTCAATAAACTTAGCAGACATTCCATGAGAAATTAAACAATTGTACATTAAAAAATTTTTTAATGTATGCTGGTAAAAGAGAACTATAAAAAGGTGCCTCATGGCTGCGTAAACTAAGCAGGTAACCCACAAACTGAATGGTACACTGGAGATCTCATCTCAACATATACTCCCTACATCTAAATAAAAATACCACGAGTGGAAGTGTGGGTTTACTGAAGGCTGAAAACAAGAAAGGAAAGATAACTCCCACAATACTTCTGTTACGAGAAAATGTATATGACAACCACTCTAAAGCATCAATAATTTAACTAGTTAACAATTGGTTCTACATCATTTTTCGATACGATTCATAATAACAGAGATTGTTGTTGATTGAATCCAATGTTGTTGGTGGAAACGGATAAAAGTCGAGTTTGATATAAATCATATAAACTTTTTCTGGTCAAAAACATATATTCTTATTTGTACACAACGTATTTGCATGTGTCTCACGTAATCAAGATGAGAAATACACACATATTAATGGGAAATAAAATAAGAAAAGGCTAATGTATTCATTAAGTTACAACACTTTAGCAGCAAGCTACTGATGCCTTTAGTTTCACGAACGTACACCATTTTAATAGCGTATTTTAAATTGTCGTAGAGAATATGTAAACGTCTAATTTAAAGTTATATTTAAATTGAACAAACGGTTAAGGCAGTCGAAGAAATGAGAAAAGTTAAAGAGAGTTGAATCGAGGAAAAGTTAGGAGAAATGGTTGGAAAAGCATGAAAGACTGTAGGAGAAGTTGCTTTGTAACTGACAAGGGCGAATTTCCTTCTGCCCTGCTAGTGGCATAACCCCCTCCCATCATCCAACAACGGGGGAGGGGGGGGTGAGAGACCAACAAGGAAATTTTTCAATCAAACTTCAAAAAGGCCATTACCTTCCAGAGTATTATTTTGAACCTGTTTTTGAAAGCGGTGATTGGCCACGTCCATTTTTATACTGCCAAATGTTGGTCTCGGTGTGCTATTTTTAAACAATTCTATCAAAGCTTACTGATGGACGAATATATTTAGTAAAATGATAAACCAAAAGTACTTTCCAATGCCTTTTATGATTTAAGATATTTCGGTGTTATTGAGAATGCTTTGGTAAAATATTTAAAATATCTATATTTCTGACTAAAATGCACTCCAAATTTTCAAATATTCAAATTCTGTCTAAGAACAGATCGCAGTCCGTTGACTTCATGTCCTGAAGAAAATTATAAATTGCAGCATAAAAATATAATCCTTCCGAGAACATCGGCTTTTACGTAGATTCTCCGTCAAATTAGTAGCTTTAGATAATAGGGAGAAAAATGTAAATTTAACAGCGCTTCCCAAATGAAACTATTAGCAGCATCTAATTTTGAACATAAGCATTTTGCCAGGATTAGGATTATGGTTTATTTGACCAGTCAACTATTTAGTTATTATTCCGGATTTATTATTCAAAAAAGAGTCTATTCACTAAGGACACTGTTGGATGATTTTTTTTAAAGCTAGTTTACCTATTGTCTTTATGAAAGCTAATGTTTTATACACTTCTTACTCAATTAATTGCTTGTGTTTCCCCTATGCATGTACAAAATTTTATTTCCTTCCAATTTTATATTTTCCAATAAATTATAGCTTGCATCCATTTACTACATTGCATCTAATTACATACATAAATACCATAAGGATTCGCATATATGAATATAGGAACCTGCCATATAAGTTTCTTCCATTTTTTAATTTTTTTATTAATTTTTTGGTGCCTTACGCTTATCTAAATTTTACACTTTTTCCTACACTCATAGCATTTACATGACTGTAGATGTCCATATACGACTTATATCACCACATAGAAAATATGATTTATCTAATATTTGACATCGATATTTTACCAACTTGTCAAACCCCCAAACCGGCAAATAAAAATAATACATAACATCCACAAATAATTTAATCGGCATAGATATCGAACTAGTTCCCAATTCAAAGTACAACCCTCTCTATACATCCAGTGTTGTAAAAATATCTCACGTTCAACATCTGCTTACAAAAATTATGAACCGTAAGTCAAATGAGTAGAGAGCTCCTAAAAATATCTCACAAAAATGTCTGAGGTCATCAAGTCAGACGAAATATGTAAGTGCTAAAAGATATATTTTCAATACTTTAAAGTACATTATGATACATTGTCTGTTATTCGAACTCACAGACAACAATAACTACATAGTTCATCATCAGGTCATAGGTCATTTCTAGAAAAGTTAGAAAGAAACAATGATGAACTCTCTTTTGAATAATTTATTTTTCTTTCTATGAAGAGTAGTTTTTAAATAACATAATTTTTCATGCTGTTAATAAGAGTTTTATATTTTCGTATCATTATTGTACATTTTTATTTATCTGAATTTCATACTGTAGTAAAGTGCTGTGGAAACTGTAGGCCTAAAAAATTAACCGGTCATGGTACCTTGGCAATGTCATGTATTTATGCCAATATTTTGTATCTATCTACCTTCCATTACGGTCACCGGTAAGGGTCTAACACTTAAAACTGATTTATCCAAATATTTCGGGGGTGAGTAAGTTTGACAGTTCTTTATTTCAGCCGTAGATTGACTCAGGTTGTGAAGAAATCGCAGATTTAGAATAATTTGTTGGGGTTTCGAAATAAATCGAAACCCAGGGGATTGAGTTTTGTGCAATATCATGTAACCGCATTGCATCCAAACGAGCATCAATACAATTTGATTGACACAAAGGTCACATATAAATGAAACAAAATTTACAAATTTTATTGTCATAGAGAGTAGATTGGTTTATGATGGGAGGGGTTAGGTGTGTGCCCCCATAAAGGTTTATCGGAAGCAAATGGCTCCAATAAAGGTACTCGTGGAGGAGAACGGCGTTATTTAAATTTCGCCCATTTGGCAATATTTATCGGACCCCAGACCATTACCGCCACCCACACACTTTCTCGGACAAAATTCACCCTAATTCCTTATTGAATATTTCTTCTTTTGTACACGTTTAGGTTACGTACGGCTTACAAGTATAGAATTAAGGCTCGTTCTTTACCTCCTCCTGACATATTCAATGAGGAAATCTGTCATTTTCTTTTTATGAAGGATTGCTGGTGTAATGTCTATTAGCTCACTCTTAGGACCTTTTGGTTGTGGTTATTATTAAATAATACAAATACTCGTGTCTATATATTTCAAATTAGCAATGAAATCAAAGTATAGGCAACAGGAAGAAATTTAGAAGACAAAACATCTAAATGTCTAAAACAATAATTAAAGAAACTCATATTCCTATATTTTATATTTAATTGTTATAATTGTTGCTTAAAAGGAATGCCTTTTAGGAAGAAAGCTTTGCATAGTCTTTGTTTTCTAAAGTTATAACAAACATTTAAATAAAGAATTATTAAACAAAAGTGTTTTTCGAAGTATGAAAGAAATGACAAAATTCTGCGTTGAAACAATACATTTGGAAAATGAATTTTAGTATGATTGGTGAAACATCTCAGCCTAGGACAGGAACTGAACTCAGTTGCCCTTCAGTCTGTCTATAGAACCTATCCGGGGTAAATGAATTCTCTTTAGGAGAGGTATTATAATTAATAAGTAAAATTAATATTTTAAGTGAAATAAATAGCTTAAGGGGAATCAGCTATTGAGGACGTACTCATGTTTGTCGAAAAATTTCTTCAAATGTCCATCCATCGATCCTACCAGACGAAAATAGGGTCCGTTCAAAATTATATATATATATATATATATATATATATATATATATTATTGTTTATTAACTTCCACTTTTTGCAACTCAGGCTGATTGGGACGGGTTATCTTGGTTACCCACTTTTAACGCTCTAGCAGTCGCGATTTTTGTTTGATCATTACCAAAGTGGATACCTAATTATTTTACGTAAAATGAAATATTAAGGCCACTAATGGCTGAAATTTGACGATATATTTCAGAAATTGTTTTTCTTTCTGGTGGAGAATATTTCTATCTGCTCACCCCTTAGCGGTTGGCAGACTTGTTTGTTTACAATTCAGACGGTTTCCTTCAGGAGGTTATCAACATTGACTAAACGATTTCTAATTACCGTTTCCATTTGTTCATCTAATATTCACGGAGGTAAGTATTACCAGTATAGATTTATCTATTTTAGAACATCATGTGGGAGACTTTTTGTATACTATACTTCATGGTATCAAAGTATTCTAACAGCACAATTTATATGTGTGTGTTAGTGTGCGTCAGTGTTAATTCGGTAACAAAATAGTAATATCACACCCCCGAGAGAGAAGTAATACGCGCCGAGGTGCGTGATGGGGACGAGTGATGGAGTCAGTGACCCGAATTGGAATTAGGTGTGGGGGTGGGGGTGGTTCCAAGATTTGCCACTTCGTCACACCATAACGAGCTCTTAGATCAAATTGAATATCAACCTGTTAGCCCCAATACATCGAATTAACCTTAATCGATAAGCGGAAGTAAGGTACTTTAATTTCCAGTCATGTCATGTACCCTATTACTGAACCATTCCCCTGTAAATCGCAATTAAATAAGAAGAAAAAGTCCGCCGCACAGGAGTTGCGTAAACTAAACAAATTTCTCAGCATCAATAGTGTAGTATTAATAACTAAAAGTTCATTGAGTATAGCCACAAACCAAACTAATTTATTAACAAGGTAACAATAACAAGAGGTTTCATCACCTAGCAACCATATAGCATATGCTGCATTAGGTTCCATCACCTAGCAACCATATAGCATATGCTGCATTAGGTTCCATCACCTAGCAACCATATAGCATATGCTGCATTAGGTTCCATCACCTAGCAACCATATAGCATATGCTGCATTAGGTTCCATCACCTAGCAACCATATAGCATATGCTGCATTAGGTTCCACCACCTAGCAACCATATAACATTCTACAAAAAGTTTTTAAAAAAATGGTTTTTTAACCACAAATCTTTCGATCAGACTTTCTGAATTCACGAGTTCCCCGTTCTCACCCTCCTCACCTATTCCTGATCTGATTTCAGCCATTAATGATTATAAACTTGTGTGTTAATGAAACGGTTAAATTTCGATTGCGTTATAGACGAAATAAACATTTTCGAGTAAAGAAGTTAAATCATAATTGGTGAAGTCATCACATAAAGTATATCCATTTATTTCACGAAATAAACGTTCAATCAGAACAATATTTGTTGTTTAAGTTTCAAATAAAGTGCTTCAGGATATAACAGCTTATTGTTAATATGGCATGAGTAGGAGTGAATGTTTACTGAATGGTGAAAAATGCATCTCCGTGAATAATCGCGAAAGTGAAAAAAAAAAATATAGAACAATTATAGAACATTCAATGTACAACAACATTGGTTTTATACAGGTTTTCCACCCGACGTATAATAATGGAAATATTTCAAATTTTTGAAATTCCCCCTCTGAACTCTCTCTGCCATTAACGAACTGCACCTTCCTCTTTACAGAAAAGAATTAAATATCGAGTTTGATAACGATCAAACAAAATTGCGTCCACTGGAGCGTATACGTATATATTATGTATATAATTTTGAGCGGACCTCAGCTCCTGTGTACCTGATTTACCCTAAGGGAAATGTGCTAAAAAGTCTCGTGTTAGTATGACACTGGTTTCTCATCTCACCAATTATTCTCTATTTCTATGTTTAAAAACAGATAAGTAGAAAAGGGGGATTCATTGGGACTGACAACAAGAAAGTAGAAATAACGAACTGAACAATTTCGAAAATAATGCACTGAACAACAATTGTACACTGTCAATAGTTTAACAAGATTCGTTCTATAACATTTTGCGATCAGACTCAAGATGAGAGATCTCTTGAATTTTCGAATTCCCCACACCTCTAACCCTCGGCCCTTCATCTTTAGAGTTGACTGTAGCGGTTAAATATCGAGTAATGTATAGATCAAATAAATATTTTCGACCTAAGAATGTAAAATCTTAGTTCATGACGTGACCACACAACGAATTTGCACGTTTTTCGCATAATAAAGGTCTCGTGAAAACAATATTTGCTATTTAAGCTTAGAATAATGTGTTTCTTGATATAATAGCTTATTGTTAATCTGCTATGAGTAGAAGTACGAGTTTACTAAAGGCTGAAAACAAAAAAATCCAAATATTTCGGCAAATATTTATGATAGAGAAAAAGTACTATAAAATCATTTATAGATACTTAAATATACAATAAGATTAATTCTGTACAATTTTCGATCCGTCTTATAACAACAGAGATATATCAAATTTTCGAAATCCCTACTCTAAACTGCACACCCCTGCCTGACTTCACTCGTTAATGAACTTGATCTTTAGTTTTCTGTGAAACTTATTTATCGAGTTTGGAAGTGATTAAAAAAAATGAGGACCGCTAGAGCGGTGGCAGGTGGGATCGTTGAGCATTTCAAGAAATATTTTAAAAATTCGCCAAGAGTACAACCTCAATAGCTGAGGGAAATCTGGTAAAAAAATACTGTATAAGACGTCCCGTGATACCAAAAGAACGAACTCGTTCATATAAAACTCTATATGAGTACGAATCCAAGACCATCCTTACGGTAAACAAGTGTTAAAAGATATACATTGTAAAGAGAAGCACTAGGAGTCAGTGATAAAAGTAATTTAGACCTGGATTAACGAAGAGATATAAGGTAAGTAGTTATCTCTATGTATTAAGTTAGTAGCGTTATCAACTGCAAGTAAATAACGCCTCTCTGCATGAATGTAGTATTGTTAGCAAGTTGCAGAAGCCATATATATCACAAGGAGTTCCCAAGAAGATTCTGAAAGGAGTTTATTCCAAGAAAGACTTGGGTCCAAGAGCCTTTCTTTTGTGTGTACCATTGTTCTTCTTCTTTGCCATTTTATGGATTCATAATCATAATTGGAATGGTTAATTAGTGAAAGCATAAACAGTATTAATCTACTACTTCTAAATCTATAATTTCTATTTTATTTTTTTAGTATCTCACAAAGGAGCCAAAGTTAAAAAAATCGATATTCATTAAAAAAAAATTAAATGCAATAAAAAAGATTTTCAGATATCACCAAACTCTCTTTATTATTTTTAAAAGCAAAAGCTCCTTGGCATTTAAAATGTTAAGGCTAAAATTATTCTCCTCAGACACCATAAACAAAAAACAGCAGGAGAATAAAAAACTTATGTTACCAGCCTTAATGAGTGAATTTGTCAATAATAGCTAATCTTAATAACACTTAACTGGATTAATAATAAAGTATGTTTATTTTGAAATTTGAAATAATTTACACGCTAAATATACACTTAAGTTATCATAATAATATATTTCCTTATAATATATATAACATACATAAACATGGACTCATAAGTCCGTCTGTTGAGTTCGGCCATTATTTACTAAATTATTAATCAGCATGATTGATTACTGCTATATAGATATATAAACATAACATTAACATAATATTACATTATTCTAAATAAAACAATCTTTTATAAGAATTCTATCTTTAAAAACAACAACAACAAAAAATAAACTAATTATTAATATTTATTTACAAATAAAAAAAATAAAGGAATAATAACTAGAAAAACTTATCCATTATACTCAGCTACTAGTAACTTTCTATATTTCTATGCAACACATAGATATGTATAAAGGGCCTGCTAATCTTTGCCATTCAAAAACAAAATAAATTCATTTTGACTAAATTTTGATGAGCCAAGGAACTGTTTCCTAAATTCACTAAGCACTGGGCATACTGCTATAGAATGATATGGACTTAACTGGATTATAACATAATTAATGAAAAGAACATTGAACTGCTTCACAGCACTGAATGAATTAATTAATATCATAATTTAGTATTTTAATCGGTTTCAATGTCTATACATATATTATCATATAAAATATTTAATTTATGTTTTTGTTATAAAGAAGTTATTTATTTCAGAAATAGACTGCCACATTCAGTTACAGCTCCGGAATATTCATAAAACACATAATGGATAAAAATACCAAAAATAATTGTTTTATATGACTGAATGAAAAGAAAATGAGAGTGTGAGAGAGAGAGAGAGAGAGAGAGAGAGAGAGAGACAGAGAGAGAGAGAGAGAGAGAGAGAGAGGGAGAGGGAGAGAGAGAGAGAGAGAGAGAGAGGGGGTGAGAAAGATATATGAGATGATTGTATAAGAACACTATGAACAGGTCTTAATAAATTATTGGTTCACTCCATGTTTTTGGTGGATCCAAATACCAAAGGTACGTAGGGGTAAGCCGAAATTATTTTCCATTTCATTCTTAAACATATGTAAGTATTCAACAAGCTAACACGATAGAAGTTATTCCGAAAAGACCTCTTCAACTCTTCACGATAAAAACAATCTATATTTGGTATATTGTTTTTGTAAGAGCTTACAAAGGAAAAACATCGCTTCTTAAGCAAAAAGTTTAAGAATCTAGGAAAAAAGAATGCCAAGATTTCTGACTTAAAATACATAAATATTGTTGTTGAATTTTCAAATGACCCTTTGATAATTTGTGATGGGCATCAATCATGAACCCTGCCAATAAATGAAAGGAAAGTTTTTTGTCAGCTTTGCCTAACAAAAAAGGGGTCGATACTGAAACTTAGTATTTATTTATTTTTTAAAAAACATTTACTAGCGTTTATAGAACGTCTGCATTTATCAGTAATTTGGTTATTTTAGTCTAGTTAACTCGTAATCAAATCTTAAAGATTGTGATAGATGGTGAAATTGATACACATTTATTCAACTTATGACAAGACAGAGGTACACTAATTGTACGTTGTACTGCTTTGAAGACAGTGATAATTCCGAAATCTGCCTTTGATGTTGGTAAGCCAATCTCCTGATTAGGTTCCTGATTAGGATCAAACACATACTACGCCGGCCAGGATATTGCAATGGCTGCTGCAAGCTGAAGCTGATAGCTTAGGTGCAGAGAAGGTAAACATCGGGTTACATGGACAAGGCACATTCCTATTAGAAGCAGAGTGAAACTAAGCCAGGTCGAATAGCTACAGACTGAAATGGTCGGATAGAAATCATCAGAGGTTTCATGATCATAGTGAAACCATGAAAAGAACATTGAACTGCTTCACAGCACTGAATGAATTAATTAATATCATAATTTAGTATTTTAATCGGTTTCAATGTCTATACATATATTATCATATAAAATATTTAATTTATGTATATGTTTTTGTTATAAAATTGAACTGAAAATGGTTCGGATTTTTGTAGTTTGTTTTGGGGTAAATCATCAGAGGGAACACATCAACCCTAATCATGATCATAGTGAAACCATGAAAAGAACATTGAACTGCTTCACAGCACTGAATGAATTAAATTAATATCATAATTTAGTATTTTAAATCGGTTTCAATGTCTATACATATATTATCATATAAAATATTTAATTTATGTTTTTTGTTATAAAGAAGTTATTTATTTCAGAAATAGACTGCCACATTCAGTTACAGCTCCGGAATATTCATAAAACACATAATAGATAAAAATACCAAAAATAATTGTTTTATATGACTGAATGAAAAGAATGAAGAGAGAAGTGTGAGGTAGAGAGAGCGGACCGAGAGAGAGAGAGAAGAGGGGTGGGGGGAGATGAGACAGACAGAGAGAGAGAGAGAGAGAGAGGGGTGAGAAAGATAAATGAGATGATTGTATAAGAACACTATGAACAGGTCTTAATAAATTATTGTTCACTCCATGTTTTTGGGTGGATCCCAAATACCAAAGGTACGTAGGGGTAAGCCGAAATTATTTTCCATTTCATTCTTAAACATATGTAAGTATTCAACAAGCTAACACGATAGAAGTTATTCCGAAAAGACCTCTTCAACTCTTCACGATAAAAACAATCTATATTTGGTATATTGTTTTTGTAAGAGCTAAACTAAGCCAGGTCGAATAGCTACAGACTGAAATGGTCGGATAGAAATCATCAGAGGTTTCATGATCATAGTGAAATACATGGCCTTCCGAGAACACCAAGAGATAAAAAAACAATAATATTTTTAAAAGAAATCATTGAATAAAAAATTCAGGGGCTGGGTAAACTATGCAGATTTCCCAAATGCTGGTATAACACTTGTGATCTCATATCACCACGTATTCACTATTTATGTGTAAAAAACCCATTGTGTAGAAGGGGGGGGGGTTGTGTTAATCAGGACAGAAAACAAAGAAAGTAACAATAACTCGCTTAATACTTTAGTTACCATACAATTCACAGAACAATAATTGTAGAAAATCAAAAGTTTAACAATATTGCTTCTATAATGATGACCCGACTCATAATAACGAAGACATTTTGAATTTTCTAATCCCTCCTTCTCTCAACCACCACTATTCTACGTCCAATTTCAGCCAATAACAATTATGATCTTTACTGTTGCCTGAAACGTAGTTTCCGTAACATTGTCAACGTTGAGAACTTTGTACATAGTTTCCCAGACTGAAAGATCATATTTATATCCTTCTCACATAAAAATACATAGTGATTCCAGTCCCCAGCCAACTATCAACTCCACCATCGACGAAAGGTGTGTGAGCCAAATATTATCATTTCCTAGGCATTTATATGCATCCAGCTGAACAGAGGCATAATCCCAATTCAAATGTCCAATACAAAATTAGTCAAAATTATCCAGCACTGTGGAGCGGGGGAGGGGGTGATCCAATGTTTTACATGGGATCTCTTATATATCTTAGCCTAAAAAAAATAATAATTATAAATTGGAAAAATACCTCCAGCGGCATTGGAAAGCCTTAAGGTGGTGGAATAAACATAAAAAGAGGTGGAGTAGACAACAAAAAAAAATAATAATTTGCTTTGAAATGTCTGTCATCTACATATACACAAAATACTCGAGATTTTAAAAGAGAGTCGGCTTTTTTCGAAAACCTTAACTGAGCATTATCGTTTAAAGGAACAAAGAGGAGGCAGATGTAATAGGATTGTTTGGTATATATATTGCTTATATAGAATTTCAAGGTTTTGAAATGATTATGTATTCATGTTTATTTAGAACTACAAATCAGATATTCAGCGCTTATGCAAGTAATGATATGTATCTGGGCAGGAGAAATAATGATTTTACTTGTTAAAGTCATTAGGGGGATTTAGTTATTCAATAAATTTAATATAAAATATTACTCAATTGGTTTAATTTAATATAAAACAAATAAACTGGTTTTGTATTTTTGTGATTTATTAACATCCACCTTTTGCTACTATAGCTAATTGGGACAGGCTATATACAAGTTAGTAACCTTTTCTAGCCAGAGTGGGAATAAGAATTTTATTTAATGGATTCGTCACCAAATAATTTCCTGTTTTGCCAAGGCGGGAATCGAACTCGCCACTCTAGGTTTACCATATGAGGTTAATTCCTAGTGTAATTTACTTTGAAGAGAAATTAAGCTCATATGGAGTACTGCAAATGTTATGTTGTTATTTGCTGTCGTAGTCAAAAGAAAAAGATGGAATTTATGGGTAATAGCTTAGGAGTGGAATTTAATTTAGCTGTCATAGTAATTTAATATGGCGCTGTTAAATACCCGAGGTATAGATATGGCAAAATGAGGTGTGGCGAGAGGCGTAGGACGGCGGCTCCTAGGAAAATTAGGTTTGGTGGTTAGGGTGGTGAGGTTATCCTGGAATGCGGTGACTGGAGGGGTCCTGAATCCAGGCCCTGCTCCAGGATACACAGTCCTCCCCGGTGGGCAAACATACCTGCCCAGCAAAGGGGATTACCCTATCAGCCACAACACTCCTTAGCTCATTCTTACAGCTTGTCTGCCTCCATTTCGTATAGCACGAGTTACTTTCAGTGAACTTTATCCTTTGAAACTCTATTATGTTTCGGACATATTTCGGAATTTGGAAAATTTATTTAAATTAGTTCCGTAACGCCGGCGATTCACTCATTAACCAAGTATGCTCAGAAAAGCAAACGGCAAAGAGAATAATGAAAAAAGATAAAAGGAGTGAACTTTGGGTTAAATAAATAAAACCTTTGTTTGTACATGCTTAATTCCAAATTGGGATGATACAGTACATTTTTTTTATTTAAATAATTCTAGTACAAATTCAACTTAAAATTGAGGTCTTTTGATTTCTTTTTGATTTTTCGTGTGGGAAGATCTGCTAATTTATTTCAGGTTTAATCCTGGCGCAATAGTTTTCTTCTCCAAGTCTCTTCCATTCTCTTCTTCGTTCAGCAACTCTCTGCCATGTTGCCTTACCACATATACTTCTCATCTCTTAAGTCCCATGGAGTAGTTGGTCTTGATTGATAATATTTTTAGACCATTTACCTTTATTCTCACTCGTCGGGTGTCCTGCCCAAGTCCATTTTCTCTTATTTACGATCCTCGCTATGTCAGGGAATTTAGTTTTTACTCTAAATCACTTCCTGGACTTTTTATCTCTCTTAGTGAGTTTTAATATAGGAAACAATATTGTGTTTGGAAAGAGCAGGGTAATGAAAATAATATGAATGAAAATATAAATATAGAAGGGAGAGAAGAAGAAATAAAATTAAAGTGGACACACCCTGCTAATGTAGAAGAGTAGTAATTGTAGACTATGGTGTGTTGAATATATTAATGTTTTGTAGATGTTTAATGATTGTATCTATGTAATTACTGCTATCGGCTAAAAGTTCATGTAAATCATGTGGAATGACTAAATTGTCACTTCGTCGACAATCAGTGCGATGTTCGAAAAGAAAAAAAATAAGGCGTTACTGATTTTTTTGAATGCTACCCCCAACTAACTCACTAGCCATA
Source organism: Riptortus pedestris (assembly GCA_019009955.1). Lineage (NCBI taxonomy): Eukaryota > Metazoa > Arthropoda > Insecta > Hemiptera > Alydidae > Riptortus > Riptortus pedestris. Next base: position 40,960,018 of record CM032229.1, on the reverse strand, counting down.
GGAATGTCTCCATTTGTCCTAAGGTGAGCTGTTTGAAGGGATGAAATTTTCCTTCCTTGGAAGCTGGGTGGTAGGGAAACGAATCAATCTGGATCTACAAATTCCTGTTTTCCTTTACAATGCATTAATTGCAACAGCATGCACTTTCAGAGCAACCGCTCCATCTCTAGTGCCTGTTGACACAAAAAACCCTTTAACTATCAAGCATCATTTAAATGATTCAAAAAATACAAAAAACAACCTTAGCATAAAATAGGAAAAAATAAAAATACAGGTTAAAAGCAAATATCAAAACTAAAACTATATATCTCAGAGAAAGGAACCTGGGTCCAAGATGAAATTTTAGTTCTTACTTCTGTGTACATAATAAAATAAGTATAGTATTCACGATAAATTTCTGTTTTCTCGCATAACTACTGAACGCCCAACTATGCTTCTCCTTTTTTCTTTCAAATCGGCTGTGGAGGACGAAAAGGTTTAGAGAAGTGTGGAAATAATAAAATTTAAAACTTTTCGGTTTTTTGAATACCATAAAAAGATCCATAAATTATGTTCTATAAAATATTTTGATAGGATACGCAGGAATGTAGATATCGCACATGGCTGTTAAATGAAATCATTTCAACTTAATCGTAGAAAAATATTTCGTTCAAACTACGGCTTTTCCGGGCCACTTCCAACTAGGCTGGAACCAAAGATTTTATACTATGGGTTTGTCTCTAAATAAATTCCTATTTCCCAGGTGGGAATCGAACCCTTGACTCTACGTTTACCAAATTCAGTAATTCACATGGCTAAACGGAGCCCTAGATTTAATTTAATACGAGTACAAGGGATTCATGTGGAACCCTATCTTGTTCTTTTATTGAAAAATCACTAACACTTTTAAAGTACCTTCTTTATTTGTGTACCTCACTCATTAGGTTTTTGTGTACTACTCATTGCTTATTCAGTGCCATTTTTCAAACGCCTGATAGTCTTCACGAACTGTTGATATTCCATTATAACCTCGTTGACAATGCTTAATAACGCACAGTTATATTACTGTGCATTTGACAGACTATAATACATAACTTAAAGGTGACTCAAACGTCTTTGTGTTTTTCCTAGCTAATTGATAAACAAAGACTTGTAAACAATGACCTGCAGCATTTATCTTTGTTGCATTATTCTTAAAAGATTAAAAACACTGAATTTGTCAGTTTTTAATTAAACGTTGACGAGGAAACACCCATTGTTTATTTTTTTTCATTTTTAAACGAGAGTGAGTTACTCAAAACCTCGCGCTAATCAGAGGCACTTCTTTTTAAAAAAAAGGTTCAAAGCGACTGATTCTACCCGTGAAAAATCTGCAAAGAGGACAAACGTAGTTTCTATCGGTTCTGTACTTAATTGGTTGAAAAAAATTAAGAGATGAGCTGTGTAGGTAAGGAAAGTAATTTTCCGTCACTTGTGCATCATTCCTTTTATTTCCTGAAACTGGAGGAGTGTTCGGCATCGTTTGAAGCAGACATGACATTTTTATCAAACGAATTGTGCCTTGTGGCAAAAATAGGAGTAATATAAGTAACTCTAAGAGCTAAAAATATTGGGTTAAAACTGGACAACCGGCGCTCCATATCCCAAGAACAGTGAGATTGAAAAAGATAAGGGTAAGATCTGTGTATGGTGGAATTTCCGGTGTTCATCCCACTTAGAGTAAATCTCTTAAGATAGAGCAATTATCTCATAGGTTTATTTTGTCCAACTTTACCAAGTACAACGGATTCACTCTACACAGCTCTGAAGATAGGAAAATTGAGTGCTGTGAAAGTGCTTCGACCAAATAAATCATTCCAAAGGATTAAGGGTTATATCTTCGATCTTGGGAGAATACCTTAGTTTTAGCAGATTTCTCTTAAGGGGGGGTTTAGAGGGGAGGATTTTCGAAAATTCGAAATATCTCCGTTACTATACGTTGGATCAAAATATTGTACAGAATCAATCTTATTGCAAATTAAATGTACTATAAATATTGATATATACATTTATTCCCTATCTTGAATATTAACCAAGATATTTGCATTTTTATTAAATTTGGGCCGATAACGGATTTTTGAATTTCCCGCCAAAAGCTAGTTCGGCCCTTTGCCGTAACTGTTCGGCTCTCGTATGGAGATTTCTCTATTTTATAACTTCACGTGGGAAATCTGCTTAGTTTACGCAGCCCCTGCGTGACGGACTTTTTTTTAAACAGTTCCAAAAATATCCACAAGCAGAAAGGAGTAGGAATTCGACCTTTTTCTTCTTCCATCTTACAACTCAGCACCTTACAATTTCTACCTGTTCTGGCTCTTGACATATCCTAGGTGTTTCGACACATTTGAAGAAGTGGAAAATGGGAAGGAGCCTTCGGAGAAAGTGGCCTTAAAGTGAAATGAAATGAAATTTTATAGGTGTCTGAATTTTAAAAATAGGGTTAATAGAAATAAAATGATAAAACTCGTATACTTTCACTAATGTTATAAACTGTGACACCCAGTAAAAACTAAATTAACTTATTTTATACAATCGAATTTTCTACATTTCGAAACCCCCCAAAAGTAGATTTATTCTTTTTGAAACTAATTTCGGGAAGAGATGTTAATCTTTTAAGTAATAAACTTAATCTTATTCCTCCTTAGGCGAATCGCTTTTTCTCATTTCTTATTTGGAAAACGCTTGATACTAGTTCATTTAGCCGATCCCTTTGACGGGCAAGAGCATCGAGATTGCTTTAAAGCTGTAGCACTAAAGCCCTTTGATAAGTCTTCTTTAAAAGCTTTCTCGTCAGTAACTTCTATATTTAATGAACTTCGAATCATAGGGAGAAATTTACCGCCGCTCAAGAGGCCAATCGATTAGATCAACGATGGAAAAAAGTTATATATATATATATATATATATATATATATATATATTGATATATTAGTAGAGTATAGTCATTATCTTCAAAAGATGCAGTAGAAATTGATAATTTCGAAGATTTGAGAATTACATTCATTTACTAATGATTATGTAGGAAAATAAATTAGGTATATAAAATCTCGATACCATTTTTAACATGAAACCACGACCGGATTAAAATGGAAATGGATGGGTGGACAGTTGATAAGAAGAAAGATGTTAAAGACATTTGTTGCTCCTGAGAATCAAGAATATTACCTAGGAAGAGGGTGAATCAGATATCTCCGTTAACTATACGTCGGATCGAAAAATTGTATAGAACCAATCTTATTGCAAATTAAATTTACTATTAAATCGTCATATACATTTATCTCTATCTTGTATATTAACCGAGATATTTGCATTTATATAATGAGTGTGCACGTAACGGATGAGATGAGATCGGCTAACTTCAGTCCTAATCGTGGGTTTCCCGCAGAAGCTAGTTCGGCCGTTTTCGTAACTGTTTGGTTCTCCTGAAGTTTCTATATTGTAAAACTTTACGTGGGAAATCTGCTTAGTTAATGCAGAGTGACGGACGTCTTATTAAAAATTGGTATGTTTGGTGACTTATTCCAACTCAAATTTAAAGGAACTTGTGTTCCAAATAATAAAAACATTTTGAAAATTTGTATTATGAATTAGGTGTTATAGTCCCAAAATATTATAATATAAACAGGAAAAATTTGATCTTGCGAATTGTTTATTTTAGAAGAAAGAAGAATCAAATAGAGTATATTTCCTCTTGTAAATTGATTGACGAGCCATGCCTAGAGGTAAATGGTAGATGTACAACGTACAATTTTGATACAATTATTTTTTAAAGTTCAGTAAAACTACATGAACTGGGATTGACTAGTATCGTATCAGGTATTCACTTGTGTTGTAGAATTATAACTGAATAATGAGTTAGTGAATCTTTAACATCAGTTTACACGGAACGGCTGTGTTAATTGTAAACTGGCCATACCAAAATTTATGAGAAATGTTACTCAAGGAGAAACAGTGATTTTACAGCAAAATAATTAAATATTTGACATTGATAAGGAACCGTGTTTGTTTATATGTTTCTGTGGGAGAAATGCAACTGATTTATTACCTTTCATTTAGATTATAATTGCTCTTTGAATAAGAAAAATAAAGCTACTAATATAGAAAACAAATACAATTAGATGTAATATTCTGAGAAATCTATAATGGCCTTAAATAAACAATGAGATCAGTTCTAGATGTCTATTATTGATTTAGTTCTGTTTGAGTAATAATTATGTGGCATTAGGAGCGATACTAAAACCCTAACTTATGTTTGCATTGATCATTGAGCCTCCAATTGGTTCAATTAATTATACCATCAGAATAATCCATACTGCTCCATATATATTATATAATGAGTTTGAAATGTAATAATAATTAAATATTTTACACAAAGAAATATATAAAGCCTGAGACGCGACAACTCAACAGATTCCGCTAGTTCAGTTATACAGTAGAATAAACATCCTAAATACTTTTGTATAAAGGCAAGTCAAAAAGTACGTCACGCAGGGACTGCGTAAACTAAGCAGATTTCCCACCTGAAGTTTTACAATAGATAAATCTACATACGGCTAACACATAACTCCACCGTGAATATTAAGTGAATAAATACAATCGCTAATGACAAATCTTTCAGAAAATTATAATAATGTCCCAACGGAAAGCGTCTGGATTGGAAAGTGTTAAGTATATTGTACATTTATATTTCTGTCCTCTATGAAAGAGTTGTACCTCCTTGTCGACAGGTTGCAGTATGTTGTAGTGAGTCGCTATATGTTGTGCAGTTTCGGCCTCGTGTTAGAATGTTCAGTTAATAATTACAATTAATTAAAGTCTTTATCAGAGTGTTTTCCTTTCACCTTAACAGAAATAAACAGGTCAGCTCACCTCTCAGACCTGAGCAGATAGGTAGCAATATTCTTCACCGGAAAGAAAAACAATTACTGAAATATGTCTGAATATAACGTATTAATTTTATGTAAAACTATTTACCATATCTAGTGCTGTAATTTATAAAAAATCAGAATAATTTTTATCTCAGTCACTCAAATTTTAGAAATTCAAGAACTAAAGATGGAGAGGGGGGGGGGGTCTGCTAAAAGAACGCTACCTCATGAAACCTTCAATTCCAAGTCTCTCACTTAGAAAAGGCCCTAATCCACAGAGTTTAAACTTGGGCGAGCTCAATATGGGGATTCCTATTTGGATACTATTGGATGAGTATGAGTACGGGTTTAGTTATAGCTAAATAATGCAGTTAATATTTAAGTTGAAATATTAAGAATGAAAATTGTAGGCTTATTTCCAGGATTTGATAAATAACATTTTTCTTTGCGCTACATAATATAAAAGCTATATACGATTTTGCAATTCTTCCATTTTAACACCAACGTCTGTTCGAATCCCGACATAAAGTGAAGTTAGGATATTTCTATTGAAGCCTAAATGCAGCGATAAAACTTACAAGTATATGCATACAAAAGTTTAACTTACCAAAAACAGCATTCAATTTCAGCTATTACAAGTGTTTTCAAACTTACCTGAAACAAAATAAATTATTTGTTGCTTTTTCATGTAATTTCCACAAATAAACATTACATGGCTAATATTCTACAAATCCCTACCCTTCATTTCAGTTCTACTATTATATGACATAGGTTCAATTTGTTCTAAAGTAAAGAAAACTTAATATTAAATGGTATTCAATGCGTTTACAGAAACATTTTAAGCTTCTAAAATTTTTCTCTGATTAACTCTGCCATGAGAAGTTTAGTTCATCCATGAAGTTCGGTAACACTGAGCACAATGTGCTGCTGGTACGTTGACATATGTTGAGATAAATGTAATTCCCTCCAAGGCTTCTCGAAAGCCTCTATCTGAACAGCCCATCAAGTGCCTCGGTCACAATGCTTTAGGAGGAACTAAAGTGGTCCACTTGTCGCTTCTTGCCGTGTTTATAGCATTCGAGACCAAAGCTGTTGCTACTTCCTTACACGTTTAGCTTCTTAATTGTCAGTCTATGATCAGTTAAAGACCCACGAAACAGATAGAAATGTATCCTCTGATATCCGCATTGTCTGGTAACGGAACAAAATACAATTAATGTGCACTACAGTGATCGAATCTAGCGCTCCAAGTGCAGGAATCCAGAACTCTCCTACTGGGTTAAATCCACCACAATTCTTCCGCGAACAACATATGAATGGAATACATTTCAAGAAATGGTTCAAAGTTTTAATGCAGCATTTCAAGTCATTTTTATACCTCCATAGATAAGTTTTTGGCATTGATGAAATAAAAAGAAAGACAAGAGAAAACAACAAATACATTTGTATAAAACCATGCACCATAAAGAAATAAATATTTTATTTTATGTTTTCCTTTGCACATTACCCGTGTGCAAAGGGAGTTTTTTTTCCCTTTCATTCCATACAATATAACATTTACATTGAACTAGAATGTCTTAATGTATTGTATTCATTGCCTTAATTTTTAATAAGCTGATTAGGAATATAAAAAAATAATAATAAATACTGCATTTGAGAAAGGCTTAAACCCAATTAAAATTTGTCCAACTAATTATCATGTTCGGTAATGAGTAAATGATGCGACAATTTTCATTTCATTCACAGTGACAATATAAGCTAATTAATGTATCAATTTTTAGTATTGTGGATATCGGATTTTATTTATGAAAAATCATAATGTTTTGCCAGAAGCCCCTGTGTTTCTACTGGCCATTGTCCATGACTTTAAATTTGCCCTTTCGCTGAGTCCGTAATTCGGGTTGTAAGAGTACAATTGTAGAGTAGGTGTTCTACTGTTTCCATAGTTATTGTTGTGAAGTTTAAATCTGTGTAAATTGTAGTTTGTATATATATATATATATATATTTATATATATATATATATATATATGAGATTTTTCCCCATCTGCTATAAAAACAAGTCCGATATTAAATCCCATCGGATAGTAGGAGGTGGTATTTAGCGGGACGCCATCTGGAGCAATCAGACGAAGGCCTACTAATTCTGCTCCCCACTGGAGGCAATTTAATCTATGGGATTCTCCAGTTTTTCCATGACCTCCTTCCCTTTCATCAGCCGACATCATATTTTCATTACTCCTCTTGCCTCTTGGAATGACACAGCTCACTGTCGGGGATTTTTCATTCCGTTTCATTAAACCCCCCACCTCACCATCCCCCATCTTTGCCCGTCAACATTTTCTCATATCTTTTTCTTTTCTTACCGTTTTGGTCCGGATCATTTTTTTTTCTCTTTCGGTGTCAGCCGACCTTAAGTAAATTTAAGCGTTATAAAAAGTCCGATTGCCAGAGGAATTATTCACTGAATGAGCACTTTATTGTAAAGGGGAGAATGCCATCAATTTACTTTCCTCCATTTGGGAATTTAGTCCATTAGCATTAATCAAGGATTTAATTTTTTCCCCTTGGACTAAAAAATAAAACAAAAAGGATGAGGAACATAAAACTCACCCCTCCACTGAGCTATACTCACGGGGAGAGAAAAGCAGTACAGAGACACTCTTCTTTTGTGACTGGGATACATTAGGTGTCTAACTGAATTGACTTCAATGAGAGGGATATTCTATTAATTAAAGCCAAAAACCGTTTTCTTCGAGAATTGTGTAGCTCGAACCGCTCGGTTGATTTTCGAGATTGAGGTACCGTTTTTTCCCTCATGGTCGCTTTTTACTTTTGAAAAATTGTCGGATTTGAGGTACCTCCCACTCCCAGGTAGATAAGACCTTCCGAAATGTTTACCGATGTATTCCGAACCTCCCCTGCGACACATTAAATTCGGTATTTCTCTGGCTGTTTGGGGTAAATCTCCGGTCCGGGGGAAATTCCTGGGATACATCCCCTTTCGCTCGACACCTTAAACTGGAATAACCGACGTCTGTCGTCTCGAGAAATGACAATCGAACTCAAAAGTATACCTTTTCATACGTGCCGAGTAACTCCCGTTCTATCGCCTCATTTTTTCTTTTCGAAGCGTCATTTTTCAGCTCGAGTGAACGGTCTAGGTACTCACCGACGCGATTTCCGTACCGCACTCTGACGCCATATACAGACCCACCAAAATCGACTGTCCTAAAACTCTCCCGATGGGCCTACGACAACGCCGATTTCGGCCACCTCTCCAACAATCACTCAGGTAGCCATGTGAGTTAAAGCGTTGGCCTTAATCTCACATGGTAAACCTAGAGTGGCGAGTTCGATTCCCGCCTGGGCAAAGGAATTTATTTTGTTACGGAATTCATTTAATAAAATCCTTAGTCCCATCCTGACTAGAAAAGAGTGGTAACCTGTAGATAACCCGTTCCAGTTAGCCTTAGTTGCAAAAAGTGGACGTTTATAAATAATTTAATTTAATTTAATGTTGACTGAAACGGTAAAAAATCGAGTATGGACTATATCAAATAAACATCTTTGAGTTAGAACGTGAAATAATAATTGATGACTTCATCACACAACGAATTTGCATGTATCCCGCAAAATAAAGATCCCTTGAAAACAATATTTGATATATAAGCTTAGAATAAAGAAAGAACATGATGAAGAGGGAAAAAAAAAAGAAATGCTTTTTGTAAAACAGTCTTTAAATTGAATTTTAAATTAGAATCGACACAACAGAAATGCCCCTTTCCAAAGAAAATTATACAGATACCGAACACAACAGAGGCACTTCAGAGAGCTGCAGAACCTTTATAACTTACAATAGAAAGGTCATAATTGCTATAGAAACTCCTTTGTTAGCAGATTTTTTAAATTTGTATACAACCAATAGAACACTAAGGTACACAATACAGTGATTTATTAGGCAATGTATTGTAGTATTTCCTTTACAACTAGTGAACGAAAAAAAAATGTAATATACAGTTGATTTATGACCGAAAGAGGACCAATCATTTTCTTTAAAGGTTTAATGGAGGAACCTTCAGAAATGTGAATATACAATAAATTTGTTTCTTAGGACGAATACATCGTCAGTAATTAGTAAATAATTTATTTTTTATATAAAAAATGTTTTCGCATCTACCAAAACAAGTGCCCGTACGTATATCCTAGATATATATCTAGGTTCCATGGTACAGGGACGAGTACTGACCTCTGAAATCTTTTCCCTCCAAGAATTAATAAATATTTCAGGAAGAATGATCCTGGTCAATTGAAAAAAATCGTCCGTCTATCGCCCAACACCCCAAGAAAAAGAACTTTCCTTTTTAACTAAAGCATTATCAGCAAATAAATTTAAACCGAAATAAATCGGGGACTTCCAAAATATATTTAAATCAAGAGATCATCATACTTGTAACTGACAGCTGTCGTTTCCGACTAAAGCATTTCTCCATATTTCAAGAAGTTAACTCCTAATTTCTCAGGCAGAAATAATTTGATTAATTCAACAGCAAATGCTGCCATTTCCCTCGCAGGTATCACCACTCGTCACAATCTAAAACTTTCTCTTGAAATTGCAGTTCTCAATGTATGGAATAAATACAATTGTTTTCATAGACTATATTTATAGGCGCCAGTCATATTCGTACACGGTTCTAATCTTGAAATGGGACAGTGGCCTGGCAGGTAATAACAAAAACAATCATTTATTAGACAAATCTACATGTTCAAGAGGATATATTTAAATAATAGCCTTAAAAATTCACTTAACTAATTAAAATGAGGGAGATCTATAAAAAGAGCTCGAATAATTTTCACTGTTATTTTATTGCTCTGCGAATCAACATCCAAATGAGCCTCAGCAGAAAAACAGTAATCAGTTGCATAAAAACATAACTTACAATTGCCGTGCCACACAAAGCCTGACTCAGAAAACATATGGCGGACCATGTCAGCTGTTTTATTAAATTGATAGGCCTTACAGTAAAAAATCTAACTACTAGGACATGTACCTTTGCCACCCTCGTAAACTATTCTGTGGGCCCTGCCACTGATGATACATTTTCTGACCCTCAGCCTCCGCAATTCCTCCCGGACGTCATAGCTGCCTGGACCTGCTTTAGTGCTCATTCAACCTGGTATACCACTCTCCATTATTTAAAACGTCCGTCAAGCAGGGGCTGCATAAACTAAGCAGATTTCCCACGCGAAAGTTTACAATAGATATATACATACAGGTATAATATTACAATATTTATAGTACATTTAATTTGCAATAAGATTGGTTCCATATAAGTTTTCGATCCGGCGTATAGTAATGGAGATATTTCGAAATTTCAATATTCTCTTCCTCAAACCCCCCTTCGCCTTGTCATATTTCAGCCATTAATGAACTTGATCTTTCTTTTTACATTAAACGACTAAATATCAAGTTTGGTAACGATCAAACAAAGATTCTCTAAATATCGGCAAAAAGAATAACAAATATATATATATATTTATATATATATATATATATATATATATATATATATATACACACACACACACACACACACACACACACACACACACACACACACACACAGTTTTGAACGGACCTCATTTTCGTCATCTACTAGGTAGGATCGATGGACATTTGAAGAAAAATTTCGAAAATTCCGTCATGAGTACGACCTCAATAGCTGATTCCCCTTAAGGGAAATCTGCTAAAACATGATTGGTAACAGGCTTACCACACAAGTCCATCAATTCTGAACTGTTTTAGGAGGCGTCCTTCTCTCTAACAGCACCTTTTATCTTTTTTGGGACTCTTTCCTTCCAGACCAGAACGATTACTTCGTTATCCCGTGAAAACCCTGCATCCACAAACATAACTGATAGGAACATTTTTTTTCCTGAACCAGTAGTAATCCGAATGAGAAGCCAAATCCAGTTTCGAACAACAAATATGTATCTTCCGCAATAATTCTCGTACTCCCTGCGGTATTCCATCTGACTGTAATGCCTCCATTAATTCCCACAGCCTGTCTACTCAGCCATATGTCTGTAATCAGCAAATAAAGAGATAATTATCCGTTTTAATGGAGATGTACTCTTTAAATTGTGTGAAATAAATTGAAACAAGTAGACAATACTACCATTAAACTCGGCATAAAATGTTAAGAAAAAGTGTTTCACGCAGGGGCTGAGTAAACTAAGCAAATTTCCCACGTGAAGTTTTACAATAGAGAAATCTACATACTGGTAATACTTAACACCACTGTGAGTAAATACAAACGGTAATGAGAAATATTTCAGTTAATTTTAATAAGCTCCCAACGGAAACGGCTTCTGAATTGTAAACAAATAGGTCTGCCAACCACTCAGAGCTGAACAGATAGATAGACATATCTGGAAAGAAAAACAATTACTGATATATATCTGAATATAGTACATTAACTTTATAGCAAACTATTTACTATAACTAGTACTATTGCAATTAATAAAGAATCAGAATAATTTATATTTTAATAACACAAATTTTTGTAGTCTAAGAGCTAAAGAAGTGGGGGGGGGGGTCAACACAATGTATTCGCATATAGCATATTTCTCACAAAGTAAAAGCTTGCAGGAGTCTAAACCAATTTCACGAGAGCCGAACAGTTACGGAGTCTTACGACCAGAACGGACAAGAGCCGATCTCATCACATCCGTTATTCACACACTCATCATCAAAATGCACATATCTCGGTTAATATTCAAGAAAGAGAAACAATCTATATAACACTTTTTTGATCCGACGTATTTTAACGGAGATATATCGAATTTTCGAAAATGCTCTATCTAAACCTCCCTCCCACCGGTCCGATTTCAGCCATTAACGAACTTGATCTTTCTTTTTACATAAAACGATTAAATATCGAGTGATTTTATTATTCCCCTTCAAATCGTAGTTCCATGCGAACAAAAAATAGTTTTTGTTACGGATGATCTACTTAACTTAAACACAAAGTTTCAATTTTTTTTTTAATTTTCGGGTTCCCTGACCTCCCTACTAGAAGAGAAATAAATAAAAGGATGTGACTCATTGCAGCAGGTAGAGAAATCATCTTAGTGCGGTCCTCGCAGTCACGACGATCTTTTAAGGAAGGTTACGAACTGATGGAGGAGAAAGGGTTTAAGAGGTATGAGGCGGCAAGCAGCGAGGTATGAAGAGTAGTGGATTCCCGCCCCCTCTCTCGGAGAATTTCATGGCTAATAAAATCAGGCCCAAGAATACTACACCCGCTCTCCCTCGTCGCCACCCACCAATCATCAAATCATCACATTCCTCCCCAAATTCCACCCTATCCCTAATACAACCCTTAACCCCAATCCCTAACAACAAACCCTAAGTTAACCCCCGCAATCTGTGATCGATGTTTTAAGTTTGTTTTTTTTATAATCAAAAAATATCTAGTGATTCTATTAACACGCGTCAAGGCCTCTTATAGGAACACGAAGAAACACACACACACACACACACACACACACACACACACACACTATAAATTGTAATAATGGAAAATATTAGACTGTACCCTACTATTACTAAGTTATACTTCAATTTATTCCATAGATGACGCTACAAATTAAATGCACTATTTAATTTATTTTTAATGCACTCAAAGCTTACATAGAAAGACTATATGGCCAATCTCTTGCGGCTTGATTGTTTTTAAGGTATCGTATATTTGCGAGAAAAAAACCGCCATAACTCAATAATCGTGATTTTTTTGCTTTCACCACGAATACAATGCTGTGAACAATGTGTACTTCTAACAGATGTAACGAAATTTCAGAAGAAGTAACTAAATTGTGTCATTTTGTTGTTTAATGGAAATCAATTAAAAGGCATGCACTGATATGGCAATTTCCAAAAGATTTCCCACCTGGTAAATGGGTAAGAATTCCCGCCAAATCTTAAGCCTGCTGTGTTTCCCGCGAAGGTTAGATCAGCGGTACTCCCATAAGTAGCGAACACCTAAGCCTTTCAGCTCTACAGTGAGTGGGTTCCCCCGCGCTATCCTCGATACATTTGCGCATATTATTTTTAGAAACGCCATTTCAGATTTCCCCCTCATTTAGTGTATCCAAATGGAATGATAATTATTAATCTTCATGTATACATCTTAGCTAACTATATAGACTATATCTCCTAAACATTCTAACAAAATCATTTATCGTAGTTTTCTTTTGTATCCTATCACCATCTTTTTTTTACTTTAAGATCCGTATTCAGGTAACACATTATTTATTTTTATACTGTATCTATACTTGATCATTGTGATTAGCAGACAATCGTTTTCTTAATTTGGATCTTTTCTCTACTCCTGGTCGTGTAGCAACAGTTTTTGTTTGTGCGTCAGGCAATTTGATATTCAAACAGTGGTCTAAGTGTTTGATAGCAGTACTCCTGAAATGACAGTCACACATAGGAAACCACCTTTCCAAAGGAAGTAGAAAAACGGGCGAAGGAAAGCTGTAGGTAAAATGTCCTAAAAATATGTCACAGACAGCCTATGGCTCTGGTTAAAAGAAAACATCTTAAAGCCTAATGAGTTACAAAAGATGGAAAAGAATTTACGAGATGACTTTGAGTAAAAAAGCAAACTCAATGCAACGTGAAAGTTGCCCAAATACTTTGTGATTTGATTAATCTTGTCAATATAATAAATTTGTGACCAAATAGACTGCGCCTGCTTTGAATGCTTACGTTTGGAATGCCTTACAGAAATGTGTTTAAATGAGAAGAGAGCTCCCTAGGCAGAGCTCCAAACAAACCCAGAGCTAGTCATTGTATATTAACAACGCTTGGAATCAAACCCCACTCTCTCGGAGAGCCCTTTCTCTCTCATAATTGAATCATAAGCCCTAAGGGCTCTGTTGGAACCATTTTGACAAAACCTTATTGATTTTCAGTCAGAAGTTGTGAAGGCGAAGGGTTTGAGACGCACGTCAAAATTTGTTTTGAGGCCGACAGATTCAAACGAAGCTAAGTTAGTTTTGAAGTTTGGCCAGACCTATGAAGTTTCTGAGTGGCCCCGATGTTTGATGTTAAACAGAGGAGGGATCAGGGTTCCATCCTCTCTCACTCTCTCTCTCTCTCTCTCTCTCTCTCTCTCTCTCTCTCTCTCTCTCTCTCTCTCTCTCTCTCGCTTTTTAACGCGAAACCATTCTTTCTCGATCCCCATAAAACCATGATTCAATCAACTCCAAAACCAGGCGCCAATCACCAATTATTAAATGCAGTAATTCTCCTGACCCAAACCACCCGTACATTTAATTATTCACAAAAATACAGTTAATTCTCAACTCCTCTCCGTACATGTGAAAAACTGAGTAATACTCCACGTTTTTTTTTTTTTTCATCGAAAACAGGGATTAATCAATCAAACTCACAAATTGGCGAGTTATTAAATATAAATGAATTTTCCATGAGGCCAATCTATAAACCTAATTCCTTCGTGTTGTGTGATGAATATTTATTTATTCAGTGTTTTAAAATATTTTGCCTAACGAAGTTTGCTGCTATAGGGAAATGATCAAACATTTGCCTCTTATACTTACAGTTTATTCAAAACGCATAGAATAGTAGTAATGTTCAACAACATATAAAATCAAACGGCAGATTTAGAAGTAAGACGGTAAATTAATGAAAATTAAAAGGAGATACTCTAACTAAGAAATCTCTACCCTATCCAGAGCAGAACAGTCACATTTCGACTTTGATAGATTATCTAGACCAAATTATTTAGAGTCTTTGACTTAGAAACTACTAATATGTTTTTTAGACGCTTGAAAACATAACATTTTCACTCACTTGGCATACCTAGAATGGTGAGTTCATTCCCCACCTAGGCAAATAGGAATTTATTTAGTGACAAACTCATTAAATAAAATCCTTAGTCCCATCCTGGCTAAAAAAGAACTGTAACCTATAGATAACACGTTTCAATTAATCATAGTAGCCAAAATTGCACGTTAATAAATAATAATTATAATAAAAAGATAATGTCAAGATGTATTGGGATGAAGCGATGATAACTGATAATACATCATAACAAGCCGAATATTCTTATTATTGATAATTTCAATAAAATTGCCGATATTATTGACATTGCAGTACTTAATGATGAGAATATTTGGAAATCCTATGCCGAAAAATGAAGAAAATACCAAGAATTAGCTGTTGAGCTTAAAGATGAATACAAGCTTAAGTACATATCGATATATGCGTAAAACAACACTAATAGGCACCAAGAATTTAAATCTGCCAGGAGATATTATAAACGAAGAAACTTAGCAAGCAGTGTTCTTATTAATACTGCGAGAATTGTGTGCAAGTTCTTAAATTACCGTTGATATACATGCCACGTTAACAAAACACCACCGATGTGGATTTCAGCCCAGTTTTCTGACAAAAACATCCACAAAATAATAATAGCATATCTTTTCATAATATCAAAAACATAATTATTAAATACTCTCTGTATCAATTAAAATTTAAAACATGAAGACCTGATATCCAAAGAAAAGACAATTTAACAATATGAAATCTTAGAAACTCGTACATCGCCATTTTATATTTGCTATAAAATTCAAAACAATTTAAAATTCGTTAATAATAGAAGTTTTCTTTTTATACGTCGTTGACCTGCATGTCATTTTATTTGCTTATTTGCCTCAAACTGTTCATGAAATGAAATTTTATAAGCATAAAACGTAAATTTTAAAAAGAAAAAGTTAATTATAGTAGAATATGCCTGATGCATCATTTGAGCCATTTAAATCACCAAACTCTTAAAATGATTTGTTTTGCCGTTTTATTTGGCGTAGTTTTAAATTCGAATCGAATGATATCGGTTCCAAGGCGATAAGACCACAGTATAAGGAAATGCTATGTTTGTGGCCATGTGGTGGGTTTCGCACCGCCCATTCACAAAATCTGTAAATGAAAAACGTGTTATACAAGAATGTGTCTGGAAGCTTACAACCCTCCCTCTCAGGGAGGTTGAACAAACAGGTATAAATGAATGTGATATACGATTGGAATTTTTTCGTGAAGATATGCCTGGAAGGTGTGACTCATATCTGAAACCGATACCAAACATATTGAGTTATCCCCTATCTATAGAAAAAAGAAGGAAAATGTAAAAAAAAGAAAAAGGAGTATAAAAAGAAGCAATCCTGAGTCGTGTAAATTCTGATCTGAAGAATCTAATCGGCGGAGACGTGGTCTGCCTCCAGAAAACCGGGCAGACAAGCTGCTTGGAATTCTGCCTCGCTTCCCGTACAGATGTCATCCCTTGCTCTTCCTTCCGCCGGCTCTTTCATCCTCAATCTGTGTCTCCATCTCTTTCTTATCCTTTCTCTCCTTTTGTCCATATACCACCATTCTTATGCTTAGATTCAATTTCCCTACTTCTCTCTCCTTTCCTTACATCCAAAGTACTGCATTGTACTTTCTCGCGGGGGATATTCATTAACATATCAATCTCGGCTTAACAAATACTTTACAAATTGGCTGCAAAGCCTATTTTTTAAGATAATAACTTTTCAATTAGCCATAGTTACTTCAAGTAGCCGTTAATGTAAACAAAATAATAAATAGTATATTAGTTTCAGCTTTCCATTCCAGTGATCAATAACCTGCAAAAACCTAAAGATTTCGAAGGTACTTCTTTCTAGCTTCTTTTCATTCCTGGATCTCATGACTAACAAATAATTCCGACGAAGGCAGATGAATATTTAAAATTTAGTAAAGTTCGTGACAGCTAAAAAAGAAAGCCATAAACTAGGAGCGTTGTTTCAAAAATATCGACAAATGTTGTTGGGCCCCCACACCGAGAGCTAGAAAATAACCTTAGCTCCAGGATACATGACACTTTTCGGCGCTTATTATGTCATTGGTGCAGTTCTAAACAAATATGCTTTGAAAGGTCCGTCATGCAGGGGCTGCATAAACTAAGCTCATTTCCCCAGTGCTCGTACACGATTCTCTTCTCTATACGTTTTATTTCTGTGAAAACAAGAAAGTAAGATAACTCACTTAATATTTGAACTATGAAAAAATATAAGGAGCATCAATAGTTTAGATTGGTTCTAAAACATTTTTTGATGCTGGTGATTCTATTTTGGGAGTAATATCGAAAGATTAAATATTATTCCAAAACCAATTGCATTCATTTTCATGAAAACTAATGTTCTTTATTTCACTAGCCTTGTTTCCTGATTATTTATATATGAAACTTTTTATCGCAGCATTGAAAGCCTTTCATGTGTCTCATTAGACTTCTGTAGACATGAAAATTTTACCTTAACATTTCACAATACCCTACAACAGCATCTTTGGTTATCAATAGTTAATACTTCAGAGGCTGAATGGGTTATTGACTCCAATTCCGTACTGAATATGCTTCTGCGTTCGTCACAAAGAAAAATGTCTAAATGGACTGTCAGTGAAAGATAACTTTGTAATATTACAATGAGAATATTTTAAAATACTGATCAAGGTACCATTGGACAGTACATGGTGGCTCCGATATTTACTTGAACCACATGGTGGGGTTAGAGGCATCGTGCCAAAAACAAATCAGGTTCTAATAGAAAGAAGAAATAAATGGACTACTTATTGGTTAAGAAGAATGGGAGTAAAAAGTATTTGTAGTAGAGAGAGAAAGGGTGAAAGAAAAATAAGCTGATAGTGTTAAAGAAATGGCGTAGACCGCTAAGAAATGGCTGCGCTGAACTGGGCATGTATTTTTCATCTGAGCGGTGGAAAGGGATTCCCGCCTCATCCTCTTTATCTCTTTTTCCCGCCAAATATCCCTGCTTTTCCTCCAGGACTGCCAGGGCTGGGAACAGGAGGCCAGCAGCTGGCAGGAGCTCTCTCTCACCTCCACAACTCATTATCTTCCATCCTCACTCTTTCGCTCAAAATCTCAGTGCTCCTATTTATCATCTCCCTCACTTTTCTCTCCCCTCTCACGCACACATACACACACAAAAACACTTTTTTTAGCAGATTCCCTCTAAGTGAAATCACCTAGTGAGGTATTGCTCATGACGCAAATTTTCTCAAATACACATCACACCTAATAGATGACGAAAATGAAGCCCGTTCAAAATTTGTTTAGAACTATAATTGCCTCGCTCAATTGATTTGATTAATAACGACGTGTAAAAATGTTTTAGCCAATTATATTATGAGGGCGGCTATATTATATATTAGGGTATAAGATTAGGATTATTTTTAAAATAGAGTTATTAGCTAAATAACCCTTTGAGAAGGACCCTCGAAACATGTCGGGGATGAAATAAATGGTTGTATGAAGAACTTATTATTCTTCTGATTTTATGGCACAAAAACTTTCCATTTATATATATATATAATTTTGAACGGGCCTCATTTTCGTCATCTCCTAGGTATGATGAACATTTAAGAAAATGTTTCGAATTTCCCTTCATGAACAAAACCTCACTAGGTGATTTCCTTTTTATTTATTTCATCCCCGCCGTGTTTCGAGGACCCTTCACAAAGGGTTATTTAGCCATTAACTCTATTTTAAAAAAAAACCCTTTTATTATAATATAATATACAATATAGCCGTCCTCATAAATATAATTGGCTAAAACATTTTTGCACGTCCTTATTATAGTTCTAATATATATATATATATATATATATATATATATATATATATATATATATATATATATATATATATATATATATATATATATAACAAATTTCTCTTCATTTTCGTCATCTACTTGGTATGATGGACATTTGGGAAAATTCGCGTCATAAACAAAACCACACTAGGTGATTTCCCTATGTATACTTCTTACTATCTTGTATATTAAACGAGATATTTGGACTTTTTTTTAATTTTCAGCTTTAAGTAAACCCCGCTTTTAGTAAACCCCACTTTTAGTCATATTCCAAGCTTAAATATCAAATACGGTTTTAACGAACCGTTACTAAGTGAGAAACGTCCAAATATATATGATGTGTGACGCCATCAATTGAGATTTTACGTTCCTGAATCAAAAATATTTTTTTTAACAATTCCTTAGTCGATATTTAACCGTTTCCTCCAACATTAAGTGCGGTATACCGTGTTTCTTTATTTTGACCGTCATGGCTTGTCTCTTATTTTAAATGAAAAAAAAAAAATAATAAGATAACATATTGATGGTCTCACGTACTGTAGCAACTTCACGTCCCAGAATTGTATATGAGTTAAGTCTGTTCCTCTCTCTCTCTCTCTCTCTCACTTTTCTCTCCTCTCTCTCTCACACACACACACACACACACACACACACACACACACAAACATTTTTTGTAAGCACGTAGACAGCCTAGACTTTCAATAACAATAAATGAGCAGGTTATTGAAAAGAGTGAAAAAATGAGTATACTTGGCATAATATTTAACAGCAATCTCTCATGGCAGGATCAAGCAGCTTCGGTAGCTAACAAAATTAGAAAATCATTACATCCATTAATAAAATATAAAAACTTTTTCCCATTAGAAATTAAGATAAAACTCGTATCCAGCCTAATTTTGCCATTAATGTGGTACTGCGACTCCGTTTATATAGATATTACATCTACAGAAGACATAAAAATTCAGAGAGCATTTAATTCAGCAATCAGATATATATTCAATGCTAAGAGAGATGAGCACATAACATCATACATGAAAGCTCTGGGATGGCTCACATCTAAGGTGTATCGGCGCTTAAATATACTATGCCTTTCAAAGAAAATCCTGCATTTCGGAGTGCCCAAAAATCTTTATGAGGCTTTTATTCCCATGAATAGTGAGAGATTGGGAAATAATTTCAAACTGACAGCCTGCAGAACCAACATATTTCGCCAATCATTCTCTGCTGTTGCGTCAAAAGAGCTGAATGCTTTACCTCAAGAAATAAAAGCATCATCATCATTAAAAGGCCTGCATTAATCATTTTCTAACGACGGAGATGGGATATGACATGTACCATAGTTCATCATAATGACATGTGTATATTAGTTTTATTTATATTTTTAGTTTTCTGCTTGTGTATTAGTTTTATTTATATTCTTAGTTTCATGCTTGTACATTAGTTTATATATATAGTATCTTTATGTTTTTTGGATAAGTTTTAATTTAATTTATA
The DNA here is from genome assembly GCA_019009955.1 of Riptortus pedestris. Lineage (NCBI taxonomy): Eukaryota > Metazoa > Arthropoda > Insecta > Hemiptera > Alydidae > Riptortus > Riptortus pedestris. Next base: position 40,939,902 of record CM032229.1, on the reverse strand, counting down.
AGTAGTTTAGTTTGATTTATAGTAGTAGTAACCAGTTTATAGTAAACATACATGTCTATTGTCTGTAAGAGAGGACCATTGGTCCTATGACAATAAAAGCATCTATCTATCTATCTATCTCTGTCGCACACGCACATTCCTTGCTCTCTTCGTCTGCAGGTGTGTTTTAATAATATCTTACTTTTCTACTTATTAGTTATAGCCGTTAATAAAATAGAAACGTCAGAAACTATAATTATGAACCTAGTTTCTTATTGACAAAATAATGATCTTGGCTATGTTCAACTATGTGGTGAAACGTAAAATAATAACAAAATCTGGTAAACCTTCAGATAGAAAAAAATGTAACAAAAACCTAGAGAAATAATAATAATAATAAAAAGAAGGGGAGAAAATCATGTAGATTTTCAGCGAGTATCTCAAGAGTTGGAATTACTAAGTTATGAAGTCATCCCGCGTTTTATACTCTACTTCTCCATCATTAAGAACCTTATGTAACGAATCTTGAAACTGAACGTGGTCATATATTTGATGATGTGATAGATATAATGATAATTGTATGTGCAGGATTAGATAAAAACGTATAAAACAGCTTTTCCTCTATAAGATCAGATATATAGAAATTTTTGATTCGAGTCAATATTCACAATTTTCCTAAATGTTTTAAACTCTCCTCTTAAACGCTTCTCTTAGCCTGATTATAGTTTGTTTCTATATGAAATAATTAAATGTCGAGGAAATCAATCAAGAAATTTATGTGATTCTCTAAAGCAGCGGTGGCCAACCGAAATAATGTTGCTCACCAATTCCAACACCAATTAATGTGTCTGAACTCCTCAGGCCGCGTTTAAGTTTAACAGTGAAGTATAAACCTTCTATATTAGTTGTACAATGAAGCGTGGGCATCATGAGTTGGCGGAATATAATTTAATTATTCTAAAAACTCATAACTGTAAGCTCATAAATAAAACATACAATATCTGTCATATTTAGAAAATTATTTTAAAATTAAAGTTACTTTTTTCTCATAACTTTGACAGTTAATTTTTAAATATATGGATGCACTGATAATGTATTTTTAAATACAATGGTTTTCACTACTTTGGCCATTATAAAATAAATTAATTTTGTAAAGTTCTGATGAAACTGAGGGAAAAAATCCCTTCTCTAAAATGTTAAGCAACATGGAACCTCAATGTACATTTATTTATGAATATCACATAGTAAAGGTCCGACATCTGCAGATATTGACTGTAAATGTAAATTTTACAGGTTAGTGATTAATAATAAATCATTTTTAATCCACGTAACCCCTGAAGGATGATGTATGTAAGCAAAATGCACGCTGGGTACTGCGGTATATGACATGTATTTAATATCATACGGGAGTAATATTCATATACAGATATGGAAAGTAAATAGGCAAAAAGAAAAGAAGTTTATAATTGAAACTGTTTTAATTTAAAAGTAATATCAATCAAACAATGCTACTCTTCAAATAGTATTTGTGTATGTTAAGCCAAGAATTATAATCTGTAGTTGTTTTCAATCCGTAGTAGGAACAGTATTGGAATCCTTGAAGACTCTTTCTTGAGCAAACGTCTTCAAATGACGCTTGATGTCGTTATGTGTCCACCGTCAGATTCTCAGCCTGAAAAAATGCCTTGAGAATAAATGTCCTTCGGAGAAACACTCGTAAAACATGTCTAAAGGGACTGAAACTGTCCTACATCATGGTAACGTGGAGGCTTAACACTCACTCATAGGTGAGCTTAAAAAGACGAGTACGAAAGACTACATCGAACACAGTATGTTTAGCAATACCTTAATATTTGTACTTGTTAGGGAGTGAATATTTTAATGAAATATTGTTATATTTATATCTCTTTGGAATTGTAAGATATAGGTTAGTTGTAAAAACATATGTTCTACAGATTCACAAGATAGGTTTTTGTTTTTGGCAGTCATGAAATGAATAATAAAGAGACTCATACTGATTAGAGATTCTAAACCTTTTTTTGTGCTTAAGAACATTACTATATACAAATTACATAATACATACATAATCAATGTTGGCGTCAACAATAAAAGTACATAGAACTCCCTTATTTTTTTTTACATAATTAAAAACATTTATTAAACAATATTTTAGCAATGAAGAGTAACGGCGGAATTTATTCACTTTTTTGGGTTTTACCTTATCTATAATCACTCACTCTGTGTGGACCGATTTAAGCTATGAATAATCTTCAAATTTATTTTTGCGAGAAATGTTTAAATATTCAGTTTAATAACAATCAAGCGAACATTGTTGGGACTGAAGCGTTAAGAGATTATTTCTATACTTTTTCTATACAAAAATTCGAACGACTAATGGGAGATATTATAATATTCTTTATTTATTAATTTTTAAAAATATAAATGATGGATTAAAAAATAAAAAGAGTTTATTTCCTCTAGGTTTATGAAATGGGAAATGACAAAGATAATCTATGAGTGACTTAAACGGGCGAATATTTGTCAATAAACCTACTTGGCGCTGCTTTGATTGGGGCAAGCATTCCTCCATCCATTAGGACTACAAAGCTGCCGACAGCAAGTACAAAGTTTTGAACTTAGTTTTAAACGAAGTTTTGAACTCGGTATAAATCACTGCGCACACTCAACTCTTACTTGCCCTATCAACTTCATAAGCCTTTTAGTCAACAGGAATTAATGAAGAAAAAATAGAGGTTAAGTGCTCTATATGGCCATTCCACGTTCTATAAGTTAATACAATTTACAATGGAATTTAAAGAGAGTGGGGACAGTTTCAGCTTTATTTCAGTAGAATAGATAGTGGCAGGGTCTCTTGAAAGTACCTAGTAAATAAAGTACTTAGTCTTCTTTTCACATTCATTTCATTAAATCACTCTGTTTCGCTTTTCATTAGCCTCTTCGGGAGTATAGGTTCTTAAAACAACCTATGAAATGTACTTCGCTGATTTCTAGGACTGACTATGCTATGTCAGAAAATAAATGGGTTGAATCTAATAATTAATTAGCTTAAAAGTACAGCAATAGCAAACTTAGTGTAGCGAAACTATTTTCTCTCTATATAAAAAAAAAGTCCGTCTTCAGGGGCTGCGTAAGCTAAGCAGATTTTCCACGTGAAGTTTTACAATAGAGAAATCTGCCTACTAACAACAGTAGTAGTAACGAGTCCCTAAACCAATTGACGAGTGACGAACAGTTACGGAAACGGCCGAACTAGCTTTCGGCGGAAAGTCCCGAACAGCCGACTTTAGCCCACCACACTCAGAATACAAATGCAAATATCTCGGTTATTATTCGAGATAGAGAATAAATATATAGAACAATATTTCTATTCTATTCAAATTTTCGATCCGACGCATAATAACGGAGATAGTTCAAATATTCAAAAATCCCCCCTCCCCCTTGTCCGATTTCAGCCGTTAACGAACTTGATCTTTCTTTTTACATAAAACGATTAAATATCGAGTTTGGTAACGATCAAAAAAATTGTGACCGCTAGAGCGTTAACAGACAAATATATATACTAGCTAAGGTACCCGGCTTCGCCCGGGAATTTACTTGAGGCAGAATGGTATAATATTTTTTTGGCAAGGCTTTACTTTGTACAATATTTTGACATTTACCCGTCCCAGTGTTTAGGGTTAATACCCGTTGTTGGCATTTGTTAATAAGAAAATCAATTTTTTATGTAAGTCTACACATGGTTCCTGGAGAAAAGTATAAAACAAAAGTTAATCTAAATAACAAAATAAACAACTTTTGTTATGTTCGTATTTGCCGAAAAACGAATAGGAAACGAAATACCGCTATATTTAATTTCTGGCCTCCCTTATAACCCCCACTCCTGCCCGTCCCTAGAAATTTTGGCATGGCTTGTTATAATGAAAGCGTTATTCCTAATACATATACCGAGTTTTATTTATTTCGGTTGGGTCTTTTGTCCCAAATAAAATTGTTCACTTCCGCTATAGTTTTTAGCGTATAACTCATTTATATTTAGGTATACGACGAAAATGTATATAACAAAAGTTACTCTAAATAACAAAATTAACAACTTTTGTTATGTGCATATTTGCCGAAAAACCAATAGGAAACGAAATATCGCTATTTTTAATTTCAGGCCTCTCTTATAACCCCCACTCCTGTTCGTCTCAGAGAATATTAGTATAGCCTAAAGTCTAAGTTGGGCTAGTAGTAATATACATACCAAGTTTCATAAAATTCGGTTCAGCCGTTTATGCGTGAAAAGGTAACAAACAAACAAACAAACAAACATACACGAAAGAAACAAAATGCAGTTATGGTGTCTATGACATGTGAAACGAAAAGTTATCGTGAAATTTCGCGAAAAAAATCAATGTACAGACAGAGGTTACAATTTTATATATATATAGATATATATAGATATATATATATATATATATATATATATATATATATATATATATATACACTTACAGCATATATATATATATATATATATATATATATATATATATATATATATATATATATACACTTACAGCATATATATATACACACACAATACAGCACATACACTTTTGCTGGATCAAAGGGCATTCGGGAATTTTGGGAAACGATTTATCTGCAAAATCAGCGTCAAAAGATACCAAAATTCTAGAATGCTTCAACAAAATAACAAAATCACACTTCCATACAAGATATTTATTCCAGACATTAAAGAGTACTTAGGACAAAAATTAATATCAACAGACTTTTACTTGACACAATTATTAACTGGACACGGAACAACAAATTCTTACTTTAATCGTTTTGGCCTAACAGATCAACCAAACTGTTACTGCGACTTAACTACTGAACAGACATACAGACACTTGCTCTATGACTGCAGACTACTAACGGACCAAAGAGAAGACTTTAAATCCCAATTAAAATGCCGACAAGAAAATTGGCCTGTTGAGGAAAAACTATTATTTTATAAACATAATAAACCATTAAAAAAGTTTGCTGAAGAAATGTATGACTTCTTGAACTATTTGAAACTGAAATACAGTTAAATTAATTATTCAGCATTGAATCCAAATTTTGTTTTAGTTTTTCTTTTCTTTTCTTTGTTGTATATAATTTTATTGTATAAATATTTTATGTTATTATAGTTTAAAAAAAAAAAAAAAATGTTATGTATCAAGCACACGTTATGTACTAATTACTGTACGGGACGTGTGGCTAATAAACTCCCTTCCTGTAGGGTTACTTCAGGAAGGAAATAAATAAAAAAAAAAAATATATATATATATATATATATATATATATATATATATATAGATATAGATATAGATATATATATATATATATATATATATAATTTTGAACGGACCTCATTTTCGTCATCTGGGTAGGATCGATGAACATTTGAAGAAATTTTTCAAAACTGGCGTCATGAGTACGACCTTAGTAGCCGATTTCCCTTGAGAGAAACCTACTAATAAATACCTAACACAACGGCGCACCGCTCACATTAACAGGTCTAGGAGGTAGAATAGTTTTACTTCCGCCATTTTCTATCAATCCTAACCTGGAGAAGGAGGTGTAACTTTGTATTACGGGAGTCTATATTCTTGAAGATGGTATTGGATAAATAATTTATTAATAATAATGAGTGATTAGCTATTCTGAAATTAATGTTATTGGGTCAAGGTTTTTTTGTTATTTTTATTTCTAATTGCCTTAATCCACTTATTTCCAGCAAACATTAGTCATTCTTGTCGCTTTTGTCTTTATTAAACAGGAAACTTTTCATTAGAGGTTATTACTGGCCCATTATTCCAGAGAAATGAATTAGTACAACAGACTATTGAGTCATACGTATTCCATAATTACGTAAATGGTCATTTTATAATAACGCTGACTTCAATCACTTCCATACATTAATTAAATATGTAAATTTAAAAAATATACATATTGCATTTATATTAGAAGGAAATTGTGTAAATAGTTTTTATAAGTGAAAAGAGGGTTTTTTTTTTGGCTGTGCTCCAATTGTTATCATGTATTTATTTGTTTAACATTCTACAATACTCTAAAAGTAAATAGCAACTTTTAGTGTATTTTATAAACTCCATAAAAACCAATTGACGAAGTAGCCAGTCAGTAAAAAAACCAAATTTGTCTAAAACCAATTTAAAATCATTTGCGTAATAGATTATATATATATACAGTATTAAACGGGCCTCTTTTCCTAATCTCACAGATAGGATTGATGGATATTTGAAACAATTTTTCGAATATTATCTCAAGAGTACAACCTCAATAGCTGATTTCCCTAGAAGGAAATCAGTTTAACGAATCAGTCTTCATGCGACCTGCAATGATTACATCCTTTCTAAAAGGGAATTCTTCGTATATAATAATGATCTTCGAGAATGGTATTAATAAGTTTAAAGTGTTTCAACATTCTAAGATACTTTAATCCAAGCCTAAGAATAGAAATATGGCGTGATTTTAGTAGGAAAACGCATAAACTCCTTTATTAGCTATAGCTTTAAACGCAAGACATACTGAGGGAAATAAGAAAGACAAACCGTGAAGATGCGCTAATTAAAAGTTTCCTTTAAAACCACAAGAAAAATGTGCTCATTATTTGGCTAACTAGACAGTAATGGTGTTAGTGTCTCACGGGGGGAAGGGCCGGAGCGTGACGTTACCGGTGGGCGTGGTCCACCTAGCTACCAGCCAAAGAAGTATAAATCCCCCTGTCACAAGTTGGCCGCACACAATTTTCGGGGCCCTCGCCAACTTGCTAATCTAAAGAGTTTTATTTCTTCCATAAAAGTTTGAGCTGGTTTGGTAGATGGAAGACCGTCTAGACCCCCTCGCTTCTCCTTCTTCCTTCTCTCCCGCTTTCAATATCACCGAGAAGTCCCTTTTATACGAAAAGAGAATTTTATAAGAATGTAGGCTCCAGATATTCGTTTGTCTAGTCCAATCTTTCCATCTGGTCCATCCATTTTGAATAGTTTTCCCGAATTCAATGGTTTAATTTCTTAAAATTTATTTTGCAAATTACTGTTTCGGTAAAAAATTATATTCCATTTTAGTAGAGAGGAAGTCCAGTTTCAGATATTTTCGACATAAGCGATTTCTACTTTCCAGACTACAAATACCCCATTTTCAGGTAACATTCAGTTACGATGAAGAGAACTCATTTGTAGATTTTTTAATGGTGGAATACCCTTAAAACTCTTATATAGTACCACCAGCGTTACGGGCTTCACGTACCGCGATACACAACTCAACTATTTTGTAATGACGGCCAATTTAATTGTACAATGCACACATATTTCCGAGAAATAAGCATTTCAATATAATCTTGACTTTGCTTGCATCATACTAATGATGAAAGCCTTCCCGTGTTCCTTTGCCAATGCTTCACTCGGCGTGGCTCTAGTCCTTAGGTCTCTCTATGAGAGATTTAAAAGCATGCACCTGATCTATGAAACAATATATAGGTAGAAAATGAAAAATAAAATAATATTTTTTTTTTTTTCTGGGCCTCACACGCGCTTAAAATCCTCATCAAAACCACCCCTTCCTATCGGGTGTGGGTATTCCAGATGAAAAGCTTTGTAACGTCCTTCATACTGTCAACTTACATCACTTTCGATATTACTAGTGGTCTGCTGGTTTCTGATTGAGGCTACTACAGGAAAGAAAAGTTCTCTCCACTTTGGCTGTTATCTCATTGTAGGTTACCTTACTTATGGTCTTTTCTTGACTTACTAACAAGCTGTTATGAGTAAACCCATGATACTAAATTTTGGCGATCGGCAATATATTTTACTTCTTCCTTCCAAGGGCAGTTACACTACCTGAATGCGCAAGGAATAAGGCGTCTCATTAAGTGTATTGCCCGTTCGCATTATCCAGATTTACCGTTTCCATCGTTCGTTTGAATAGCTTAAGAGTCAGGTACTGACTGTGTTACGATCTTAATGTGGCTGTAATTTCGAATCTCGGACCATCGGGATCAATTGACGAGTAGCGAAGGTAGACAAACAAGCTTCCTTAGAACACAAGTTCCATAATCAATGATTTCTGAGTCATATGCTGAATAGCCAAATATACCTTACCTTTGAATATGTGGCTTTGAAGTCAATGAAAGGGCATCCCATCGCTTCTTGGGCGTCTGAATCGACATGCTTCTTCTTCACCTGAACCCTGGTTGTTAATCAAGTCTCCTTCGAAGTAAGAGGCCATACTGTTATAATGTCCGTTAGGATCTTGTAAGCTACGGGGAAGTCTTGAACTGATGAATTTCCGTATTAAGTATTTTCTGGATCTAGTTTTTTTTTCTGGATTTAACATATATCCAACAGCCCGGTGTCCATTTCTTTATAGATCTTCGTAGTAATTGATTCATAAGTTGCTCACCCTTGTCTTCGATCAGCCATTTCTGCAGGTTCCAATCATTATTCAATGTGCAACTTCTACCATTCAAGAGCTGCTATATATAGCTCCATAACTTTCCTTAATGCTGTTAGTTTTCCATATTTTCTATTAATTTCAGTGCCTTCCTAAAGGGTTGTCCTAGAAGTTTTAGTGTCGCTGGGACCGTATTTCTCTCTTCCCTGCTCTAAAAGTTATAGTAATTGCCCCGTACTTAACTCTACATCAGTTCTCACCATTGTCTAGACTTTAAAGTTTTCTCCAAACATGCACAGGTTTTTGGAGTTCAATCCCCCCCAATGTCGTCAATTAGATTCCTCCCGTAAACAAGTAACCCAAATATGTTGGTCATTTCAATTGGATTGGGTTCAGATTTTGAAGTTAATTACTCGATCTCGTTAGTGCGCTTTCAATAATTACTCTCAACGTTTTGATTTTCATTTAAAAAAAAAAAAAAACAATCAACATTTACTTTTGGGCCAATAATAAATTTTAGATGTTAGTGCGTTCGTTTTTAAAAATAGACTGACAATGAAAAGATTCTGACATTGAAACCTATGGAAAGCGAGATAGCCAGTGCATACAATAACTCCTTAGAATTTTTATGCCATCTATCCATACTCGATATTCTAAATAAGGATTAAATAGGACACAATCTGACCACGAGGAATGAGAAAAGAATCAAAGTCTTGTATATCTTTGCTATTATTGGTCTCATTGTAAAATTGAAAGCAATCAAAGAAATTTGACTACTACTTTGATTTTCAGTTAACGCAACTATTTCACCAAACGTCTCATATCCAGATTAGATTTTAAGCCGTAATTAAATAGGCATCTTATTACCTTGGAAATAGGAAATAGCATATATGATGAGTACATCTGATTATTACAGCATTTGGGGAAACTTCTCAGTTTACTCCGTCCCTGAGCGACAGATTATTTTGAGACAGCTTAATAAAAAAAAAAAAGAGTTAATATATTCCTACTTTTTAACGTAAAAAAATCTACGAATTCGGCTGAATTAAAAAAAAATATCATAAGTTGTATGGCACTCACGTAGCCGTCTACCACAATAATTGTTGAATGGAAAACGTAATTTCCCTATTTCTGGGGTAAAAAAGCCTAAACTATGACCTATAACTGTACCTATGACCTATAACTACCTATGAATGTAGCCCGTATACAGACCGCGTATTACACTACTTGAAACAAAACAACATTTTCAAAAAATTATAATGTAGGGCAACACTGAAAATATTTGCAGAAATAAGCATACTTATGTAAATATAATAATTATATGTTATATGTTGAATATGTTATATGTTAGATATGTTATATGTTAAATGTTAAATATGTTATATGTTAAATATGTTGTATGTTAAATAACAGATTCTTCGCTCAATCGCTTCAGTTGCGAAATGCGATTATTGTATGAATAATAAATAAAAAGCCTAAACAGAGCAAATAAAACGCGTATTGCTAATGGTAACTCCTCACTTTTCAACCCCCTTCCTTATAGCTGGAATCTGTTAACGTAAGCGGACCTTCCTTGTGCAACACAACCTTTAAGCCTAACAGAAGGAAGTTATGTGAAAACGCGGACCAAATATAAGAGCACTGAAGAAATGGCTTTGAACTCCAAAATAAAAGTTTTCCAACTGTAGAGGTGAGACTTATTCTTTTCCCAAGTATTATGATATTTATGGTACAAACATATGTGGCATGTGATAGATCGTGTGCCAAATGAAACGTATGGCATAGTGAATGAAAGTCATGCTCGTACATTTGATGTACCACAAAGCCAACAAGTTTGAAAAACTGAGGCTAGTAGGCGGAGTTTCCTATTTATGTGCACGAATAAAGTATTTTCTATAGAAACTGTTATCTACTTGTTATCGTCCTGTGGATTCCAGACCGCTAATATCTGAGTAGGAATTTAGTGGTTCTGATAATAAAGCTCCCTGAGATAGTAATGAGCAATGAGATAAGACAACCGTGCTCTCGAAATTAATCCAGAGCTTAGAGAAAGATATAAAGGCTTAGGAATAAAAGTGAGAGAGGGAAGAAGGGGAACAAACCCTACCTGATCAGATAGGAGAAGAAAAAGTAGAGAAAGATCATTGGAATAGATACGAAAGAATTTGCGAAGAGTTTATGTAACAATCAATTCTTGTTCAATTTCGATTGGTACGGATCTATAACTTTCATTAGTATTTGTTATATATTAAATAGAAAAATTAGTTTTATGCTTGTTCTTTTAGCACATTTCCCAGAAGGGAAAACAGCTATTGAGGTTGTACTCATTACGCGATACGACGCGATTTTCGAAAGATGATCCTATACAATATTTCGGACCGAAAACGTGTATAGGATCAATCTTATTGCGAATTAAATGTACTATAAATACTGTTATATAAAATTATTCCCTGTATTGAATATTAACCGAGATATTTGCATTTTTAAGTTTTCAGACTTCAGAAACCTCCAATTCTACTCATGTAGCATAAACAATACTCGGTTATGTAATGAAAAACATTATTCGAAGCTTAAATACCAAATATTGTTTTCAAGAGCCTTTATTATACGAGATACATGCAAATATGTCCTGGTAACCCCTCCCCCCCGTCTTAAGTTTTTTAACTACTAAAATTTGATTGATCAAGATAACAATTATTCTGGTTCATTATAAATTACAGTAAGCATTAGTACATAGTTTTCAATAAAATTAATACCTTATATTCAGATATATTTCTGTAATTGTTTTTCTTTCCGGTGAGAAATTGGCCGAACTGTTTGTTTACATTTCAGACACTTCCGTCGGGAGGTTTCTTATTATCGTTTGTATTTATTCACTTAATATTCACCGTGGTGTTGTGATAATTGGTATGTTGATTTATTGTTAAACTTCACGCGGAAAATCTGCTTAGTTTTCGCAGCCCCTGTGTAACGGACTTTTTAAAGATACATTCATGATGATGTAATTTACATAAAAAATATTTAAAAACAATATAATAAATTTGATAAACGAGAAGTGCATTCCCAAAATTTTACTTCGTAAAAGCGGTGAAAATGAATTGTATAGTCCATAAATACATTGACTTTTGTATAAGATAATTGTTTTTTCAACGGGTTATTTTATTCTAACCATAGGATAATTCAAAGTAAAATTGTAAAAGAGGAGAAAAAATAAGTAACAAGCCTAAGACAGCAGATTTTATTTGTAGATGGAGGATTCTAATGTGAGTTGTGTGAGGTTTTGGGAGCTACGAGAAAAGCTGTTGCATTATTCCAGGGTGTGAGACCTTCCTTGCCTACCGGGGCTGTCCTGGACAAGGGTGACCCAACATCTTCGACCCAACTCTAGAGGTACAACAGCTGCTGGGACTAGATTCTCCAATACAACCACATTGGTTTATATTTTGAGAAAAATTGTTTTATGTCATCCAGCTAACGCCAAATATTCAGCTTCGTTTGTTCCACTACATAAGTACGTAACAGGTGCTGAGTAAACACAGCTGATTTTCCCTTGCGCTGAAATGACAATCCTTATGAAGTCATCTCAGACTTCGCTCTCTGGTTTCAATTTTGCTTTTACCATTTCTCTAACACTATTCCCCCTGCTCTGATTTCAATCGACAAGAACTTATATTTGTTTTTGCGTGAGACCTTTAAATATTAAGACAGGCAACAATCAAATATATAATTTCAACGAATAGCATTTTCATTAACTACTAGTTAAGACCGTTTTATAATTCGTATGTTATTGAATGTGGGAAACAGGTCTTAATAACTGGAAGTCATCCCACCATTTTTTTTATTAAAGCTTAAAGGCCTTTCGGCACTAGCGCTACGGACTTGGGGCCCCTACTAGAGTTGTTAAAAATATCTAAAAATAGTTAAAATACCTTTTTCATTTCGAAGGCAAATAGTAGTTCCTTAGCCCTTTATAATTTTGGGTAAATGGTTGCTTTTCTCTCATACTTTATTTATTTTCCATAGTCAAGATATTTTTTTCTTCAAAAATTATTACGAAGTGCTTATTAAATAAACAAGTTTTATAAATTCAGAAAGAATTTACAGAAAATGGGAATAATATAACTCAGGCTAAGACCAATTTACAGTGAAGCCGTTAATCTAATATGGCATTCAGGCTGACCTAGTAATTGGCTTAGTTCCCTGTTTATAAAGAGTGGATGGGAATATGCTAAAATTACGGGGAACTCTATTTAAAAATGCGCGGGCCTTCTCACAAGATATTAGCTCACTGTCATATTTATTGGCATCGTATTTTTAGCAGGCGTCGGCGGATCCTGCTAGGAATAATAATTGCGGGAAAATTACCCTTTTGCCCTCTTCTAAATTCCTCTTCATATTCCACCCCGAAACCATATTACTCTTTGTCTCTGTCTCATTATTTCTCTTTACCGACATTTCCTTTTTAATTTTCTTTCGATTCAGGGTTCAAATACAGTCATGGCGGATGGTGAATGTTGAGAGTATCTTATGGTGATCCAAACTAAGAGAAATGAACATTTTAAGCTAGCCACCACAACAATGGCAATTTATGACAATTGTCAGTAGTAGTTAAAATACCTACGCGCGTCCCAACCTGGACACTAAATGCGACTACATGTTCCAGGCAGCTTTAGTAGGGTCCTTGGGGATTCAGAGGGAGGTTTCAAAAATTCAAAATATCTTCGTTATTTCACGTCATACCGAAATATTCTATAGAAACAATATTACTGAAAACTTAATGTTATATAATAATTGTTATATACATCTTTTTTCTATCTTCAATATTAATCGAGACATTGGCATGTTTTAGATTTCAGCCTACAGTGAACCCCCATTTTCAATCATCGTACGTTATGAATAAATAGGTACTATACCCTATATATTCTTAATGTACGATGACTGAATAGTGGGGAATGATACCGCACCGTTTTTTTACATGAAACTGTGAAGGTGGAAAAATCTATTCCTTTTACAAATAATTACCACGTAATTAGTATAAAATAAATTAATTCTAAGAACGTCTTTGTTCTGTTGATGTTTGTTGAAGTAAACATTTTTTTAAAATTCATTTTTCGTTTTAAATACTTTGTTTCTTTCTTAATTTTAGAACTGATTTCTATCCCCATAGATTTGTTTTAAAGATAATTCTGTTGACTACAACTTTTATGTCGCAGCATTTTTCAATAAAATGTGCCGTTTCTGAAATAAAGATTTGTGCATTTTAAGGATGCGTCAAATTGAAAAATTCACCGATATAAACTCGTTTTAGAATTTGATTTTCTACAGGAATTTGCCATAAAAAGTAGGTCATTCCATTGGAAATTTCAAAGTTATGGTCGCTGAAAAAGTAAATAAAACTAATGTGTTATATTCAGATATGTTTCTATCTACCTATTCAGCTCTGAGAGTTTGCCTGATCTGGTTGTTTACAACTCAGATGCTTCCTGTTGCGGAGTTTATTAAAATGCAAATTGATAGAACCATTTCTCATTATCATTTGTATTTATTCCGTATTTATTTGAGCGTAACATATACTATATTATGTGGGCTGACATCACTCGAATCGGCAGATTTAAAAAAAAAAAAAAAAAAAAAAAAAAAAAAAAAAAGTGCCTAGTAGCTTCTTGCATTTTGTTGCACATTTTCAATGGTTTTCTATACCTAAAAGTAGAACCTTACGCCAATAATGTATTATAAATACAAAAAAAAATAAATTAAAAATTAACAAATCTTTACTCAACCACTGCGCTCCTACTCTTGAATTAAATAAATTAAATTGCTAAATGCTGTTGAGTCATCTATGTGAAGTGGCTGCCAAGTACTCCATTGAGCTGAATGCATTTTCTTGATTAGATACTTCAATCAGGATAACTTGTTCATTGTACAAAGTTGCTTCAATTTTATTTATTTTATGCACAGATAACGTCATCGGGCTCTACTTCTCCCTGACCAATATATACGTCACATAACCTAGATATAAGTTGTTAATTAACAGAACGGCTAAAAGAGAAAAGTTATTAGTGCGCGTGGAAGTTTACTGATGACCGAAAATACAGAAGCCGGTGACATTCGAGTTAGAGAAAAATGTATATAGAACGCGCATTGTAATTACTTTGAACGAGCTCCATTTTCAACCTATAGGTAGGATTCAGGTGCATTTCAAGATACTTTTCAAAACCTGATTTCCGTTAAGGAAAACATAATCACACACTCGAGAATTCGGCCATTAATAAAACACGTCATTTGGTTTTTCACGTGATATCTATCAATGCTTGGAAGTGATCATACAAAATATATTTATAACTTACTCATATATATATTATAAAATTATTTGATTTATTTTATTATAATTATTACAATGTAATTACAGAATTTATACTTAATATTGTTATTAATGTCACAACATTATCTCATCGGAATATGAATAGGTCGACAGAACGTCACTTTGGTCAATTGAAAATGTAAAAGGTTTAAACAATGAACGAAACAATTCAGCAGAAAATTGAAGAAAATGTCAATATTAAAAATAAAATAGGAAAACCTATAATAATTAAATAATATTAATTAATTTGTTAAATTATATCAGACCTCATTTTCGTTATCTGCTGTATAGAATCAGTAGACTTTGTGGAATTGTGTTTCACGGGGTAATCTCAAAAGGTTACGGAATTCCGTGTGTAAAATATTATCACTCTAAATCACAGATTAAAAATCAGTTTATGTGAAAGCTCAATAGACTGTAATAAAAGCTGGTCGGGATTAAATATGTCTGAAGTATGCTGAAGCGAATTAATTTTGCTCAAATTTCAATTTTTAAGTAGCTTAAAATCATAACATAAATGTTGAGCCAGGTTAAAATACACTTTAGGGTTTTATCAGATAATCTTCTTTTTGTAATACTTGGCGATCAGTGTATTGCTCTGACTCTCTTTATTTATTAATTTATATTAGAAATATTAAATCGAATTAGTTGTCATAGATTAAAAACAGGAATGTATGATAAATGAGGTCCCCACATCGGTATAAAAAATTAAAGTATAACCGGGAAAATATTTTCTAGACATATTTGATTCTGTTCATCTAATAGTTGGTCTCTTCTTTTTCCAGAAGAGTCAGCATTTTTGTTTGGTATGTAAGCGCTCAAAATGTGCCATGGCATCAAGCGAATATCACTGTGTTAGTGTTAATGCGTGACCTTTTTACTGAGCCTGCAATAAGAAATTAAAGTTCAGGAGGCAATCTGTCGAATGTCCCCGAAGATAACCGAGGTAAGCCGACGAGCCAGCACTGGCAGCGGACTGACCCAGAAGAAGTGAATGACGCAGAAAGCAGCAGCAAGCTGCGCCCCACGTGGCCGCGCATCATGTAGCTCAGAAAGTATTAGGAGTACAGTAATGAGCAGGAGGTATTGACAACACGAGGAACATCATGTAGGCAAACCCGCTGAACACAACATGGCGTCTAGCGTGACAGCTCATAGTTGTTTCATGTTTCTCAGGAATTCTAGTGTAACCCATGTCCAGCACAGTTCATAATTAGACCGAAACTCTGCCTAGGGAGTGAGATATGTACAGTTCAGTACTGTTGTTCCAAGAATTACATTGTACACTAACATTAATCTTGAGGTGAAGAATTATATTTTCAAATCTGAATTGCACGACGGAGAAACTACTTCTGAGCCTGAAAATAATTTAGAAACAGGGGGTTTCTATGTTCCAAAGTATTGAACATATATCTTTTGAAAACATCTCATCTGCAAGATTTACCTGCTGAGTTATTTCAAATATAAAGAAAGTGATCAGGAAGAGTAAATAAGTTTCACTCCAGTCCAGAATTGTCAGTTGTATCTAATTATTATACACACTACAAGCGAAATGTATATCCAGTTTGGCTTGCTTCACTGGTGTACCTAAATGAAAATTTAAAGAAGCAGTAACTTTTTATATCCTTTGAGCACTATCTATGCATAGAAAAGCTATATTTTCTGTGTACTAAGTATATAATATATATTTAATTGCAAAGTTTTGAGTAAACTAAAAAAAATACATAATGATAAAATTAATTTAATTAAGTCGAATTGGTTTGTTTAATTTATAGTATTATTAGATTACCAAAGGACAAGATAATTCATGTATTCAACTCATAACGTTATTCATTGTGTCTATTGTCTATAGTATGCGTTATAACGCTTTGTGTTTCCATGCCCAGTGAGGATTTGTGAAGTGTAGAAGTCAGTTATTGCGTTTACACATTGTAATTAACCTTCCATGTTTGATATGAAGCTTCTTAAGAGTAAACCTTTGTCTGTTCTGTCCCATCATTGCAACCAATATTTAATTATTTCCTTGTGTTATATTCTTCAAATGTATTTTGGAAATGTTATTGTAATGTATGTGTATGGGTTCGTCTCTTGCAGCTTCCTTCGCTATTCTGTCCGCTTGTTCATTTTCGTAGTATTCAAGAGAGATATAATGTTATTTGCTCTGAAAGTAAGTCGTTGATTAGTTATCTACACTGTTCAATTAATGATTCATGTATGATCGTGCTAATGAACTTTTGAATCATCGTTTTAGGGTAGACCCACGGACCCTATATATATATATATATATATATATATATATATATATAATGCATACTGTTGTCTTATTGTGTTTTTTTTAAATGTGTTCTAGACCTTTTAAAATTGCAAGAGTTTTACCCTCATAGTTAGTACATTTTTTCCAAGTCGATATTTCTGCAATTCCGTTCCATAGAACGTTCTGCGTTCCGTTTTATAGAACAAAACTAATGCACATCCTAGGCAGTCATCGTCTTTACTTCCATCGATGTACATTTGAATGTCCGGTGAATTCGTTGGATTAAGATATATTTGTGGGACAAGACGGAAAGGGGCAATTAGAAAAGTTTATATGTTCTTTTATGTCATTTTAATGTATGTGATCTGTTTTATTTTGTCCTACTATAATTTATTTTTTATCTAGTGTAAGCAAGGAGAAATATAGGAGCTATTATTACCAGTTCTCAGGCCGCTTCGAATGAAATTGTTAAATAACTTTTATCATTTTGATGGTAATCAATCTTTGAACCCTCTGCAGTTTTCTTAAATTATATTGTGGTTGACCACAACTATTTCATACTGGTACGCCATAAGTCATGTCGGGTTCCATAGTTGTATATATCGATCGTTCTTAAAGTGTTAGTAGTAGTGTGTTCCTGTAGTCCCCAAGTCATTTTAGTACCAATAGTTAATAAATTGATGTGCATTGATAATTTTGGTTCTACAAATTTAGTGTTCTAAATGCTCTAGTTACATATTTGGGTCCCAAGTTATTTTTAAGGAAGGAGGTACTTATGAAATGCATCAAGCCAAAAAGATCAGCATTAATAATACATTAATAAAAAAATAACAAGATAATGCATACGAGTCAAAAGAGGAATATACGGATTCATACGATTAAATATTAGAATATTAGATTAGAAATATTACAAATTTATAAAAATATTAAGTTTGTTTCATGTAATATGCATTGAAGAGAGTTCTAGAGCAAATCCCAAACTGATAAATATAAATCCCAATTCTGATATTTATATGTCCCTCTTTGTCATTGACATACCTCAATGATAATGTTGCTAAAATGAAAAATATGATAGCTTGGCCCAGGTATTTTATTTAAGACTCCAAAGTACATTCTGTTCCATTGAGTGTATTTTGTTGTACTACTACACAGTGTAAAGGTGGCTAAAAATTCAAAAGAAAAGGCTAATTAAGGTTCCATTTAAAGCAACAAACAACCCACCTTTGAACAAAGCCAAACATCACGCACACGAATTAATTTAAAATTTAAAAAAAGAAAAGAAAAAGAACATTTTTTTTTTAAATTTGCTTTTCTTTCACTTCATTTTCCGAAGCAGGCCACTTGGTTCCGTTCTGCCACCCCACCCTTTCAGGTAATTATATCATTCATGGGCCTCACATCAAAGGACCAGACGGAGTTCAAAGAACGTTGAAGATTCCATGTTTTATATACTACACATTACCTACTAATATATATAAAAAAAAGTCTCCTACTCTCTCCAACATTTTCGCCCTTGGTCTATATCCCTCCCTCGCTCTCCCTCCCTCTCTCCCTCCTCACCTCTTCTTTTCTCACTCCTTATTCTCTCTCTCTCACTTATTTTCCTGTTTAATAATCACTCACTCACGACAGACCTATTTAGTTGTAGCCTAGAGTATGGTCTAAGTAACAAAATATTCCAATATGTATCAGATCATTATACAGTTTCACGAGAAATTAATTGTTACTCATGTGCTAATCGTAATAACTATCCTTAATATGTTTAAAGATTTGTATATGTTTAGTGTAGCGAGATTGCGATGAAACATATCGGCAGGCTCAGGAATTGCCTAGGGTCTCAAAAGCTGAGCTCTCTGGCATTAACCTACTCTACTAATCCTAATAAGTATAAAGAGTTCGTGGATGTTTAGTGGAGTAATCACTGCGATGGAACATATCGGCAGGTTCGAGAATGGCCAAGGGTCTCAGAAGTTGGACCCTCTAACATTAACCTTCTGTGCTAATCCAAATTAGTATAAAGAATTCGTGAATGTTTAGCGTAGTGACCATCGCAATGGAACATATCGGCAGGTTCGAGAATGGCCGAGGGTGTCAGAAGTTGGACCCTTTACCAGTAACCTTCAGTGCTAATCCAAACTAGTATAAAGAGTTCGTGGATGTTTAGCGTAGTGACCATCGCAATGGAACATATCGGCAGGTTCGAGAATGGCCGAGGGTGTCAGAAGTTGGACCCTTTAACATTAACCTTCAGTGCTAATCCAAATTAGTATAAAGAGCGTTCATGGATGCTTAGTGTAGTAACCATCGCAATGGAACATATCGGCAGGTTCGAGAATGGCCGAGGGTATCAGAAGTTGGACAATTTAACATTAACCTTTTGTGCTAATCCAAATTAGTATAAAGACTTCGAGTATGTTTAGTGAAGTAACAATCGCAATGGAACATACATGCAGGTTCGAGAATGGCCGAGGGTCACAGAAGTTGGACCCTCTAACATTAACCTTCTGTGCTAATCCAAATTAGTATAAAGAGTTCGTGGATGTTTAGTGTAGTGACCATCGTAATGGAACATATCGGCAGGTTCGAGAATGGCCGAGGGTCACAGAAGTTGGACCCTCTAACATTAACCTTCTGTGCTAATCCAAATTAGTATAAAGAGTTCGTGGATGTTTAGTGTAGTGACCATCGTAATGGAACATATCGGCAGGTTCGAGAATGGCCAAGGGTCTCAAAAGCAGGAGTCTCTGATATTATCATACTCTGCTAATCCTAATAACCAATCCTAATAAGGAGTAAAAGACTCTATCAAGTTTGAATTAGCTAGGTCGAGGGAGGAACTACTTTGCTTAACATCTCGCCGCAGAGATCCTTCTCCATGGCTGGAGCTAAATCAGGGATTAGGGCTGCTGGAACGTTAACAGCCCTAAATACCAAAGCATTTCACATCAAAGAGGCTCAAATACGGATTTAGATTTAGCTTTCAGTTCAACTCGCCTAATATGGGGAACTCTAAATGTGCAAATCTGTAAGGGACTCTCACATACTTTCTTTTCCATCGAGAGTTATAAACAGCTACTAGAACTCCAATCTCCAGTTATTTCTATCTCAAGAGTTAATTCGTTATAGCCTTAAAACCTCTGAGTTTTTTTTGGAAAACCTTTAACTAGCTCAAGATGTATTCCTATGATTTGGTTTCCATCCACTATCAAAGTTCTTACATAGTTAAAGTAATAATAACAATATGAATGAAATAAAATTAACTGGTAAGCTAATAATGTCTTAAATTTAATCAATGTAAGACAGAAGTAGCATCAATGAACCAGATCCATGAAATCGTTTATCAATTCCGATGGTATGGTATTAGGTATAGTAAATGCATTTTTAAAAAACAAAATCAAGAGCTTTTAGTAAAAGTATGGACTTATGAATGTATTCAAGGAATAATTAAAATAATTCAGAATAAAAAGAATTTGTATTTTATATTTATTTTATGCCTATTATAATGACGCAGCATTTTGATTAGAGAAAAAAAAGTCCGTCACGCAGGGGCTGCGTAAACTAAGCAGATTTCCCATGTGAAGTTTTACAATTGAGAAATTTCCATACTGCTAACACAATACCACCGTGATTAAATACAAAAGGTAATGAGAAATCTTTCAGTTAATTAAAATAAATTCCCAAATGAAACGGCTTCTGAATTGTAAGAATAATTTATATTTTATTATCTCAAATTTTAGTAGTCCAACAACTAAAGAAGGGTGGGGGATGCGGATGATAAGAACGTATTTGCATAAATCTCACAAAGTAACGAAGGTAAGGTAAGGTTAGAAACGACAGGTTAGAAAGATAAGAGGAAGCTTCCACCTGAGCCGATTAATGACGAAAATGGACGAACTATACCCGACCACAGACTTCATAAATATGCAAATATCTCAGTTAATATACAAGATAAAGAATAAATGTATATAACAATATTTATGGTAAATTTAAACCCCACCCTTTCAGGTAATTATATCATTCATGGGCCTCACATCAAAGGACCAGACGGAGTTCAAAGAACGTTGAAGATTCCATGTTTTATATACTACACATTACCTACTAATATATATAAAAAAAGTCTCCTACTCTCTCCAACATTTTTGCCCTTGGTCTATATCCCTCCCTCTCTCCCTCCTCACCTCTTTTTTTCTCAATCCTTATTCTCTCTCTCTCACTTATTTTCCTGTTTAATAATCTCTCACTCGCGACAGACCTATTTAGTCGTAGCCTAGAGTATAGTCTAAGTAACAAAATATTCCAATATATATCAGATCATTATACAGTTTCAAGAGGAATTAATTGTTACTTATGTGCTAATCGTAATAACAAACCTTAATATGTATAAAGGATTTGTATATGTTTAATGTAGCGAGCATTGCGATGAAACATATCGGCAGGTTCAGGAATTGCCTAGGGTCTCAAAAGCAGAGCTCTCTGACTTTAACCTACTCTACTAATCCTAATAAGTATAAAGAGTTCGTGGATGTTTAGTGGAGTAACCATCGCGATGGAACATATCGGCAGGTTCGAGAATGGCCAAGGGTCTCAGAAGTTGGACCCTCTAACATTAACCTTCTGTGCTAATCCAAATTAGTATAAAGAGTTCGTGGATGTTTAGCGTAGTGACCATCGAAATGGGACATATCGGCAGGTTCGAGAATGGCCGAGGGTCACAGAAGTTGGACCCTCTAACATTAACCTTCTGTGCCAATCCAAACTAGTATAAAGAGTTCGAGGATATTTAGTGTAGTGACCATCGCAATGGAACATATCGGCAGGTTCGAGAATGGCCAAGGGTCTCAAAAGCAGGGCTCTCAGACATTAGCATACTCTGCTAATCCTAATAAGGAGTAAAAGACTCTATCAAGTTTGAATTAGCTAGGTCGAGGGAGGAACTACTTTGCTTAACATCTCGCCGCAGAGATCCTTCTCCATGGCTGGATCTAAATCAGGGATTAGGGCTACTGGAACGTTAACAGCCCTAAATACCAAAGCATTTCACATCAAAGGGGTTCAAATACGGATTTAGATTTAGCTTTCAGTTCAACTCGCCTAATATGGGGAACTCTAAATGTGCAAATCTGTAAGGGACTCTCACATACTTTCTTTTCCATCAAGAGTTATAAACAGCTACTCCAATCTCCAGTTGTATCTATCTCAAGAGTTAATTCGTTATAACCTTAAAACCTCTGAGTTTTTTTTGGAAAACCTTTAACTAGCTCACGATGTATTCCTATAATTTGGTTTCCATTCACTATCAAAGTTCTTACATAGTTAAAGTAATAATAACAATATGAATGAAATAAAAATCAACTGGTAAGCTAATAATGTCTTAAATTTAATCAATGTAAGACAGAAGTTGCATCAATGAACCAGGTCCATGAAATGGTTTATCAATTCCGATGGTATGGTATTAGGTATAGTAAATGCATTTTTAAAAAACAAAATCAAGTATGGACTTATGAATGTATTCAAGGAATAATTAAAATAATTCAGAATAAAAAGAATTTGTATTTTATATTTAGTTTATGCCTATTATAATGACGCAGCATTTTGATTAGAGAAAAAAAAGTCCGTCACGCAGGGGCTGCGCAAACTAAGCAGATTTCCCATATGAAGTTTTACAATAGAGAAATCTGCATACTGCTAACACAATACCACCGTGATTAAATACAAATGGTAATGAGAAATCTTTCATTTAATTAAAATAAATTCCCAACTGAAACGGCTTCTGGATTGTAAGAATAATTTATATTTTATTATCAAAAATTTTAGTAGTCCAAGAACTAAAGAAGGGGGGGGGTGCGGATAATCAGAACGTATTTGCATAAATCTCACAAAGTAACGAAGGTAAGGTAAGGTTAGAAACGACAGGTAAGGTTAGAAGAAGCTTCCACCTGAGCCGAGTAATGACGAAAATGGCCGAACTATACCCGACCACAGACTTCATAAATATGCAAATATCTCAGTTAATATTCAAGATAGAGAATAAATGTATATAACAATATTTATAGTAAATTTAATTCTCAATAAGATTGGTTCTATACACCGTTTCGATCCGATGCATAATAACGGAGATATTTTGAATTCGAAAATCCCCCCTCTAAACCCCCCCTCCCTCTAGTCTGATTTCAGCCATTAACGAACTTGATCCGTCTTTTTACATAAAACGGTTAAATATCGAGTTTAGTAACGATCAAACAAAAATTGCGACCGCTATAGCGTTATCAGACAAATATATATATATATATATATATATATATATATATATATATATATATATATATATATATATATATAAATAATTTTGAATGTGTTTCATTTCCGTCATCTCCTGGGTAGGATCGATGGACATTTGAAGAAATATTTCGAAAATCGCGTCATGAGTACGACCTCAATAGCTGATTACCCTTAAGGGAAATCTGCTAAAAAATTGATTTTAACAATGTCCAGTAT
The DNA here is from genome assembly GCA_019009955.1 of Riptortus pedestris. Classification (NCBI taxonomy): domain Eukaryota; kingdom Metazoa; phylum Arthropoda; class Insecta; order Hemiptera; family Alydidae; genus Riptortus; species Riptortus pedestris. The sequence continues at coordinate 40,916,353 of CM032229.1, read as the reverse complement.
TTGGGCAGCTTTTATCAATTCTTCTGTACCTGAATGCCTCCAGGACACTAATTTAACATCTTAAGATCCTATGTTAATGTTTAGCTTGACATTAACTTTTTAAGTATACAGTCTATTAGCTAAATATACAGATATATTACTGATTTTTATGAAAAACGTGGCTTTATTTATTGTTGTAATGTTCTTAAACAATTTTCTGAAATAGTTATTTGGTCTCGTTACACTCCATTTCCTTCGCCTTAATTTGATTCAACTTAGAGTGATACGCATTTCTCGAAATTGTATCCACTTCAGTTATCATATCCTCTCCACATTAAAGAAAGAAAATTGGTGTGCTTTTGACGTTAGGGTTAGGATTCTGAGAGCAGGCTTATCCCAAACCCCCATAGGCCTGTTGTACGTACGTACCAGCCGAGAGCAAGCGAGCCAATGTAAGGCAGAATGAAGGCAATAAGAATACGCAGGGAAGCACGGAAGGATGAGAAAAAAACCCGCGGGGATTGCTGAGTTTGGCGGGAGTCTTGCCACAGAATTGCCGCTATATGAGATAGGAAGCTTCTTTACCGTTGAATATGAAGACTGGGGCTAGAGATATGAGCACCCTAAAAATGTACTCGACTCCTTAATAACGACAGTTCAAGCTCCGTCTCTTCCAGGAACCAACCAAAATACCTCCGCTGCCATATTAAATAAATAGTATCAACTCTTTTCTCTCATATTTGTTTGTCAGTGGTTGGATTGGCAACACAACGAGAATACGGTTTGTTATTTGATTGAAAGAGCAAGAAAAGATTAATAAACAGCTCACTTCTTAGCAGGCAGTTAAAGTTATTGTTAACAGTGATATAATAACTTCAGTGATTTCTAAGGAGCTGTTAACTGAGAAAATAGGTTAATTGGCAAGATGAAGTAAAAACAGTCAGTCGCGCAAGGGATGCGTAAACTAAACAGATAGCCTCGAGCTGGCCACGCTACTGACCTGTCACCATCGATTCTCCATTATATTTCAGTAAACAGAACTTGAAATTTAGGGATGCATAAGGTGTATGTATGGTGATTCAGGCACTCGAAGTGAAAATCGTATTAATAGGAGTGAAGGTTTGCACAAGAGTGAAACCTACAATTGTATAATCAACTTTGCGACAGGATCCAACTTTCTTAGATCGAAGATTTTTCAAATTTTTTTCTTTCCTCAAATGTCTCCACCCTTTCTGTTCAGATTTGATACATATACGAACTCGATCTTTCTTTTACAAACAGAACTGCAGTTTTATTCATTTTCTGTTGCTGGTTATTTTCAGTTAACCGTCAGTCGCCTTTTTCAGAGGTGACATATTGCATTATTTGCTCAAACTAACAGTCGACAAATTAACATCTAAAAACAATTTTTCTTTTGCCTTCTAAGATTTTAATTAATAAATGTCCACTAACGAATTCCATAAATTACTCTATCTAAAATCGTTAACGTTGAAATGTGACCACAGTTCAAGCGTCGTAGAAGGGAAAAATGGCCCAAGATCAATAGATGAATAGCACGTGAAATATGTTCCACTAATTTATTTTTCATCTACATGTTTCCTGTCTTCTATAACGCTTCATCAGGAGTACTACTCTTAATATAAAAAAATCGACCTTGACGTGGCCGCCTTGGTGGTAAGGTCAAATCTTTGAACCCACTTATAATGACTGTGTTACTTATAAAGAACAGTCATAGAGAATGCGAAACATCTAGAGGGGAAAAAAGGAGTGGAACATATTTTACATGTTTTTTATCTATTGACCCTCCCTCATTTTCCCTTCAACATCTATTTAAAATGAAAATACCAATAAAACACCATACACCATCCCCTTAATACAGACAGAGAGATTATGTCTAAGCATGCGATACTCAGTTGACTCACTGGGTTTTGCCTAGCCATATAATTACAAGTTGCCACACCTAGCAGAATCAACGTTCCTGGATCGTGTTCACCTCTCTTTGTAACTTTCTTCATTATAACTATTAACTGATTCCTTACGACTAAAGTACTCAGGTTCTTTTTTGAAATATCTTTTGATAGGGGGCACTAAAGTTGCGGATAGTGAAGTATGTAATTTATTGTATTCTGAATGATGAGTCAAGGGAATCAGAAGTCTGCCTAGGTAGGCTTCCTATAGATTTTGAAGAACTGTATGAATCCCTTCTCCAAATGCAAGCAATTCAGCTTATTGATACACCCGATCTTCAAATTCCTTACGGAACTGAAAATTAGCTCTGGCCCCAGTACTGCGTGTATTAAAGGATTTAAATGATTTGAGGTGTTTGACCTAACTTACAATGTAACCATCAATGATGGACCTTCAGCCACTTCAAATACCAATGCCAGACCGCAATGTGGCATCAGAAGAAATGTTTAATACCAAATAAATGATAACAAACAATAAATTGAGATGAAAGTCCACAGTCACTTAGAAATATTGAAACCCGTAAATGGAATGGTGTTAATTAAAAAATTTAACCTATTAAATACAAATGCCACAAAATTACATGTTATCTATAACGCATGTAGCACCATAAGCATAAATCTTACGCACTTCATAAAAATGAAGTAAATAGGAGGGTAGAACACGGCTTCGTCGTTCACTCTCAATCTGTAATCACATGAACTTAAACATTTGTGTTTATAGGGTTATAGAAATTGTATTTCCGATCTATACATTCTAGAGGTCAGAGGCCAAATGTGAAATAGAAAAAATAATTGATAGGTTGATCTAAAAATATTTTTCTGAAAGCTGAGGCCTTATCAGACTACGATAGTGGCTTTAAATTGTTGTAAAAGTTAATTAAGATTAAAAACAAGTATACTTTAAAATAGCCTGCGATTTTTTGAGCCTCATACAGATAATTAAGAATCTACCCGTCCTTGGGAGCAAACAGCGCAATACGCTCCCTTGCAGGCAATGGATAATTATTTCGAACATCGAAGTTATCCTAGAACACAGCACATTCATCTAAATATATCATATTCAGAGCAGTGCCTGAGAGAGATCCAACTGGATTCAACACCGTCGATGAACTAACCAGTGTGTATTCTTTATATTTGCTCACCTTCGATTGGATAAGCATTATCCAATTGAAGATGTGTTTTTCTCTAAACTTTGTTTGAAGATAGAAAAGATTTCTCCTTATGGAAAGCTTCTTAAAGTAAATCTCTTTAATGATATAGGTACCTTTGGCGAGGTTTTTTCCATTGTTTGTTTAGATTTTATCCCAATCCCACTATATAAACTGGTTTTAGGGGTTTCAATATTGAACCTTATGTTTCCACATCTCAGTATCACAATGTCATTTTCAACGCCCGACATCCTCATAGTTTGGCTACTGTGCTCCAATATGCCATTATTTATTATTCACAAAAATAAACATTTTTTTTAAAAACTGTTTTCATACTTGAAATTAGAAATATGAAATTATTTCATTATTAAGGGGACGTTGGACGCAGCAACGTCCCCTTAATAATGAAATACCACGCAGGTAGCGCATTAAGCTTGTATTTACTGTATACAGATTCATACACCCGATGGCACACCATTATTTATTTAGGACTCTATCGGAAATCCAGATGTTGGACTTTGTCGATTCTCCCACTTCTTATTTATCAGAAGTCGAGTAGTTATTTGAATAAGGGAGTAGCGAGTTGGATCGAAAATATTCTTCCAGGATGGTCATATAATTGCAAGGCTACAACAAGCTAATGGAACAAAAAAAATACAATAAAAAGGAATACCTTCGTCAACAATACGAATTTATTTAGTAGTAAATTCGCTATATCTTAATCCCATCCCGACAATTAAAAGATGTTAACTTGTAGATACATACTGTAGACACTTCCTAAACACAGTAGTATAAGGTGAACTTTAATAATTAGCAATATTTCAAATGATATTGCTAATATAATTGTTATTTGATCAATAGCACTCAGAACAGAGGCTAAATATAACATACTTATACGGGGTTCATGTGATTGAAGGCTTTGACCTTAATAGAAGTGGCCATCCAGAGTCGTGGGCTCGATTCCCACCTGAGCAACAGGAATTTATTTAGTTACGAACTCACTAAATAAAATTCCTTGTCCTGGCTAGTAAAGTTGGTAATCTGTAGATAGACCCAGTAGCCCAAAGTGGGCAATAATAATTAAAAACAATAATTTAAACGAATGACACTCTTAATCATTAACTATTCATTCTAAACTGTATAGATTATAACTAAACATTACTGATAAAGATGAAGGGCATAGAATTGACAGCTACTTAAATGTAATTCTTGAATTATTCACAAATATTTATTCAAAACTGCCAGATAATGTTATTACCATATTGGTTCAACAAATAATTTACGAGAATCCATGACAATATATAAATGAAGCAGAGTTTAATTTCTGTAATTTAATTACGCAAGTTGAAATGATTCTAAATTGCATTTACCTGGAATTGACAATATGATTGATAGTGCGAGTAATTGCCGGGAAGATTGATAACTCAGATCCATGATTGATTAATTCTTAAATAATTAGAAACTTTAGCCTCACAACAATCGCAAGCATTAAATAAACTGTATAAATCAGAAATGATTTTCCTATGCTTGTATATTATGTGGTGGCCTTACTTCAAGCCATTATGAATTTTAAGGGGGGGGGGGAGTACATGGCTGACCAACCATCAAATGTAAGCCACTTAAGCTCTCAGAGGCATCCAGTCAAAATCTTGACCCTGATAAGTGGATACATGGGTTAACGAGAATCCATCTTAGACACGGATGGTTTTTAAAGGTCCACCACACTGGGGCTGCACACAATAAGTAGATTTGCAATGTATATAGGAACAAAAATTTATGGTCAACATAATTTGATGCACTGAGTGAAAACCGCTTGTTGAACTGGGGGTTTATGGAAGGGTGAAGACAAATAAATCGGTTAATTCTTCAGTTATAAAAATAAAAAATCTATAGAACTACAATTTTAGCACAATAAACGTTTAATACTATTGGTTAAATAACATTTTCATATCATACTTGCAAAACGGAGTTTTTTTTAACCCCTCTAAAACCATAATTTTCGAATAAATTTCATTGTATCTAGGCTTCAAACTAGTGATTGAGTCAGAACCTCATGGAAGCCTCGAATATAAAAAAAATATTATCAAAAAGTAGCTACTTTTTACAAAGCTATATCCGAAATTGTTCGGATGATACGTAATTAAGAATTGTTCTTTATGGTGATGGGAAGTGATAATTTAAATTCCGAAGATGAAAAGATGGTGTTCTTTAGTTTTCTTGTCATTTTAAAAGGTGTTGGTCTTAATCTCGCGTGGCAGACCAAGAGTGCTGGGTTCGATTCCCACCCTGGGCAGTAGAAATTTATTTAGTGACGGACTCATTAAATAAACTCCTTGGGCCCACCCTAGCTAGAAAAGGGTGGTAACCTGTAGATAACCTGTCCCTATTAGTCTAAAGTGGACGTAAATAATAATAATAATAATAAACAATTGAAATCTTATATACCAGATCAAAGCGTTGTGGAAAAAAAAATTGTAGGATTTTATGATAAACAAAAAACTACCAGGAAAACGTTCTGTATCTCTAATAGGTACCAACAAAGTGACCTGTTGCTAATCTCCACTTTTCAGGGGCTCAGGTTGGCCATGCGAGTTAAAGCGTTTTCCTTAATCTCACATGGTAAACCTAGATTGGCGAGTGCGATTCCCCCCTGGGCAATGGAATTTATTTAGTGACGGAGCTCAGTAAATAAAATCCTTAGTCCCACTCTGGCTAGAAAAAGGGTGGTAACCTGTAGATAACCCGTCCCAATTAGCCTTAGTTGCAAAAAGTGGACGTTAATTAATAATTTTAATTTGATGTCCTTTTCTCTACCCCTGGAGACAAATCGCAACTAATGAAATCTACGAATTAAAAAAAGAAAAAAGGTTATACTCCAAGATTTAAAAATATAATGGACATTGTGTTCCTAAAGTTACCGCGTCAACACACACACACACACACACACACACACACACACACACACACTCACACACGCGCGCGCGTCTATAAAATTATATGAATAGTGTTCTTATCATCATCATATAAAGGTTATACCTTGTAGTTGTAACCATTATGTTTTTTTTGGAAGCTGTTCATTTCGAACTGCTATACCCAGCGAAATCCATAAGATGTTAGACGAATTAAAAAAGGTTTTTCTATGCCTCCCTCTTCCCTATACCCAATTGCTTTCAAATATATTTGGATCAACCTTATCATCAAGTGGCATCAAAATTAAAACATTATATAGGTTCCAGGCATAGCCATTCGACCTACATTGTGTAGGCCACAGGTGGAGGGAAACGGAATGAGGGGGTACCTAGCCGTCAGGCCTCAATCCCTCTGCCCTCTGCTAACCTCGAGGCTTAGTAAAGGAGTTGGAAAATCCTACTACTCCAACAGATTCTCAGTTCTCTGGTAATCGCCTTATTAAATGAGACGATTATTGTCATCTGTGACCGAGAAGCTCCTTCTCTAAGCATTTCTGGCCCCTCTGACTGACGTTGTAAACGACGACCACCACGTCTGCAACTGGCAAACGCAAAGGAATCCAGACACTATCCATCAGTTTCTGGTATGATTGCTTGTTGACGAGGGCTTCCTCCGCCACCCCCGTGCAACCAGTATGCCATTCGACTAACAGTAATTAATAGCTTAAAAGATAAATTCACTAAAATTTCTATATCACCTCCCGCCAAAGCCATGTGGCTGTCCTTGGCACTTCATTAGCCGTTGCGGTAAACCTTTTCTCCCCGCTTTTATATTCATGCCACAGAATTTGAATTGAAGAAGTAAATGTGCCATGCGATAAGACAACTGCGAAAACAAATGAAACGAATTGCAAGTGATATTGTTAAACATTTCTTGGAAAGTAATTAAGACTCGAACTTTCTCTCTTGTTATTGAGATTTTTGTAAGTCACTCAAACATTCTGGGCGAGCACGGTTCTCTCACGGCTTTATTAATTTAATATCCTACGATCAGTTCACGGATTAATACTTCAGGAAGAGAAAAACTTTTTATCCCCGTCTCAGCAAATATTTTCAATTTTCCAAAGTTTTCCTGAAGTTTCTCTAAGAAAGAAGTATATCAGGGATAACTTCAAAATTCTTCCGAACATAGTCTCAGACCTTTAAGAAAAAACATGGCAGGGAGTAATTATTTATTTTGCCTGCAAGAGCACTCCAAAAATAATGTCATTACTGTCATAGATCCCGCCTTATCCCGTTCATTAATTTATTTCCTTTGAAAAGGAAGCTGCAGTTATAATGCCAAGCTGTAATAAATTCTAACAGTAAAAGATCATTAAACAATATATTAGGACCTAATTTTTCTCATTTCCTAGGTAGGTTTGACGGGCATTTGAAGAAATATTTTTAAAATCGCGTTATGAGTCCAACGTCAAAAGGTCCCGCTAAAAAAGTAAATAAAGGAAGACCATAAATAAAACGAACTTCACCCAGTAAATACAGACCGAACCTGAAAGGAAATACAACAATGATTTGTTTCCAAAGGGGTATAGTATTGAATCTGATGCGAAAAATTTGAGATACATAAATATGAGAGTCTAAGTTATAGTCTCGTTGTTGGAGGATCCTAAAAGATATAGAGCTGTCTCATATTTCAGTGAAATCCCATACATCCACCCCAGCTCTAAGTCTGTCCAATCCCAGGATCCTAAGGCTTATGTCCAACCTTTTGTTACTTTCCTTTACAAATATACAACTATACACAAAATATATTACCTAACGATTCCAGATCAGACAATAATACTTCCTCTGAAACATGAACCTCGCATAATTCCATGGAAATAAAATACTCTGAGATATCTGCCATTTTTAGAGATAATTCAATTTATATATGTTTGCAAGAAAATTAGACTTGGAATAATGTTTACTAAATATTTAATAAACATTATTGAACAAGTAGCTATACTCACGCTGTACCTGATTTAATTCTCCCCAGACGTTTGAGATAAATTAGTGCAACTTCTTTCTGTAGGCAGATTTTAAAGAACATACAACACATCAATAATACAATCATGCATCTGATGATGGCACGTTAGCTTGTGCTTTAATATAGAAATTGGTGGGAAGACTTCCAGTTATGTTCCCCAGCCTCCCGGCCACGTCTTCCACCTGTTTCCATAATACAAAATTGTCCAATATTATTCCTCTTTCTGTCACGCAGGCATTAATAAGCAGTTTTCCTACACGCTGGGTGGCTCATTGGTTATCTCATCTCACCATATATTTGCTAATATTAAGCAAATATTTTTTTCAGCGATTATTGAAGGCTGAAAACAAAAAGTTAATCGGGCTTTCGCAAAATATTTATGTTACGAGAAAATGTATAGATTTCATGGATAAAGAAATACATGCATATATATATGACAACATAATTCAATATATTTTACAAATATCAGTTAACTCTATATTTACATACTGATAACGAGTATGGTGTAGATCAAATAAAAATTTTCAAGAGTCAAGAACGTAAATCTTATTTGGTGATGTCACATATTATATTGGCGTTTATCGCGCATAATAAACCTAAGTTGAAAACAAAATTTCGAATTAAAGCTTGGAAGCATACGCTTCGTGATATATTCGCTTATTGATACAATTGATAAAAGGGGACGAACATTTGAGGAAATTATTTGAAAATCAAGACATAATTAAAAACTCTATTCCTTAAGGGAAATCTGCTAATTTCAGCCGAGTTGTTTGTAATTATTCTCATCGGTAAATAAAGCCAATGATACAAATTATATAATGGGTCCTTGACATTCCTATATAATAATGTGGACAGGCGACAATTATCAGAAGTATTTATAACCGAGAAGAAACAGTATTTATAAGCCCTAAAATGTATTCATCTAAAGGCCTACGTGTTGCTAACGGTTTAGTGATCATGTATTAGGTCGACAAATGTTTTAAGACAAAAAAATCAATTTTTTGAAATTAAGATATTTTGGTTGTTTTATGGCTACAATATTCATATAAATAGTTTCTTAAATTAACAAGTTTGGAATTCTTAGGAAAAAGATAACCAGAGAATCCGATTTTTTGATGAAGCGTTTGAAAACTCTGAGTTTAATATATAGGGAAACAATTTATAATAAAAGCTATTCATACTGAGGGAACATTGATTTTCCCATGTCTGCCAAATCCCTACAAGAAATAGGCCAATTCGCACTCCTAGCGAAATCCCAACCTCCTTGCACTAATATTTTCATATATGGTTGTTTTTATGCATATGTATGTTATTAATTAAACATTTAAATCTGGAAAACATTTAAAATAAAAGCTCAATTCAAATGGACATAAAAATAAGACACTCTTTATATTTAGTATATTTATGCCAAAGACTGGTCTTGCGCTGCATTCTCGGTACAACTATCCCTGAAAATTTGCATTCGATATTTTACATTTAAAAAAAAAACCAACAAACAGCCTAAACATATTATGAAATTAGATTATAAATACACTATCTTTCAATTAAAGTATTCTTTCATCGCTTAAGCATGCATTTCAAAAGACTATCCTGATTATCTGGATTTTTTGGTAATCGTAATCCGATGTGGGGTCGACCAATTTTGATAATCATAGTTCTACTGTATTATATATAAACAATCGAACGGAGAAACATATAGACTCTTGTTTATAATAGCAATTTGGTCGGGAAGGAGAAGGGTTAGTATGAGAACAGTAAATAAAAGCGGAGAGTGGATTCCTCTGTCTGGAGAATGGAGCAATGAGAGAAAGAGAAGGACCGAGAGAGAGAGAGAGAGAGAGAGAGAGAGAGAGGGTGTGGTGGGGGGTGGACTTATTTAGGGCGAGATTGTCCGGGATTCCACCCCCATTCCAGGCGGGCAAGGTTTCTGTCTCTGTCTATCCCTCTTTCCATAGCACCCACTAACTCTCTCTCTCTCTCACACACACATTTTTATTTATTAGAAATTTTATCTTGAGGGAAATCTGCTATTGGGGTACAATTGGTAACTCGATTTTCAAAAATTGTTATTAAATTTCCTATGTAAGCAATCTTGTAGATACTTAACATGTTTTACAGATTTTTGATAAATTATATCGCAGGTATTTGTTTAATTTTTCAATAAACTTGCATATACATCAAATGCCCAACTTAAATTTCAAGCCTTGTTTTCATGTGATTCTCACTAAAGCAGAATAGAATATGAGATTTTGTTATCTGTGTGCCATTCAACTATTCGGGAAATTTGCTTTGTTTACGCAACTCTTCTTTATTATGTTTTTGTCTATCCCCTTCCTCCTACATATTACCTTATTACGTTTCCGTCTCCTTAATATTACGATTCATACGCAATAATAAGTACACCAACGGATCTATAACGTAGTTTGTATTGTTAATTATGAATATACCCTTGTTCCGTCATAGTTACAGTAACAAGATCCACGCGTTTGTGAGTGTTCGAGTGTGGATTTGGAAGTATGTTGTAGCTATCGAATTCGTTTGTATTGTTACCATACAGATTCTTATTTTCTCAGAAAATAAGATATAATAATAAGAAGGATAATGGTATAATTGATTAGACAACAAAAAACAATATACTTAACAAACATCAGTTAACTCAATAATATGTGAGAGAGATATAGTTTGCACACATGTAAAATATGTGCGCGTTTCATGAAAAATTAAAGATCAAGTTACATAACGGCTAAAATCGAACAGGGGAGGGGAGAGTCAGACCGAAATATTGTAAAGGATCTATGTTATTCTAAATTTAATTGTCCATAATTGTAGTCCCTTATATGACTTTTAACCGAGATTTAGGGAATTTTTAGTTTTCAGCCATCAGTAAACCCCCACTCCTACTCATGTAATAACAACAAACAGCTGTTATAACATGGAACTTTTTATTCTAGGCTTAAATTCCAAATATTGTTTTTATGAGACCTTTACTATGTGAGATAGATGCGAGTTCGTTGTACGATGACGTCATCAATTAAGGTTTTACTTTCTTATTTCAAAAATGGTTATTTGGTATGTATGATACTCGAAATTTAATCGGATCAGGAATAGGGGGGGGGGGGATTCGAAAATTCAAAATATCTGAGTTATGATGAGCCGGATCGAAAACTGTTATAGAATCAATCTTGTTAAAATATTGATGCTCTATAATAGTTTTTCAATACATTTTTTCGTAACGCAAATATTAAACGAGTAATTCGTACTTTCTGTTTTTCAGTCCGAATATATGGTGAGATGAGAATATATGGTATGTGTCTTACCAGCACGTTGGAAATCTGCGTATGCATCTCCTGCGTGACAGAGACTTTATCTAGCCCGTTTCAGTCATTAAGTGATCTCGTATAGTTTATGAAAATGGCTAATTGTATATTAGTAATAGATTTTAGCAGCTATTGAGGTCATACTCATGACGCGAGTTTTGAAAAATTTCCTCAAATGTCCATCGATCCAACCCAGGAGATGACGAAAATGAGGTCCGTTCAGAATTATATATATATATATATAGATAGATATATTTGTCTGTTAACGCTCTAGTGGTCGTAATTTTTGTTTAATCGTCACCAAACTCCGTATTTAATCGTTTCATGTAAAAAGAAAAATCTAGTTCGTTAACGGCTGAAATCGGACCAGTGGGAGGGGGGGTTTAGAGGGGGGATTTCGAAAATTTACTATACGAAAATTGTATAAAATCAGTCTTATTGCAAATTAAATTTACTATAGATATTGTTATATACATTTATTCTCTATCTTGAATATTAACCGAAATATTTGCATTTTTATTGAGTGTAACGGTATTTGTATTTAGGCTTTAGGTATGTAGGCTAGTTAGTTAGGCTCTTGCTGCCACTTCTTTGAACAGAGGCAAAGGAGTCGCAGCTGCGGGTTCCCCTAGGACTTTTCGGACTTAAACTAAATCTCCCAAATGTTGCACTTTAATGCTTAGCCGTGCTCGGTGAGTTAGGCTAAGTTACCTAGCCCAATTTATCTATTCAAAATTTTATATCTCTTATTAAATGGAGACCGCTGGTATGGGGAAACCCAAAGGTACAGCGGGGACAGAGGTGGGAAGAAAAAAAGGGGAAAAAATGAGTGTAACGGATGAGCTATGACGGCTTCTATTCGTTTCCGCCGAAAGCTAGTTCGGCCGTTTCCGTAACTGTTCGGCACTCGTATGGAGATTTCTCTATTGTATAACTTTACGTGGGAAATCTGCTTAGTTTACGCAGCCCCTGCGTGACGGCTTTTCTAATTAGAGATATGTTTGTCCTATTAAACTTAAATTAATACAGCAAAAGGCCATTTTAATACAAACATTAATGTATCAAATTCCCTACGGTACCATTTCCCAGGGTGACTGACAATTCATAGAGTGATAGAGGCTTAGAAATAATATTTAGGGAAGCCAGCTGACTGAAGCAGGTAGAGGGGAGCGAGAAGACAGGATGACTGACTGAATGGAGACTGGAGGGGGAAGGTGACAGTTACTTCCATCAGTATCGACTAATTCACTGTTAGCTATGAGGAAAGCAGGAGCTGACAAGAGCTTGTTGGACTAGAAGAAGGGGTACTGTATATAAACATGGCGGCAGCCTCTCCCCACTCCTTTCGTCAGTACCCATGCACCTGTTTATTATTCCGAAGAATGAGCTCAAGGCCAAGAATCTGCATAACAATACTCAAAAGGATGTGAATAATGCTAGTTTCCATATTGTTGGGCCCTTTACCTCTATGGATATCGATTAAAGATCTTTCTATGACCTCCATGTATTTCTTGATCTTCTAAGTGTGTTCACGAGTTATGTTGCGTTTTTTAATTAGAAATTATATCCTATGAATATCACACTTACATGTTATTTCAGGACATTTTACATAAGTAAAAATGTTCTATTATATATATATATATATATATATATATATTATTGGCTGCTGTCAATTAGTAGTTCTTTCATATCGTGGGGTATGTCAAGGTTTTTTCGTTGAATTGCAGTCTGTCTGTATGTGTTCAATCATTAGGTGCTTATTACAGTATTTGCATATAGGGTTGTCTGTTCTTGTCATGAAGCGTCCATGAGTCAGGTATGTGTGACCGATCCAGAGTCTGGCAAGAACAACTTCCTCCCGTCTAGTACTCCTATGGCTCCATGGCCACTCCTTAAGTATACTTTTGATACTGCGGAGGTGATTTTTTACTTCCATCCATTCTGTTTGCCATTTGTCTATTTGATTCGTTGTCGTATACGTCTCACTATGTCATCGTATAGTGAATAATAAATGAAGTAAACAAAAAAAAAACAAAAAAAAAACATGCTATTTCATTTTGTTTCAAAAACAACCTTCTCTTCCTCAAAATGGGGCCTGATAGAATTTTTGGACTTCAGATTCAAACTCTACAGTTTTTTTTTTTTTTTTTTGCAAAACAGTCTTGACTGTCTCTTTTTTATTTTTACATTTTATTATTACGTCATAATAGTTGGATAAGAATTACTTTAATGAACTGTAGAAAAGACCCAATAAAATGTTAGAGATAGAGAAAGCATTCGTCTCTACATGGTTTCAATAATTATAACATTAATTTTCTTTTTGAATAGGTAATATGGCGCGTTATCCCCACTAGCATGTTATTCAGTAGAAGTTGGAATTTTTTTAGTATGCTTATTGCTCGATTTTTTACGTGAGTACACGTGAGTAGGAGTGGGGGTTTACTGAAGCCCAAAAACTGAAAATGCAAATATCTCCGTTAATAAGCAAGGTAGAGAAAAACGTACCTGCCACAAAATAACGCAGATATTAAACCTTGTCAAAATCCCCCCCTCTAAACTCTCCCTCCCACTGGGCGGATTTCCAGCCATTAACAAACTTGATCTTTAGTTTTACATAAAACTTTTAAATACCGAGTATGACAACGATCAAACAAAAATTCCGACCGCTAGAGCGTTATAAATGACAATATTTATGTATATGTAGTTTTGAACTTATTTTCGTCATGTACTGGATAGGATCGATTTACGTTTAAGGAAAATTTTCAAAAATTGCGCCATTACTTCAATGGCTGCTAAAACCTGGTACATTCCAAAACCCACTCTATGGTTCATCTAAGTAAAGAGACAGACGTACTCTTCGACCACAGTAATTCTTACAAGAAAATGGTCAGAGCTATTAAGGGAACAACTTTAGAAATTGCAGTCTAAGAAGTTTGCAACTTCAGCCATTCGAGCAGGTGTGGGTCTGGTTTCTCTGGTCGCACATTAAATGTAACTGCATAAGACCTGGGGAAGTTGAGACTCTCTCTCGGCAAGTCCGGATGACAAGTTATTGGCGTGGAAGTTTGGTTCGAGCTACACAGGAAACTAATGGGGGAGACCTATTCGATATTTGCTATTAATATCCATGGAGCGCACCTGCTACGCGACCATACTACAGGGCGCTAGACTATAGTTTGCAATACAACCTGCCTAACCACGACTTGCAATAGTGTTCAAGCTACTCAAGTTGTACTAGTTGCGCAATGTTTTGAATAATTGCTCCAAATGCTAGTTAGTCCTTGAAAAGGATACAAAAAAAATTGCCTGTTCTTAAAGAATATGTGAACTGATTTTAGGTCCTTATAATGTGTTTTTTTTTTTAATTTTATATTTTTAAATTTATTTATGAACATCACATCATAGGTGCTTTGCCCTTTCAACAGTCAAAAATTGTATATAGTGAAATAACAAAACTAAAATAGATAAGAGGTTACAACAAGTAACAATAACAAATACCAAAAAGCAATGACAAATAACAAAAGTGAAAAAGCTAAATATTTTATAAGTGAACATAAAAAAAAAAAATTGGTGATGGGCTTGGAAGGAAATGAATGGCTGAAAATGGTCCTTCTGTTAGTGATTATCGAAATTTCTTTCTACAAACGCATATAATACAATTAATGCATATAATTTGACATCTTGATGCACACCACATACTTAATTTGTATGTTACATTTTGTCATATTCTTGAATTTTGTGTAGGTATGAGAATATGTTATTAATGCATGGGCTGCCTTCCGTCAAAGTTCTTGTAAGTCGTAGGGGAAGTCCTGGTGTTGTTTTCGGCATTCTGTCAGTATATGTCTTATCGTCAAGAGAATGTTACAAGATGAGCAAGTAGGTCTGTCAGTCTTTGTCATTAAGTATGAGTGTGTTCATTTGGTGTGGCCGATTCTAAGTCTCGAGAGAACTACTTCTTCTCTCCTAGAGTTTCTAAAACTTGATGGCCACATGCAAAAAGTGTTCTTAATAGTTCGTAGTTTGTTTTCAGTACTTGTTTTAGTCTAGTCGGATTGTCATCCATGTAAGATGAGGTGTTTTGTTTGTTTGAAGTGTCTTTATGTAATACATCTATTTGTTCATTTTCGAGTTTTTCAGCTGCTTTTTTGGCCTCCGAGTCCGCAGTCTCATTCAGTCTTACGTTTTCTTGTCCTGGCAACCGGTAGAATGTAGTGTCATGCGCTTCTTAACATGAAAAGCCGAAATTAACAGGAGTATAAACCTATTGTCAGAATGTATCCCTTTGATACAGAGCAAACTACTTATATTAATACTTTGTGGCTTATAGAGTTAAGCCTTTCCCTTTGTGGGGTGAATAAAACACTGGAGGTGAATAGGCAGCTCTCATGGGGAGGATAAAGCCTTTGGAAGAGGAGGCCGTCATCAAGGAAGTCTAATAAAATAAAAAGAGGGAAGGAAGACAAGAGCTGAGAAAAGAAGGAAGACAATTGGTAAAGAGGCCTACTGGAGGAAAAGCCTTTTCCAGCTCCATTGTACGTGGCTGGAGGATCCTCCAGCCCTTTCCAAGTAATTGCTCCGCAGATCGACAATCTATATCTGCCAACATTTCCTTTTCAGCAAACTTTTCAAAAGCAGAAAAGCAACTTCTAGTCGCGCACAATTGTTATTTCCTCAGAGTTGTTGGGGCACTACTACTATTCGAATAACTTATTGAAAGTAACGGATGTAACACATTACACGAGTACTTCTATAGAATCCTGGACTGCATTAAAGACATATATAAGTTGTTTTGGACTGTTTAAAAGGAATAACAAGTCTCTCATTTATTCACCTCAACCTTGATGGGACCTTTACATTGAAAACACCTGTAAATTTCATTTTATGATGAAATTAATTAAAATTGATTATTTTTAGCAGCTTCCCCTTAAGAGTCGTACTCATGACGCGATTTTCGAAAAATGTCTTCAAATGTCCACTGTTACCGCTCTAGTGTTTGCAAATTTTGTCTTATCGTTTCCAAACCCCTTATAAATACGTTTTATGTAAAATTAAGAAAAAAGTTCGTTAACTGCTGAAATCGAACCGGTGGTGTAGTTTAGAGGAGGGGAGCTTCCAAAGTTTTTAATATCTGTGTTATTATAAAACAGATTGAACTAATCTTATAGCAAAATAAATGTTCTATGAATGTTGTTATATGCTTTTTTTTTTCTTTTTTTTATTAACCGAGATATTTGCATTGTTTAGTTTTCAGCCTTCAGCAAACCCCTACTCATGGCATATTAATGATAAGCTGTTATATCTTGAAATACTTTATTCGAAGCATAATACCAAATATTGTTTGAATAGAACTTTGTGAGATATAAGCAAATACAATGTATGATGACAACATCAAGTAAGATTACGCAGTCTTGGTCCAGAAATATTTGTTTGTTTTATCCCACACGCGTTCTTTAACTCTTCATTCAGCACTAAAGATAATATTAGGCAATGGATGAAATCCGACCAGGAACAGTGAAGGGGCGGTGGGAATTCATAAATTTAAAATGTCTCTGTTCTTATGAGTCGGATCGAAAAAATGTTATATAACCAATTCTGTTAAACTATTGATGCTCGATAATTGATGTTCTATTCATTTTCAAGTAAATCAAATACTAAGCAAGCTTTTAGGACTTTCTTTTTTTCAGCCTTCAGTTAACCCCCACAGCTACTCATCGAATTTTGTACTCATTACGGAATTTTCGAAATTTTTCTTCAAATGTCCATCGATCCTACCTAGTAGATGACGAAAATGAGGTCCGTTCAAAACAGAATATATATATATATTTGTCCGTTACCACTCTAGCGGTCGCAATTTTTTTTTTAATCGTTACCAAACTCGATATTTTGTCGTTTTATGTAAAAAAGAAAAATCAAGTTCGTTAACGGCTGAAATCGGACCAGTGGAATGGGGGGGGGGTTTAGAGGAAAGGATTTTCGAAAATTCGAAATATCTCCGTTACTATACGTCGGATCGAAAAATCGTATAATACCAATCTTATTGCAAATTAAATTTACTATAAATATTGTCATATACATTTTTCTCTATCTTGAATATTAACCGAGATATTTGCATTTTTATTAAATCGGAGCGCCTAACGGACGAGAGTTACTTTTCCGCCAAAAGCTAGTTCGGCCGTTTCCATATCTGCTCGACTCTCGTGAAATTTCTCTGTAGTAAAACTTCACGTGGGAAATCTGCTTAGTTTACGCTGCCCCTGCTTGGCGGACTTTTTTTTATAAATTTGAAGTAGGACTCTGAAATTTAATTCTAAAATTGCAGCCATCAGTGACACACCCCTACCCTAACGCAGTTCTCACTTTTATATATTACCTATATCATTTAACAGCTCATGCCCTGGTTAAATTGCTAGTCTCATTAACATAATGAGGGGTCCCTCGGAACCCGTTATAGCTATCGAGTGCTGCATATCTCCACCGGTCTCTGTGTTATAATTAACCGCATATGAGCCACATACGAACATGACCACCGGGGAAGCCCTTTGGAAAATCGGCATTATATTGTTAGTAATTATAACAATGACGCCGCTGGAGATATACAGCACTTGACAATTATAACATGACATTGGGGCTCAGGTTAGCCACGTGAGTTAAAACGTTAATCTCACAAGGTAAGCCTAGAGTGGCGAGTTCAGTTCCTCATGGGCAATAGGAATTTATTTTATGACGAACTCATTAAATGAAATCCATAGTCCCAATCTGACTAGAAAGGGGTGGTAAGCTGTTGGTAACCCATCCAAATTAACCTTAGCAGCAAAAGGTGGACTTCAATTCTTAACATGTACAAAATTAGTTTAGATTACCATCCTAGCTCCCCCCCCCCACACTCAAGCAAGGAGAGTTGTCTTGTGGAGATCCCACGTTTGATTACCTTATTTATCTGTTGCAATAATGGCTATTTTTAATTAGTTGCATTCATAAGAAATAATGAAGTCGTTATGCTCAAAAATACAATTTACCAAAACATATCTTCACAAAAATTTAACAAACATTATTCATTTAAGTTAATTTTATGTGCGAAATTTGATATGAAACTTTGAACGCCTTGCCTCGTTTTCCTTTCAATGCATCTATTAAAATATTCCATTAGTTTTTTTAGGTTTTCCCCTAATGCGGATGGCAGGTAAACCTCTTGGCCTTCCAAGAACCCTTCATAACTATGGACCTATAATAGATGACGGAGTGGTTCTGAATCTGACAGGAGGCTAAGACATGTGAGAGTGACGTGTATAGGGGAAATGTCAATAGATTAACTCCGTGATTGAGGCAGCCTTAGTCCTCAGAGGGGGAAATCTACCCCTAAATATTTATGAGGGATGAGTGAGGGATTTTAAAATAAGGGATTTTGTCAAAATTGAAGGCTTCACTGCAGGCAGCCATAATCTCTAGGCAGGATTGATTTTTATATAGCTTTCATACAACCCTTAGCATTGGCCGCAGATTGAAAGTTGCCCCTTGAATCTCATCTTCTTAATACGAAATATTAAGCTTTATAAGCTTATTTTTATATATTTAACATTTATATTTACTTCATGTATATTCAAATCTCATTAAAACCACTCTAGGGATGCTTATTTTCGTATGACGTTGGAATAAATAAATAGAGGAATCATATGATAATTCATTATATCCTATGTTTATATCAGCGACTTGGACTTAGCCATTTTGATGGATAAATTCAAACAGGCCCTTAGAATGATAAATATAGCAACTATGACTGAAGTAGATAACAGTTGAACTTGTAAGAATATTTATGGATATATGAATAAGTTGATTTGTGATTAATAAATTAGCATGAAAGTGTTAACAGCCCTACCCAATTTTTTAATGTGGAACATAGCTCCACCTAACAAAAGTTCTAAAATTAATTATAAAATTAAATTATTTATTAAAGTCCACTTTTTGCAACAAAGACTAACTGGGGCGGGTTATCTACAGGTTACCACCCCTTTCTATCCAGGTTGGGGCTGAGGATTTTATTTAATGAATTCCGTCACTAAATAAACTCACTAGATAAAAAATTATAAAATCCTAAATAAATTATAATTTCCCTTCTCCATTACTCCTCTTTAAGAAAAAATGAAAATAATAAAATAATATAAAACATTCAGTCGATGAATACAATTTAAACGTTCACCCAGAGAGAAACATTTCAAACGTTAAGGAACGAATGACAGTTATTCAAATTGCACCGGGAATATGGAATAACTAGATGACGCAAGTGGAAATAATCAACTTTCATTAGACTACATGAAAAATTAATTGATATTTTAATTAAATTTTTAGAAAAATTTAGAAAATCGCTTCTCAAGAGTATGACCTCAATAGCTGATTTTCCTTAAGGGAAATCTGCAGAAAAGATTGTCATTCCCATTTTACAGATAGATTAACATTTGTTGTTAACTGTTAGATAAGGATTAATTGTTTGAAGATTTCAGCAACAAAGAAGAAGAAAAAAAGACTGGACTATACGCCAAATCCGAGTGGATTTAAAATGGCGAGATCTGTGTAACTTGCAATGTGATGTAGTTAAACTAGACCACTTAAGTGTCCAAATCGCTTCGTACAAAGACATAAAAACCTGAGGAGGCAAGGAAAGGATACAGCATGAAGAGAAATGGGCTGAAACTAGAATAGGGCTGGCCTGAGAAGTGATAATTCACTGAGAATGAATGAGAGTGAGAGCCACTTGGATTCCTCTAATCCCGGAACTACTTACATCGCCTGGAGCAACCTGTTACTTCACATCTCCAGGGTCACCTCTACTGGCCTCATTCACTTTATGTGGCCTATAAGGCAATGGCACACTCAGTAAAAGTCCCTCACACAGGGGCTACGTAAGCTAAACATATTTCCCACGTGCGAGTATGACAAACTAGTCATCTCATCTCACCATATATTCTCTATTTCTTAGTAAAATTCCGATAATAAGAAGTAGGGTTTTACTGGAAAACAAGAAAGTACGAATAACCCTCTAAATATTTGATTTACGAAGAAATTAAACCCACAATTGAAGAGTGTAATTAATTTAACTAGACTGGATTAATAAAAGTTTTCGATCCAACTCATAACGGGGATTTTTGGACTTTTCTCGCCCTCTAAACACCCCTACTCCTGGCCACATTTCAGCCACTAACGAATATTCTTAAGTACTGAATGAAACGACTAAATATAGAGTAACATATACATATAATCCAACATTTTCACAAATGGGAAATCAGTTATTGAGGCTGCACTCCCTATGTCCCAATTTTCGCATAATTCTTCAAATTGATCATACCTAAAAGATGGCGAAAATGAGATTCGTTAAAAAGTTATACGTATAAAACTGTTTCTTAACGCTCTTGATGTCCTAATTTTTGTTTTATCTTTACCATACTCAATCAATAAACGTTTTAATCAAAGCTAAATATCAAGTTCGTTAATAATTTAAACAGAGCAGTGTGTGGGGAGGGGAGGGTTTAGAGGGGGAATAACGAAAATTCAAAATATCTCCGTTATTATACATGCAAATGTATTTGTGTAAAATTTAATGTTCTATAAATATTGTTATATGCAGTTTGTCTGTACTGACTATTAACTACGATATGTGCATTTTTTTATTTTATTCCAGCCTTCAGCAAATCTCCGCGCCTTCTCAAGTCATATTAACAATAAACTGTTATTTATGAACCACGATGCTTAAATGCCAAATATTATTTTCATTGAACTTTTACTGTGAGATCAGTGGCGGCTCGCGTATAGGCACTGTGGAACTGCAGCACCCCCAATTTCCACTTGATAATATAATGAGCCTACATTTAATATAATGAGCCTTTTTTCTTTAATTATTTCTTTATACTTGTATTATATATAATCCTTAAGCTTAATGCAGTAACCATCCCCCAGTTTATGGAAAAAGATACAAAAATCAATGTATGGAACTGTACGCTTCACAGTTTCAGCTGCGAGGTGTTTGGCTGTTGTGCGCATGCCATCAGAGGAAACTCCACAAAGGATAGAGAGCACTGTCTTTCCCGCAGTGCCGACCGAATAGATTAAGCTTGAACTGTAACAATTTAGGTTAAAGTAAGTAAAAAATGTTTGATTTTGTTCTTTTAGGATTTTATCAAGTTTCTGAATAAATTTTCTTTTTTTACATGTTTGTTTCCTTTTACACAATTTTAAAACAAAGGCTAAAAATTTTCTGGAGCAGCACCCCCACTGATTTTAGCTACGAGCCGCCACTGTGTGAGATATATGTAGAGAAGTTGGGTGATTGTGTCATCAATTAACATTTTGGATTCTTAGCTAAAATGATTAGCAGAT
Source organism: Riptortus pedestris (assembly GCA_019009955.1). Lineage (NCBI taxonomy): Eukaryota > Metazoa > Arthropoda > Insecta > Hemiptera > Alydidae > Riptortus > Riptortus pedestris. The sequence goes on along the minus strand of CM032229.1, from coordinate 40,894,639 downwards.
CCATAACATCTGTCCGTTGGTATTTAACTGTTTCATTCATCACTAAAGAAAATATTAGTTTAAGTCTGAAATTTTGCGAGGAACATTGTCGGAGAGGGGTGGGGGTATAAGCGGAAAATTCTAATTATTCGTTTTATTTGAAATTTCTTGTTTTCAGATTTTAAACCCCTTCTACTACACAGAAATAGAGAATATATGGTGAGATGAGATCACCATTTCAGCATATGGTAAATGTGCTTAGTTTACGCAGCCCCTGCTTTTTTGTATTAAAAATTCATATGTCTGTGGACTATTGAAAATATTATACCTTACCAGGGAAAAATACCATTTAGAAAGTTATTTAAAGGTACAAAAGTAGAAAACAAATATAAAAGTTATATTGAGACTTGGATTAATTCATTAAAAATAGTGATTGTTGTTGAGCGACAGGTCAAAGGTTCTAGGTTATTGTGAGTGCATCACATGACATCAGAACAGGAATATATTTTCAAAATCTCTAAAGGGTGAGTTATAGCCACTCCCAACTGTATTAGCAATTGTATCTTTATCATAATATAGTCGGCGACAGCAGGATTGTAGCTAGCCATGTACTTATTGCAACATACTCCTTATGAAAACCAACGATCTCCCTCCACATAAAAGAATTTGATGTGGACAGGTGGACTGGTGATGATATCCAGTACTTACTTTAAACGATTAGAATTTATTACTCGCTAAATTCTGCGAAATGACAACTGACATTAACTTTCCCGACATATTCAACAGAATCTTTTAGAGAAATAGTTGAATGCTCTCGTTTCAAAGATTCTGTTCCAGAATTACGTTTAACGGTTACTCCAATCAGTTTTATCTTCATCTTTCTCTTCTGGAATTTAAACCGAATCAACCGTATTTATTGCACTTCTAAATTGCTTAGCAACGACCCCATTACACATTATTTATGTATAATTAATAAAATGGTAGATTTTGTTAAATGTATTTATGGAATTTATTTAAGTGTGTCGCAATTTTAGCGATTCACAGTAATCCTATTATAAAACTAAGAGTTGGTATAGCCACCTTAAAATAAAAGAAAAATATGTTAAAATATCTAGTCCTAGGTCTGCACGGTTATATTTTCTCCAGTGTATATTAATGGTAACAGATTCGAATTCTTTAAGTTAGGGTTTGGTAAAAGTTTTAAATGCAGTTGAAAAGATGTGTCTGTTGGAGGTGTTTCATGATTGTCGTGATGTATGGGCTATTGTCGTGTAGTAGTTCTGATAGGTTGGTGGGTAAGTTCTTGTCGATTATTTGTCTGCAGTCTGTAAGTAGGTGTTTAATAGTCAGTTGTGTATTGCACCCATTACACATGGTGCCTTTGTATAATTGATATAGATAATCTTTTAGACTATTATACCACCTTTTACTCTTTTAAGCGTCTATATGGTTTTCTGTCACACTTTTATAAAGGAACCAAACCGATATTACACCCATTTATAAAACGAAAAAGCTTGATATCTCCGTAACTGAGTGTAACGTTTGCTTGTCACTTGTCATCCAATAAAAGTTTACCAAAAATTGCAAGGGCTACTCAATCAGTATAGCCTTTTCCGAGCGAGACATATGGTATTTCCTATACGGCTTAGAAACATATTAGAAATTATAGTTGCTGTTATTGGTGTCTGGAGGCACTACAACTCAGGGGAGGGGGAGGGAAACCGGAAACCAACTCATGTAATATTGGACAGATTCCATTTCCACAAATCATCAAATCTCCTATTTCCTTTTTATCTGCTATTGTCGGGTTGCGATATTGGCCGATTGTTGTCCAATGTCCTCCGTCATCTATCTTGCCTGTCTCCCACTCGCACAATGGTGCTCCGGATCAGCACAAAACAGAAATAAGCGACAATTGTAACATACTTTAACACTCCATAAGTAATGTTGGTGGACATTTAACAAGAAAGTTTATTAAAGAAACTATAGGGAGTAGTGTTCAGAAGGTGTTCCATATAATTAAATAAAATCTTGACTCCAAATAATAAAGATTATTGTATTTTCATAAATGTTAAAAGAGAAAAATAATAATACAACTTTACAATTATGAACACCAAAATATATAAATGAATTACGGTCCGTCCAGTAAAGTGAGAGGTTAATGTGAGGCTATCCAGCTGGCCGAGTTGGAGCAGAAAACAAATGCTTGGAAGGATGCTTTTTTGCTGGCCGGTATCTCAGTAAAATATAATTGTTTTTAATTACGATACCGACTCATGTTTTTAAACTTCTTTTGGTCAATCCAGCTTCTTTTAAGTTGTGCTGGCTTGATGATGAGGTGGTGCTCGGCTGTTGTAGTTCACAGATATAATAAGCCAAACAACAAACAGTGGTCTTCTCATGCAGTACACTAGCAACTGACTGTCTAAACTTTATTTTTGAGTTAGGTTAAGTGGTAACTAGGGGCAACGCGGCCCAGCTGCTACAAAACTAACAACTGTTTTCTTCCCAGAGGTTCCTCCTTGAGAAATGAAGTTCATCTCCAGGATCGTTATCTTGTTCGAACTCAGAAGCTCTCTTAACTGCAGTTAAACGAATAGTTTTCATTTTAGCAGATTTCCCGGTAGGGAAATAAGCTATTGAGATTGAACTCATGAAGCGATTTTTGAAATATTAAAAATAAGGTCAATTCAAAATTATGTATATATATTAGCCTGTTCACGCTTTAGCGCGGACACAGTTTTTGTTTGATCGTTACCAAATTTGATATTTATTCTTTTTAATTATCGAATTATTGTGTAAAAAGAAAGAACAAATTTGTTAATTGCAAAAATTGGATCAGTGGGAGAGGGGTTTAGGGGAGGAATTACGAAAATTTGAGATGCCTCGGTTACTATAAGTCGAATCGAAAAATTATACATGCCCAATCTTATTGTAAATTGAATCACCTATAAATGTTGCTTTATACTTTCTTTTATTATTTCTATCGTTCAGCTGTGAGAGTTTGCCTGCTCTGTTTGATAACAATTCAGGCGCTTATTATTAAAATACAAACGAAAGATTCTGATTGTGATTTGTATTTGTCCACTTAATATTCATGGGGGTGTTAAGTGTAACAGTATGTCGATTTATCTATTAAATTAAACATGGTAAATATGCATATTTCACGCAGCCCCTGCGTGACGGAGTTTCTCTGTTTCTTTTTCAAGTAATATACTTTAACAGATTTGTCCATAGGATCTTCTTTTCAAGACATAATGTTCATAAAATTTCTTCAAATCCTAGTGGATTACCGGACGTCTAGCTAGTATATACGTCTAACAAATGTAAAAATCTGATTGGGGATTAGAGAAGGGATGAAATAAAATTGTCTTTTTTTCTTCATTATTATGTCAGATCGAAAACTATTGTGATCTATCTTGTTGAAAATTTCGCATTCAACAATAATTGTTATCTTAATCGAGTGTTATAAAAATTCTTTGTATTTTTCTGTTTCCAGTCTTAATTAAACATCCATTCATTCTAATTTCTCATAAACATACATATCACGCAGCGGAATTGTTTTAATAAAATATATTAAACATAATCTGAAATTCTAAATAAAATGTATTTTTCTCCACTCGATACACAGAAAATATTTGAAATCTGAAAATCTCAAAATTAAATTAAAAGGCTAAAATAAGATAGTTAAATATATATTGTTTTTATTTTATTTAAGACCACTTTATGCTACTATGCCTAATTGGGGCGGGTTATCTACATGTTACCACCCTCTTCTAGCCATGGTGGGACTAAAGAATTTATTTAATGAGTTCATCACTAAATAATTTCTACTGGCCAGGACGGGAATCGAACCCGCCACAACTCTAGGATTACCATATGAGATTAAGACCTACGCCTTAACTCACACGGCCAACCTGAGCCCCTTAAATCAATATTATATAAATGTTTGAAAATGTGTATAAATTATTCTCAGGGTTAGTTTATCTATTTCTCATTATATTTCACCTTCAATAGAAGTTAAAAGATTGTCTTATAATCAAAATTATAGATTGGGCTTAGGTTCAACGACATTCAAGTACCATTGTAACAAAGAAATAGAATCTATATAGCCCCCTTCCCCCACTCCAAGAGGAACGAACACAGTTTAATTGACGAGTCTTAGAGAATAGGGGTTGGAAGTTGCCAGTGCTGCCACGCCTTCAAGAATTAGTGTCCAAAGAAAAGTTGGCGGACAGCAGTTGGCAAGAGCGGCGGGTTATTGCTTTTCCCGCCTCAACAACCCCCACTCACTTCCGCAAGTTTCCTAATCCCATCCGGAGAACAATCTCCCTGTTGATCTCTCATGGACAATTTGCATTAAGCGTCTCGTTCGGTCTAGCTCAGTGAACGAATGAACTGATGGCTGCATCAATGAATGTTTAATAATCTGAAGCGTATCAATTCATAGACATTTTGAAAACTCAGCAAACCAATAATCAAATATTCAAAGCCTTTCTACAAATACCCGCAATGGCTTGTTTCATCAGCCCAATTTCTGCAGACATTTCTCTTCATCGTAGGTGACGATGTTACTTTTTTTTTTCAAAACAAATAATTGATTTTCACAGATGACTCAATATATAATACTTTTTATTTTTAGAATTGTACAAGCAGAATATATCGTCTGTATTTTTAGATTTTTGCTGTACTTTTATATTAAAAAATAAACAAAGAAAGATCTTATTTCAATCCTCAAAAAATTTGGTTTTCAGATTGCAAAGGATCTATCTGTTTTGGCATCCTTAAGACATTTTGACTACTTTCGGCGTGACGGCTATACGTATGGATGTATGTATACCAGGTAAGTCAAAGACGGCTTGCCTGGAAATGTTCACATTTCATAAGTAGGACTGTCTTAACGTTTAGCTGTGCACCCTTTCGATGAAGGAGGGTTAAAATACAATGGAGTCCGTACCTAATAAAGACACAGGAAATTCGCATAGAATCTTTTTTTATTTATCACATAAAGATGTATAAACTATTCATTACAGATTTTTCAATCTAATGCATTTGAACGGAAATATTACAGACGACTTTCAAATGAAATAGTTCGAAATAAAGTGCAACAAACATTTGGGTTATTTAATGAACTTGTTCAGATTTTATAAATATGAAATAGCCCTTCGAGAAATTCTTTTAAGCACAAATAATTTGTTTAATTTACAAGATTTTTATAAACTTAGTCTGTGTATGCCCTTCTCTGGTTTTTGAATGAATATAGATGTAAACTATTTGTGAAATGTGCTGTACCCATGTTGTAACTATCTCTAAGACAACCTTAGAGTTTTTCACAAGGACTAGAGTTTTTCTTTATAGTTCAACACGAAGAGATATAATAATTGGGATAAGTGGATTAATTAAATAGGCGTTCTTGGCCTGCTATTAGCCATGGAAACATTGGCTTTTGTATAAACGCCATATTAGATAATATGGTACAGAGGCTGAGATGGCTGAGTGTAACCAAAGGGGATGTGGGAGCCTAGGGGAACTATTTGGTCCCCTTTGACTGTATATTCGGCTGGAATCCTGGAATAGAGGTGCCTTTGAGAGGTTGGGTCGTCTAAATACCTCTTACTAAAGGCTGGAAGCTAAAGGCTCAAACCACGCAGCCTTTGTCACCTGCCCCCTCCATTACCTAAAGGTGCCTCTACCCTCTCATCCTACTAATATTGCTAATTTCTCTACTCACTCAGGTCACGGCTCGACTCCTACAGCCTAACCAATGACAAGAAAGGAAAATGACGAGGTTAAGGGGATGTCTTAACACCTAACGGGATTCTCCTGGTCTCAGAGAGGCATTAGCTCCTACTGCCGCGTCAAGGATCATTTAATTTCCTTACGGCACGTTATAGTTAATATCTTCAGTCGTTTATTCAAGCTAATCCAATTATACAAGAGTGTACCACGCTGTGTAGTTATCTCCGAACACACTGGCTGCAAGTAGAGCAAATAGATTCAAGAATTTCTACTCTGGAGTCTTGACAATAAGAGAAATGAATGCTATCGCACAGATCAGGAGCACCATGAGATGTGCTTTGAGTCTCTTTAATTATTGCAAAACGAGAATACTAATTACTTAAATTTATTGAGGTACCGTCCCACATCATTGGGAGAAATTGCACCAGAAGTAGGTATGAAATGCAACAGATTTCGTCAAGAAATCAAAATGAGCACTCACACGGGTTCCTGAGATCCTAAGAAGTAGAAATTTAAATTTCTGCACTCAGATTTAAACCATCTACTGTCTTTTTAATCCGCAAATTTTAACAAATTTAAAGCAGGAGTTAATTTCCGGTTGAGAGGAATCCTTATTTAGAGAATGTAAGTATCATCTAAATAAGACATTTAAATGAAATCCCGTTTTTACGATCCTTAAATGAGGGTGAAAATAAAACATTTCGAATCCACGTACACATTTGACATACAAAACAATTGTAAAGGAACTTTTTTATTTATCACGAAAAAATCTATAAATGATGATCTTTGACATTTTTCGATCCGATTCATTGGAATGGAGATGTCGTAAATCACTTTCTAATGAAATGCAACCAAGGACCACTAGAAAGTGACGTGGTGCCCACATCAGGTTGTGTTTTTAACTTCTCGTTCAAGATTTAGGTAACTCAATAATTTATTCTAACCTTCTCATATCTCACTTCCTCTTGAATTGTACCAGATCATAAAATATTTGTTGGTCATTTTTCCCGTCCTTTAATTATAACACAATTGCTGTTCAGTGGACACAACAACTTTAGTATAGTACTTGTCTTGACAGTCCGGCTGGGGTTTATAGAGTATCTTGAAGAAGAAGGAATACAAAGTACTATGTATAATGCCGGCAAAGATGCATACGATTTTGAACTATCTATCTAATTAATTCAAAAATTTAAAATACTCCAATTTAAATATCTTGAAATAACATTGTAAAGGCAAGCACAATATTTGCTACAGATATTGATAATTATATTTATAATAGAAGGGGTGAGATTTGGTTCGTATGGAATACATAGAGGTAGACGAAGATTTATGCATGACGTAGCTGGTTCAGAGGGTCTACTGCTTCATTAGCATTCATCATTCAATTAGCTGCACCGTTCGTGTTGAATGCACCGTTCCCCAGTGACACCGCCATCTTGGTTCCCCTGTGATGTGAGGATACAAGTCAGGAAGCTGCAGCCTATTGATGTCTGCCAGTAAATCAAACTTATACACCAACTATCAACGGCGAACAATGGAAATTTATCACCTGGACAGAACACATTATACATCTGACTTCTAATCCTGACTGCAATAACATTATACATTATAACTAGGTTCGTAAAACCATGATCCTTTCAAAATTCTTCAGCCATATATTCAAGAACTGTCAAACCAATAACAGAACGAAACAGGGTTTGTGTTTTAGCAGATTTCCCTCCAGGAAAATCAGCTATTGAGGTCGTACTCATGACACGATTTTCGAATTTTTTCTTCAAATGTTTATTGATCCTACCCAGGAGATGACGAAAATGAGGTCCGTTCAAAACTGTATATATATATACATATATATATATATATATATATATATATATATATATATATATTTGTCTGTTACCGCTCTAGCGGTCGCAATTATTGTTTAATCGTTACCAAACTCGATATTTAGTCCTTTTAAGTAAAAAGAAAGATCAAGTTCGTTAACGGCTGAAATCGGGCCAGGGGGAGAGGGGTTTTAGAGGGGAGGATTTTCGAAATATCTCCGTTACCATAGCTCACATCGAAAAATCGTATAGAACCAATCTTATTGCACATTAAATGTACTATAAACATTGATATATACATTTATTCACTATCTTGAATATTAACCAAGATATTTCCATTTTTCAGTTTTCAGCCATCAGCAAACCGCCACTCTATCTTACTCATGTTATATAAACAATACTCTGCTACATAATAAATCACATTATTCCAAGTTGAAATACCAAAAATCGTATTGAAGAGCCTTTATTATACCAGATACATGTAAATATGTCCTGGTGACCCACCCCCCATCTTAAGGTTTGGACTACTAAAATTTGATTGATTGAGATAACAATTATTCTGACTCATTATTAATTACAGTACTAGATATAGTAAATAGTTCTCAATAAAATTAATATGTTATATTCTGATATATCTCAGTAATTGTTTTTCTTTCCGGTGTGAGGCGGGCAGACCCGTTTGTTTACATTTCTAACCTAACGCTTCCTGTCGGCAAGTTATTGAAATTGGCTGAAACATTTCTTATTTCCGTTTGTATTTATTCACGGTGGTGTTGTGTTACCAGTATGTAGATTTATCTATTACTAAACTTCACGCGGGAAATCTGTTTAGTTTACGCAGCCCCTGCGTGACGGACTTTTTGGGTTACAGAAAGATTGTTCAATTTTTTCTTCCTCCCAAGGGACATTTCAAATTTTTATAATAGTTTTTTCTACCCTAAATGACTAAATGCAAGTATACTGTGAGACAAATAATTGGACCATTTCTCGTGATCAGTTTTCGATGGAACTTTATTGGAGGTTACACTACTCTTGTTTTTTTTTTAACTTGAAGGACACAATTTATTTTTTACAAGACAACTTTTTAAAACGCTTTACCTCGTCTTTTATAATAATCATAACATATGGTTGGTCAAATTATTTTATTTAGCTATTGAACCATTTGGAAAGTTACCAAGAATAGTCACGCATTAGGAATTAAAACAAGAGGAATTGTACATAATTTGCTTAAAATATATAGTAACACATTCGAAAATTTCAAGAACCAATTCTTATTGGAATACATTAATTCGTAGGGCATATATAAATGGATGGATAATATTATTTGAAAGCCAAGTTCCACAGAAAATAGTAGATTCAATTAGATTTCAATTCTCCGATTAGGAAAATGCACGGGGAAAGCAGTAAGTCATGGGTCTAGCATAGGCCACCATATTGAAGCCCGATGGTAGGTTGATATATGATGCTCCTCCCTAACCATATTCTGTAGAGATTATGGGGCGAAAGCAGCTTGCTCGGGTTTAAATCCTCTGCAATTGGCTGGAAAATGGTTGCCCATTAAGGAGCTTTGTTCCCTGTCCATTCATAATCAGCTTATGATTCGCGTAGTCATTCAAGATCAGGGCTAACACCGCACAATTAGCAATACATCAAGGAGTATTTATTTAGTGAGCTCTAGGGTCGTGTTTTTTTATTTATTTTTTTTTAGGATATATAATTCCCGGAGTAATCGAAATTTGTTAACATTCAAGCATGGATTCGCTGGAAAAGTCATAAGGTTCTATCAAATTTTATATGTGTTTATCCTCTGCCGGCAGAAATTGTCTTAACCAAAATCGAATTTCAACCGTATCATCTATAAACTAAAGGCCAAGTTCAATGTTGAGTATTAAATTTCACTACACATCTAGAGATACCAGATATCTATCTAGGGGGTTGATGAGCAATAGATTTTCATATATGTAAATGTTGTGACGAGAAATGTAAACGGTATATACATAGTATAGCGTTCTAATGAATAACATACATACTCAGTATAAATATTTGTCGAACAAAGCTGAATTTTTTTCCTACTTTCTTATTAACCGATATAACATGTTTTACAAAAATAATACTACAGTTTACTCAGAAATACTCTTTTACGTACTGGTGTCTATATGCCCTTTCTCACCTTTTGATATTATGAAGTCTATAGGCAATGTTTTAAAAATTACTCAAAGATTAAATAGAGCTAAAAAGTTTGGTGATGAACCAAAGAATTCCAAATTTCTGGTGAATCGAGAGTTGAAAGAGCAGCCATGGATTAATACATAAAAATGTTAATGACTATTTTTTCAGACATTGGTTTTGAATATAATGCAAATCTTGAACCAATTGAATTTATTATAAACAAACATCTTGAATTATTATGTCTGCTACGAATCAACTATCCCAATAGCTAACCGGCACAGGAACACAACTAAATTTTCGAAAGAATGATTCAGCATTTAGCTACAAGTTTCTAAACTCAATTTCCAGCAAATTAAGGGAAATTAGCTATTAATGTTTTACTTGAGAAATGATTTTCCAAAACGTTCTTGAAATATCCAGCGATGCTACCTTAGAATGATGAACAAGAACCCCTTTCGAAAAATGATTGAATAAATAAATGCGTGCTTGTGTAACATGCACACACACACACACACACACACACACACACACACACACACACACACAAATATATATATATATATATATATATATTTATGAATGTATGTTAGCACTCGTAACATACATACATAAAAATACATGTATGATCGTTACCAAAGTCGTTATTTAAGCTTTTAATCTAAAACTAATGATCAAGTTCGTTAATTGCTGTAATTGGGCCAGTGAGAAGGAAGGAGGTTTGAAGGGGGGAGAACTCGAAAATTCAAAATATCTCCTTTATTTTTAGACGGGACGAAATATTATAAAGAGACAATCCTCCATTTTTTCTATCTCTAATATTAATCAAGATGTTTGCATTTTTTAGTTTTCAGCTTTTAGTAACTCCCCCCCCCCCTCCCAAATCTTCCGACTCATTTTAACAGTAAACTTGTAAATAGTGAAACATGTTATTCGTAGCTCAAATATATTATGGTCAGAATTCAGAAATTGGAAATATTTCCGTTATTATTAGTTGGATCGAAAAATGTTTATGTAATATTTCAAGCTTAAATACAACTCTTTTTTCTCATCGAATAAGGAAATGTAGTGGGGGGGGGGGATCATAATATCTCTATTACTATGACGATGGATCAAACAATCTTATACAATCAATCTTTTTGAAAATGTTATATTCCAATTTTTGTTCCATACGTACTTTCCTAACTTGAATATTATCGGAGTTGCTGCAACAGTATCATTAATCTTGCCCAGCTTAAAATTCAAGTTAAGCTTCTTATTAGGATAGAAATAGAGAATAGACTGTGAATTTCATTGGAAATCTGCTTAGCTTGCGGGTTACATTTTGTATCGGAAAGTCGTCGCTGGGATTAATTCTCATGTTATGCCAACAACCCCCTCCCCCCATTGACGTATCTTCCTCCAATAACTTATTTGTTCTCTAGGGCGAATCAAAGTAATGAAAGAATTTAATACCAGAGAGGACAGAACGAAATTTAGTAGCACTAACTAAACTTAAATCCTTCTTACTTGAGCTAAATGCACCCCAAATATACAAGTCGTTTTCACGGAGACTTCTAATGTAGAAAGGATTTGGAGGGGGTAAGTTCGCATTAGAAGTGGCCGGACAACGAGGTGCTTTAATGGGCTGCCCATTTTCCAGGCCATTGCAGACGACCTAAGCCTCACCAAGCCACATCTCTAAACCGTATGTTCTCTCTGAACCTTCAGGCTTATGGGCTTTTCTCTCTTTAGTCATGGTAATGACTCAATGTTGACGTCTCTCTATTATATTCTCTATTTCTCCCTTAGTAAGTTCACTTTAAAAACAAAACTTGACATTGAAGCTAGAATATCGGATGATAAGTGAGTGATACTTAGGATGAAGTAAAATTGGATGACGGGGGTTCTCTGAAAACTAAAAATACTGCTCCAAAAATACTTTCGAATTTGAGATTAAAAAAAATTAGAGAAAATGAATTGATGGAAATTACCCGAAGAACAGATTCCCATTTTTTGATGCCGAAGATGACGTTGAAAGTTTCATTTTCATGAAGGCCCAATTTTTACTTGTCCGATACAGCACTCTATATGTAATTAATTCGTGTAAAACTGAAGTTTATGTTCGTTGATAACCAAAATCTGATCAAAAAGAGAATTGGTTTAAAGAATGAGTCAAATGCAAATACAATGTAGTCCCTATATATTAGTGGAATGAAATTCCAATAATCTTGGTTAATTAAAGAACATACGAATATAACGACAATTATGGACAATTAATGTTATTTAAAATAACATAGATCCTTATTAACAAAGGAGATATTTAGAATTTTCGAAATTATTCCCCTCTTAGTCTTGCTTATGGTTTTTATTCCTCTAAGGCCGCCATGAACCTCAATATTGAGGGATAGAACGTATAAAATTTCCTTGGCTCGTATTGGTGGAATGATATTCCCCATGATGACCACTAAGTAGCTACTAGATCTGAAATATTGCCTCTCATTCGTGACTACCTGGCATATTTCCACCAAATTACCTCCATCTTGGCTCTCCAACACCCCTTATCAACAGTCAGTTATGACCTGATAACGTCCTCTATTTGAGGACTAGGTTGGGTCTTTTTTTTTCTTCTTTATACACCTTTCGGTAAAATACAGTATTTCTATACAGTATTGACCTAAGAAATAGAACAATTTTTGTTTAAATTATATATTATGAATATTCGTTTCTTTTTTTCGTTGTAATTCCACATTATATTCAGAGTACGCATTCTGAGCCTACTTTCCGTTAACATAAAAGTCCTTAAACCCTCCTCATCACATACGGAAGACAGGAAACCTGAATACATCTGAAATATATTATTCCACGCTTACCAAAAATAGACTGTCTGAGGGCCTCAAATGACAGATATTATTTATTTATCTTTTTGGGGGCTCCTATATATGAGTAGAAAATAAAGAAATTAAAACTGAACACTCACGTCATTGACGAGATAGATAGTCAAGTTACGAAGAGGGCCAATCAACTAAGCAGATTTTCCAGTTACTGGGAATGTAGAGGTTAAGTCCACGTCCTTTGAGAGAAACCTGCTTAAAAGTATCAATACATTTCGACTAATGGACAAACCAAATCAGTTTTATATTATATATCTGAACTCAGGCACCAAAAAACCTGTGCACCTTGTCATTTGAGCGAAAATTAGATGCTATTTTTTTTCCATTTAGGTTAGACAATTTCTATAACCAAATTGTAAAATAGGGGGGGGGGGTGAAAATCATACTGACAACAGAACCTTCTTTCATTTTAAGGATAAAACTTTATTCTTCTTGAACAATAAACTGTTAACCTTCCGATGGGGTTGGCAATGTTTCCTCTCCCATTCCACCAGATCTCAGCACCTGAAGGTCAGTATGAATATTTAATCTGCGCCGGATATTCACTCCTTCTTTGCCTCGAAGGCACTTAATAGTAAGGACTAGACTCTCGACTGGTCACCTCAGGGTGCGCACACCAATCTCATTTAGGTAGAAGATGGTAGCTTCAATTTGATCAAGCGAGATCCTAAGTATTGCCATGCACGAAAAGAAATTCCTCCCAGATGAAAGGTACAAAAGGCATCACATATTGCACCAGGAAGCCTGTCATGTTCCGACGAGCGTCCATTGAAGGTCTGAAGAACATGTGGCGGCCGATCATTGTATCTAAAGATGTTCCTCCCTCGTTGTAACCTATTCGCAACCAAAATGCACCTTTTTTGCTATGTTACCCGGTGCGTACCGTTCTGCTCTTCTCTTCCGTATTCTATTCCGACTTTCTTAAACGTAAAACGCAAAACGTTCGCTTCCGATAGTCTAGGACAATGAAGCCGTATCTCTTGCGCTCGTTGGTCTTCGCTATCCCAAATCAAGTCTCTTGTGCAGCCTTGTATGTCATCCTTAATACTCACTTTTCTCCATCATCTACCCTCGGTTTTTTTTATTTTGGCAATTATCACTCTGATAAAACCATCACAAAAGTCTTTTGTTTACAGGAAAGTAACTCGTCTTAGCCGCAAAAAAACTCCCTTTTCTTTAATTTTACTTTTTCTTATTCTCATAACCGCAAGGTTGGAGATCGAAGAGAGATCGAATACCTGGATTACAAACGAGTTCTTGTTTTAGCCCAGAATTTCACTAGCTTCCTCAGGGCTTTCTCAGAGACTGACTAGTTCTTTTCCTATTCAGGTATAAATGCCTGTCTTGTCCAGTGCCGACAACGGAATCATCCTTAGTAGGTATTTTCTGATACTCTCTCCGGTGTCTGTTCCTTTGTAATTTCTTCTTTGCTTATGATCTTTCTTGGTGAAATGATGGGGTTTGCTCAATCCATCCTCCATGTTGATGTAGTTTTGGAATTTTACTACCTCTATCGCTTTTTATACAACTTTGTCCTGGTATTTATTAACTTTCTCGAACTTTTGATGTGATAGTTGGTTTGCCAAAAATGTTCTGCTATTACTAAGTCTTCAGTCCGAAACTTTTCCAAACTCTTGACGCGTTCTCTCACTGCAGTGCTAATCAACCCGTCTGTTAGGGAACCGAGTATCCTGTAGTGTTCTGACACTTTGGTATGCAGCTGATCCTTCATACTTGGTATCATATCATCATTTTTTCAGACTGCTCCAAATGATGTATCTTAAAATACGGTCAATACCCGAATAGCACGATTGTTATCTTGATAAATATCGTGGAAGCCTATGGGTATAAATGGCGGACTTAAATACACTAATATAATATAATTCGTATGTTACTTGATGCGGGACTGCAGATCTGGGAAATAGGTCTTACCTGAAATAATAACCTTTAATACCAAATTTCTGGTTAACATGGTGCGCTTGTTTCTTTTTATCTCTCCCGCCCGTGTATGTATGTGTGTGGACCAGCACGTGTGTAAACATATAGTCAGTAGTCTTATATCTAGGGCCAGAGTATGAGATTCTCAGAAGGTTATTGTAAGGGAGGCTGCTTATTAAGGGAACAGAGGGAATCCTAAGCAATGCACTGAATCCCAAATCACAGAAGCCTTCCCTCGTCTCTTAGATCTATGCCCACAAGCTATAATAACAAATCTGGAATTTAACTTTATAGCAGAATTGTAGCTCATTTTCTTGATTCTCCATAAAAAGGAAACTTTCCTAGGACGGCAAAGGAATTCCAAATATCATGGATCTGAGATAATGTACCCCTTTCAAGTACATCTTCTTTTCTGCATATATAAAACATAAATCGAGTATATATGGAAGTAGTTAATACTGTACATCAAGTGTATAACAATATTCAAGCAAAACTTTAACAATAAATATTATTACATCATATTCTTTTTTTTAATTTATATTTACCTTTATAACTATTAGCAAGCATTCATCAAGCACAAAAGGAGGCAAAAACACTCGTATCAATTGGTCCCATTGTGACTACAGTATGCAAAGATTTGTGTGTTCGCGCGCGTGGGGGCCAAATAAAAAATATCGATGGGGGAAAATGTGTGATAATTAACTGTTAAGTTAGAAAAACATTTGTTTAATGAATTTGATAATTCGAAAGCCATTGCCTAAAAGGTTGGGTCGGCGAATATTTCCCGAAATTATTCACAAATCGTTTTTTATGTAACGTTCAATTGCTGATTTCCTCTGAATTGAATTTTTGAAGTCTTGTTTAATTTCATGTAAAAGCTTTTATTACAAACCTGAATTTTATTTACCTTTATTTTATCAAATTGCATGAAAATGAGAGGTATTTCAATTACTTTTCCTATAAATTCCTGAATTTCCCCTGAAAAAGCAGTGATTGGAATGTTCCAGTATAGGGAGCTTATCACGTGTCCATACAATTACTTCCCAGTAATAAAGAACTGGGTTTCGTAATATTGAATGCACCCTTTTCCAATTAATTATTTCATTTTCAATAATATATTTCGTTCGTGAAGTTATATCATTAATAACACCGATTTATTTTTAATTTTTTTTTTATTTTATAAAAAAAGGTAGTAACAAATAATGAAGTGACTATAAAATTCCATCTCACTTAGTTAACATAAACTAAGCTAATTCCTCTTGATATATTCAATTAACCGATGATTTATTATTATTATTATTATTTATTAACGTCCACTTTTTGCAACTCAGGCTAATTGGGACGGGTTATCTACAGGTTACCACTTAACCGATGATCTCATCTCAAGTTCCATTTCCTCATCGTAAGAAGCATATGAAAAATATACCTACTTGAAATTTAAGCAGGAAAATTCAAATGTAGTAATATAATTACTTCATGCTAACTCTCCAGATTCAATGAAAAGAACGGAAGTAAATGTGTGTAACTTTACCATTATTAACAAGATAGTTTATGTTGCATCTCACGATGAAACTTCTTAAAACAGAGACTATAGAGGATACATTTTACACTTTTTTTAAGCCAGATTCTCTTGGTCCTGATTCAAGGCTTTGACCATTGCAGCAGACTTAAATATCAAGTTTCATAAGAATCAACTAACAATACAACTGCTTGGACGTTACGTGCTGAAATTTCAGAGTCCATTTTAATCCATTTACTCCATAATAAGCACCTTATTTTACGAAATTGGGCAGCTGTACATGAAATGTTTTGTCATAAAAGAGCTTAATATAAATGAAAATAAAAGTCCGTCACACAGGGGCTACATAAAAACAGGAGATTTCTCACGCTGGTAAAGGACATGTCGAAGATCACAACTTGCCAATTATTGTCTATTTCCCCTGTAATAAGAAGAATGAAAATGAAAATCGCATGAGTAGGAATGAGTGTTTACTGAGACTGAATACTAAAAACTGGCACTAAGTATATTAAAAATGCTGGAAATAAAGAAATCAAAATTAACTTTAAGTTAAAAGAAACAACATTTATAGGAAATTAAGTTAGCAATAAAATTAGTTATGTACAATTTTTCGATCCGACTGTTAATAACTTATAATTTTTGGACTTTTCTGCTAACCCCCCCCCCTCCCCTATCATCTACCTTACGATTTTATCCATTAGCAGATATTATTTTTATTTTGGCGATAAAAGGTTAAATATCGAGTATGGTAAAAAAAAAAAAAATAACCATGTCACCTATGTCCTAACACACATCATCTTAATGAGTGAGATTGGAAATATTCTATTTTTTGATCTATATTTCGAAATTACCCTCTAAACTCTTCCACTGGTTCGAATCCACCCATTCTTTACTCTTGCCTAAAACATTTAAATATCGACATTAACTCTCTCTCACACACATGTATGTATGTATAATATTTAACGGAAAACATTTTCATCCCCTATGTAGGATGGATGGACATTTAAAGAAATTTTTCGAAAAACGCGGCATTACATCAACAGCTGATTTCCCTTAATAGGTATCAACGAAAATGTAATGAGTCGGGGTGAATTGTTTGACAGAAAAACAGATATAATAATATTTATATAAAATAAACCGATTTGAAATATTTGACCTTATCATATTTTAATGCTTAACAGAATACTGGAGTTTTTAGTAGTGTGCCCTACTGTAAACCATTGGTTCGATTTCATGTATTACCGAATTTGACAATTAAATTTAAATGAAACGTCTACGTATTTAATAACGATCAAATATATTTTATCCCTATAGCGATTTACAAACAAATATGTGTGTGTGTGTGTGTGTTTGTGAGAGTCTCTCTCTCTCTCTCTCTCTCTCTCTCTCTATATATATATATATATATATATATATATATATATATATATATATATATATATATATATACGCACACACTAAGAAAAATAATTAAAGAATATAAGTAGGTACAAACCCTAGTACAAATACAAACCCAAATAGAATAAATTTAGGTACAAACCCCAACCTCTGTGGGTGAAGATTAGTCACAGTTAGACAATAAAATATACAACCTGATTTTAAATGTTAACAAACACAATTTAGTAACACCTATTATTTATTTATTGCTAGGCAAGTAGAATTGATTGACATATTAAAAATAAACCTAAAATGCCCAACCAATAATTACCTCATAACTGATTTCACCTAAGAAAACAACTAATTAACTAATACATTCCATATATACATATTAATAAAAATGATAAATATTGATTGGGCGGGCAAAGTATAGACTAAAGATTTGGAAAATATTAAATAAATAGCAATGGAGTTGTAATTGGTAAATGTGATTGAAACTCTTTTTCTTGTTTAAGTTTGCTTAGGTTTGAGAAATAGCTTCTCCCATTTCATTTTCTTATAACTTTCTCCGAGCTCCACTT
This sequence comes from Riptortus pedestris, assembly GCA_019009955.1. Classification (NCBI taxonomy): domain Eukaryota; kingdom Metazoa; phylum Arthropoda; class Insecta; order Hemiptera; family Alydidae; genus Riptortus; species Riptortus pedestris. The sequence continues at coordinate 40,876,644 of CM032229.1, read as the reverse complement.
CTGTTTATTCTTGTTTCCCTCCAGGGTCCTCCTGGATGTTTGTCTTCGTTATTTCAGCAATTTTCCAGTTAGTCATTCATTTAATTTGCTAAAAACCTTTCTAATTGAGGTTTCCTCAGTAATTATGTAACCTATTTGGAAAGAATATTTTATGTACTTGAGCGAATTTATTAGTAATAACGTTTGGTTATTCTGATTTGATTTTATTTTCCGAACGATTTCCTCTTTTTCCAGAGTAAGAATTATAATGGGTTAATTATCTTTATATTATTTAAATAATAGAAAAATAATACTGAAGGAGTATTTATAAAAATCGCAAACGCGAGATGTTTAAATGGATTTTTAATTACAATAATCAAAAGCATTTCTCCAATGGAGTTACAGATAAAGTTCCTTTACACTGGGTTAGTCCAAAATACGTAAACTATTTACCAAAAAATTCCATTATTAGTCACACAGTTAGGGACAAAAAATTCGTCTCGCAAATCTAGCAGATTTCCCACGTGCCGGTACATACCACAGCGGTATGACATCATAGCAATGATCTCTTCCCTCTCCCTTCTTCCTGGTCCGATTTCAGCCGTTAACGACGATGAATGAGGCGATTAAATATCATGTATTTTATAGATCAAATAAACATTTTCTAGTTCAGAACCAAAAACTTAAAATGTTGTCATTAAACAATTAAGTTTCAAGTTTTGAAAAAGTCCGTCACGCAGGGGCTGCGTAAACTAAGCAGATTTCCCGCGTGAAGTTTATCAATCAACATACCGGTAACACAACACCATCGTGAGTAATATTTTAATAATTCAAATTTTAGTAGTCCAAGAACTAAAGAAGGAGGGTGGGCGGATGAACAGAACGTATTTGCATAAATCTTACAAAGTAAAAGCTGAAACGACAGGTAAGGTTATAAGAAGCTTCCACCAAAGCCGAACAGTTCCGGAAACGGCCGAACTAATCCGAACAATACCCGATCACCAGTCCCAAACACTTAATAAAAATGCAAATATCTCGGTTAATATTCAAGATAGAGAATAAATGTATAGAAACAATATTTATAGTACATGTAATGTGCAATAACATTGGTTCTATACAATTTTTCGATCCGATGCATAATAACGAAGTTATTTCGAATTTCCGAAAATCCCCCCTCTAAACCACTCCCTCTGGTCCGATTTAAGCCATTAACGAACTTGATCTCTGTCGTTTTACATAAAACCGTTAAATATCGAGTTTTGTAACGATCAAACAAAACTTGCGACCGTTAGAGCGTTAACAGACAAATATATATATATATATATATATATATATATATATATATATATATATAATTTTGAACGGACCTCATTTTCTTCATCTCCTGGGTAGGATCGATGGACATTTGAAGAAATTTTTCGAAAATCGCGTCATGAGTACGACCTCGATAGCTGATTTCCCCTAAGGGAAATCTGCTAAAAAGGAAATTATGCTGCCGCACCCTGTATATATCCTCTTCCATATTTCAAAGATTGCAGTTTAGTTTGGGGTTATGGCGTAGACAATGTTATTTACTGATAATTTGACATGGTAATTACTAGAAGTTCTAATTTGTGCTGTCAATTTATATATAGGATAAGGAAGGTAAACATGAAAATAATGTTGAGAAAATCCTGGGATTAGCTGCATATTTTTGTATAGAATAATATACCCTGATAAGACTTTGTTTTCTAAATATCAAGGCAATAGCTGATTTTTTAGAACTTCCCTTAGTAAGAACCTAAGGATTGAACTTGTAACCTTTAGAACTTTTGCCAAATTCGGCAGGCACTCAGAACTGAGGGATCTGCACTCAAGAGTCTGAATTATGAGGAAAGGTGGAAGTGGATAGGGAAGGAGAGTGGCTTGTCAGTTATCTCATGTATTATTGAGAGGCTGACATTCTGAATGAGTCAAGGTTATCGAGAGCAGTTTAAGGATCGAATATATACATCGATTCTAGCCACTTGCCGTTCCTTTCCACGGCAGAAGTATGTCGGAGCGAAAGACGTTTGGAGTTGTATGGCTCATCAGGTGGTGCAAAGAGGAAGTTCTTGATGAGCAGGGGATGACTCGGGGAGGCTAACTTCAAAAAGTCCGTCACGTAGGGGCTGCGTAAACTAAGCAGATTTCCCATGTGAAGTTTAACAATAGAGAAATCTGCATACTGTTAACACAACAACACCTTGATTAAATACAAACGGTAATGAGAAATCTTTCAGTTAATTAAAATAAGTCTCGACTGAAACGGCTTCTGAATTGTAAGAATAATTTATATTTTAATAACTCTAATTTTAGTAGTCCAAGAACTAAAGAAGGGGGGGGGGCGGATGAACAGAACGTGTTAGCATAAATCACAAAGTAATGAAGGTAAGGTAAGGTTAGAAACGACCCGTAAGGTTAGAAGAAGCTTCCACCTGAGCCGAGCAGTTAACGGAAACGGTCGACCTAATCCGAACTATATCCGACCACAGACTTCATAAAAATGCAAATTTCTCGGTTAATATTCAGGATAGAGAATAAATGTATATAAAAATATTTATAGTAACTTTAATTTGCAATAAGATTTGTTCTATACAAGTTTTTGATCCGATGCATAGTAACGGAGATATTTTGAATTTTCGAAAATCCTCCCCTCTAAACCCCATCTCCCCCTGGCCCGATTTTAGCCGTTAACGAACTTGATCTTTCTTTTTACATAAAACGGTTAAATATCGAGTTTCGTAACATTCAAACAAAAATTGCGACCGCTAGAGCGTTAACAGACAAATATATATATTCGTCATCGCCTGGGTAGGATCGATGGACATTTGAAGAAATTTTTTCGAAAATCACGTCATGAGTACGACCTCAATAGCTCATTTCCCTTAAGGGAAATCTGCTAAAATTGGAAGAGGACCAGGCTGCACGAAATTGTTTAAAATTTGACGAGAGGCACCGCTCCTTCAAGGATTATAGTTTCTCGTAGTTAGGATTAGGATTAATATGATTTGGGCAATCAACAACTAGGTTATTATGCCCTTTATAGTAGTATAATACTGTTTACAAGTCCATGTTTTACTCTATGTCTTAAATAATATCAACTAATATATTGTAAATACCACTCTTGTCATAACCTAAGGGTATTAAATTTACTAATTTTCTATGCAATTATTTCTTTACTAAATATATAAATACAATTTTATTTATTTATATTTACTTAAAGATGTATGGCAGTAACACGAGTTACGTTGGACCTAAATACACTTCGTTGTAATGGCTTAATATTTTTAACTGCCTTTTTATTTGGCCAATAATTAATAATTATTGTTCATTTTTTTAATACTGGCAATATACTTACTTATTTTATATAATAATAGTATATGCACTTTTTCCATTATGTATATTATATATTATGTTATATTACATAAACATATATTTTCTCCCTTACAAGTACATATTATCAACTGGCATTATAATTATTATTATTATTTATTAACGTCCACTTTTTGCAACTTAGGCTAACTGGGGCGGGTTATCTACAGGTTACCACCCTTTTCTAGCCAGGGTGGGATTTTAGGATGTTATTTAATGAATTTCGTCACTAAATAATTTCCTTTGCCCAGGCGAGAATCGAACTCGCCACTCAGGGTTTACCATGTGAGATAAAGGTCAACGGTTTAACTCACATGGCTAACCTGAGCCCCCAGGCATTATAATTAGCTAATATTACATTTAAATGACTTTTACTTTATGTACTTTTTCTGTTTGTATTTTTTGCAAGTATTCAATTTATCACACACTTACTCTTCTTGTTTCTTGTAGTTAGTTCACATTCTGAGTGAGTCAACGTTAATCTAGGGTAGTCTTACAATTGAAAACATAGAACTTCATGCCGCTCACTTTTTACTTTACACTCCTACTGCTAAATTGGGTGGCCAAACCAAATCAGCAGTAACTGCACTTAACAGTCTCTAGAAAATAGCCTATGAGATATCGTATTTTAGCGAATCTAATGAGGTAGGCATGGAACAGACGGCAAAAGTGGATCAGAAGTATATTTTCATGATAAATGTGGCGCCGACTCGCTCGCAAGTGAGTCATTCACTATAAAGAAGGCACAGGTGACCTTGGCGTATAAAAAGATACCGAATGTTTTTGATATATAAAAAAAGATAATTAAAAGTTCAGGTGTTCTGTATATGTTGTGTGTGGAGCAAGTAGTTCGGCCGTTTCCGTAAGTGTTCGACACTCGTATGGAGATTTCTCTAATGTATTATTTTACGTGGGAAATCTGCTTAGTTTACGCAGCCCCTGCGTGACGGACTTTCTGTGGCCGTTGAAACATTGAAAACTCCCTGTACATAGAGTAAATAGACTTTTTGTTGCCCCCTGTAAATATTTTCTCCTCAAGAAAGACTTATTGTTTCTAAAAATAAAACTTGAAAGTGAAAAGTAATTTTTATTTTCCCTCTGTCCACGAAATAAATAATGAGCAAATAAAATCATTTAAATAATCTTACTGGCAATTTTACTAATGACAAGAAAAACGATAAATATTACGAACTTTTTCAAAACATTAGCATAGTCCTACTGGAAATTTGAATTTTGAATTTGGTGCCAATGTTGAGAGGGCTAGTGTGTATGGGTAGATACTATGACCATTAGCCGTTGAAAGGGGAGATGCGAATACTCATAGCAAGAATTTAATGAGGAACTGACGTTCTGTATCATATGTTACTCTCTGCTTTTCATCCTACTGGTATGTATAAATCCTATATTAATAATGGAGACCAGGAAAATGTCTACTACTCATTCAAAAAAATGCTCCTCCTCAGCCTGATTTTATTTAATGAATTCATCAATAAATTAATTAATTCCTATTGCCCTGGCGAGAATCGAATTCGTTACTCGTGGTTTATCAAGTGAGATAAAAGCCAAGGTTTTATCTCACACAGCTATCCTGAGTACTCACTAGTTCTAATAAACTTATAAAGCAAATTGTTCTGTATGGCTAAAGTATGCTATGACTACGTTAGCCCGCCTTTCCAAGAACGCGTCTTGAGCACAGCCACAATACCTGATTTACATTTTGGAAGAGGCGCTGAAAACCCATGTGACATTCCGGCAACAAGTCTAGTTTTCTTTATATAGGTTAGGATAACCACTCCCTATGCTCTACCTCTGATTTTATGCAGGCTTGTGGTACCCCACCCATAGTAGTCAAGGGTAAGCAGAACATCACGAGCATAGTCACTTCTTACGCCCGGCTGTGCATAATTTGAGCGCATTAATCCACCAACCAAAGGAATTACCTATCAATCAATAAGACAATGATTTTGAAGATTTTTCCTTCTCTGAATTACAGCTAACAGACAGAGAACAAGAGAGACAGTCAAAGACCTAATAAAACTTTTCTCATGCATAGCAAGTATCTTTTAAATATATAAATATATTTGGAAGGAGGGAGCTTATTTTGTTGGGAAAACTGCTACTCCTGCTATATTTCGTGCCAGCAACCACTTGGTCAAGATTTCTCATCCAACTTATCAACTTTATCGCGGGTCAAAACTTCCTGAAGAATTCATAAGAGAGTTTTCTAGGTCTTGGATATTTTTCTCTGTTGGTTTTAACAAAACAAAAACACTACTTGCAAGCGGAAGAAGTTCTCAGGGCGAACAGATTGACAGGAAGGGCAGACATATAAATTGCCTAGAAAAGTTTTAGTCTTCATGAACATTTAATTTTTCTACTAGGAAAATTCAGAGGACAAAGGTTAAAGTAATTGAAAGAATAATGATTAGAATGAGCAGTATAGAGAAATATGGTTAGGAAGCATTCAGAGGACAAAGGTTATAGTAATTGAAAGAATAATGATTAGAATGAGCAGTATAGAGAAATATGGTTAGGAAGCATTCAGAGGACAAAGGTTATAGTAATTGAAAGAATAATGATTAGAATGAGCAGTATAGAGAAATATGGTTAGGAAGCATTCAGAGGACAAAGGTTATAGTAATTGAAAGAATAATGATTAGAATGAGCAGTATAGAGAAATATGGTTAGGAAGCATTCAGAGGACAAAGGTTATAGTAATTGAAAGAATAATGATTAGAATGAGCAGTATAGAGAAATATGGTTAGGAAGCATTCAGAGGACAAAGGTTATAGTAATTGAAAGAATAATGATTAGGAAGAGGAATGTAGAGAGATATGATTGCAAAGCATTCAGAGGACGAAAATTATAGTAATCGAATGAATAATGATTAGTAAGAGCAGTGTAGAGAAATAAGATTCGAAAGCATTCAGAGGACAAAGATTGTATTAATTGAAAGAATGATTAGTAAGAGCAGAGTAAACAAATATGACTTGAAAGGATTCAGTGGACAAAGGTTATAGTAACTGAAAGAATAATGATTAACAAGAGGAGTAGAGAGAAATATGATTAGAAAGCAGGATTCCGAGGTCAAAGGTTATACAAACTCAAAGAGTGGTGATTAGGTAGAGCAGTGAAGGGGTATGGACTCAAATAGAGTAAGAAGGTTAATGTTGGCTTAGTTTGTATCATATATATACATATATGCTTTTCTTTGAGGCACACAAAGGAGCTACTAATTTTCGTAATGATTTTCTCAAAAACAAAAGGGTGTATGAGAGGGATTCTATGAAATTGGCTAATAACTTTGTGTGTTATTTGGGAGGCATTATTCCTGCTACCAAGAAAGGGTATTACACAATTCTCTTCTCTCCTTGGCATATTTCGTTACTGACTTCAAATGAAAGTCTCTTTTCCAAACAGTTGCTAACAAAGCTACCTTTGGCCTAAGTTTAACTCCCCGAATTCTGTAATGAGGGATTAATTTTAGTTTGGTACAATGGAGGACGTAAACGTAACATTAACAAATGGGTTCATGTAATTTACTGAAATGTTCCTTTTCTAGAAGTCTGACGTTTTCAATTATTTTTATTTATTTATACTGATTGCAATTAGGCGATTTAGCTGGATGATTAACAATGTAAAATCAAAACAAAATTATAAACATTAAATGGAAGTAATAAAGACAACCAAAAGCATTACACAATTATAATAAAGAGAACAAAAAGCATTACACAATTATAATAAAGACAACAATTTTGAATGGTTTTAATAAAAACATATTATATATTGCTGCTATACAAGAACATATATACTATTAAAAATGTTCAAAATTACATCAATTTTCTCACTAAGTCAAAATTAAAAAGGAGAGAATTTAAATTTTGTAAAACAAATTCAATTAGTCTGTAAGAAGATCGTACATGGTATGTGGAGTCACTAATTATTCAATGTTCCTGTACATAGTCAGTAAGTGTTTAATGGTTAATGGTTCGTGGCATGTTCTGCAAAGAGTGCGTTAAATTGAGTGTCATCATGTCTCGTTAATATTAAATTAAATATATCTAAATAGATCAGTCTCTATTTAGATATATATCTAAATTGTTCTTCATCAAAGTAGTTGAAATTTAAATTGAAAATCTGCGTTCGCCAGAGTGACACACAAAGTAACTATATATATATATATATATATATATATATATATATATATATATATATATATATATATTTTTAAAAATGTAACCTCTACTTGTACATGTATAGCGTCAAAATGTCAGAATACGTTTCACATGGAATGAAACGATATCACCATTTTTGGCATGGTATTTTTTTTGTTTCTTTGGTATGAGTATTACCAGTAATTTTAGGTAGCACTAATGTTCTTGAAGACAACAGAAGTGTTGGATGTAAGTGAGTGTTGTAATTTTTTTACATTGCTAAAATCTTGCACTTTACGTTATTTTCAATTGTTGTTATGTTGTTATTTGACAACTAAGATTCAATATTGGACCATTTCCTTCATCACACAGACTGTACACGGCCAAGACATAAAAACACCCGGAGCTGATCTAACTCTTACAGAAGAAAAATTGTTGAAAATAACTTGTTCAACGAAATGCAAAGCTATTACAAATGTATCCCAAGTCTTAAAATAAATTAAAATGCACCATACCAAAAAGATGCATTTATACGCAAAATAAAAGTAAATTAATATCAAAATATTCTAAGTATAAATTAAAATTAAAGCATTTTTTTCGCAGTAATTGGTCCGAAAGTAATTTATGATTGGATACAGTCTCTGTTGGTTGTGTCTATTTTCTCATTAATAAAACAAGTCACAGGCAATATAAAACGAATAACGAAGCATGCTTCCCACTGATGACGCAACCAATGACTCAACTACTTTTTGTTTTAAGGTTTAAACACTAACCCAACCTAATAGATGATTACTCAATGATGAAAAGATCATAACTGCTCTTTATAAATGGCTGATTACATAACCTCACCAAAGAGGATATAAATTGTATTACAAAGAGATCCTATAACATCTTCCCCCGAAGACTGGATCACAGGTTAAGACGGTCTGGAGGCTTGATAGGCTGACCGAACCTGGATCCTATAACACTTTTTACTTCCTTAATAATTGCTCTATGTATATATGATTTGAAATTTAACCTTGAAGGTTAAATGACGGTTACATTCAGGGGAGCTGCGTGGTAGAGAAGCGGATCAATCTGGATAAACAAAGTAAGCCTGTTTCCTCCACAACGCCGTATATTGGAGGAAAACATGCCTGCTTTGTACATCTTAATTAGACGGTTAGTGATATAATAGCTTAAATTGAAAATCGCTTGACTAGTAATGAGGATTTATGGAAAGGGAAAAACGAAAAAATATCGAGAAATGTATAGGACAGCGATTCTCGGACATTGCATAATCAACAACATTGGGAATACAACATTTTTAGATCAGACACTTCGGTAAATAGTGATATTTGTGATTTTACTGCACAGCACAGCACTCTCCCCGCTCCGATTTTGGTTCTTAACGAACTTCATTTTCGTTTTTAAATTTAACACAGAAAGTTTGGAACCAGTCGAACAAAAATTACTAGATTTGACGTTAAGAATTAGGAGTATATTTATATATATTCTGGATGGATGGAGCATGGTAATGGGAGAGTGTGTTAAAGAGACAGACGCCCTACTATTCATTATGTTCTATTTATCAACTAACAATCAAAAGGACATGGCAGGATATTTACAAGAGTATAATAAACCTTTAACATGGCTCTACTGACAGAGTACTGTGTACACAGCTTTATGACTGGTTCCAAGTAGAATGTGTTTCCCTTCAAAATTAATGTCTGAAGTCAGAAAACTAAGAGCAAATAGAGACATGTAAAGGATGGTTGGGGGAGGGGGGTACATGTTAGGGGAATCAAGGCAGAACTGTGGACTCTAATTGAATCCTCTACACCAAAATGAGGCTAATTTGGTGTAGCTAGTGCAGTGACTATTACGAACGAGTCATCAAGGTTAGCACTAAAGCCGACACGTTAGCAAAGGAAGCAACCCAGGATACAAACATAAACCCAGAATTTGCCCTCGTGCCACTCTCATGCATTAAAAAAGACTTACGTACCGACACAATACAAAAGTGGAACAGAGAATGGACGACATGTAACAAATCTTACAGCTTACATCAATATATACCAAATATAACTCACAACAACTACAACACAATTAGAGTCACCATCACAAATGCACACAATTTCTAACGGAACATGGACAGACAGGACATTATTTAACAAGATTTAAAATTCAAGACAATGACAAATGTACGCGCGACTTACAGACAACACAAACGTTTTTACATATACTTTATGACTGCACAACATTTAGTCAAAATAGATCAAATTTAATAAAGAACATAATTTTAAAAGGAGGTAATTGGCCAGAACCACCTCATATTATATTTAACAAATATAATAAAGAATTTATAAAGTATATCAAAAGTATATATATGGATGTAGCAAGAATTCATTAGAATGTGAAGTTGATTGTGAGGAATAGGAATTATAATTCAATATATGTATTTACCTTTCATAGACTCGCAAATTAAACATCGTTGAGTTTAAGTTTAATTTCAATTGATATGCTTTTGTTCTTATTGTATTTATTTATTTACTTTTCATTTCATTTATTAATTCTGTTTGTAATTACCATACTTATTTTAATATTGTATTTTATTTTTTATTTCATTTTTGTTTTTTTTCTTGAATATTTGAATAGACAGTTGATAAACAAATATTTATTGTAAAATAATGATGTATTTAAACATAATAATACATGTAATATGCCATGTGGCAATGGAACATGTATTAGAATAAATAACTCCTCACAGGGTTACTATGAGGAGAAAAAAAAAAAAAAGGTTAGCACTACTCCCAACTACCTCTTTGAACATATAGATCGATATTCTCAGCTTGAAATGGCGTATGCGGTATCAGCAGTTAAGTTTTTCTGTTCTACTCAGTAAATTATCTTATCTTTTAGCTAGTCATTAAATATTTTTGCTACACATCTACATAAAGGGAAGGACTGATTTAATTTCCTTTGCATCAATCATCCGACAATACCAACAATACTTTATTCAGAAATATATATGTGCATGGGTATATAACACGCACACCAGCATATATATATATATATTACTATAGAAATGTGTTCGTCCATATAGGAATGCACATCATGTATGTAAACAGGTATATAAAAATGTATATAGAATGCGCATGAATTTAAATATTAAAAAAAACCGTAAAAACTAAGCAGATTTCCCACGTGCTGGTATATCACACTACTGATCTTATCTCACCATATATTTTCTATTTCCAAATAAATTCAGATGAGTAAAGGGCGGTAACCTAGGCTTAGTAGCAAAAAGTGGACGTTAATAAATAATAGTAATAAATAAAATATTTTACTACGCACAGGTAATAAATGAGACAGATCTAGTTTCCTAGGGTTTTGAAAGCACATGAGTTTGTCGAAGACGTTTATCTATCAAGGACTTGGATGTCCTCACACAGTCACAGTCAGTGCCAGCTTTGTGACAATAGTGTAACACAACTTGAGAAGTGACTAATGAACATTGTAAAGTGGCGTTGCTAGTGTCAAATAACCTAACAACAGCCTTAAATTATTTTAAGCTGGGAAATTTAACACCTGGGGAATATAAGTAGTAGGTTATCCATATAAATTAGATGTAAAAAAGTTTTTTTTTTTAGTTGAATATTTACATGCATTTTTTGAAGATGACGGATATTCAGTCTTTCTAGTGGTCTAGATATGTTAAAGGGATCCACTATGAAGGCGCAGTTCGAACGAACAAGGAAATTTTATACATGTAATATTACCCGAGGTGGTGAAATATAAGTTTTATTGGAAAATCCTATAGGAAGAACCTTTTTAGTATTCGGAAGGGGATTGTAAAGATCGGGGAAGTAGGAGGGGAGATGGCCGTCCTGGCAAATTTAGGGGTTGCTACCATTCCAGGTCCCTGCGGAGGGTTCAAAGGATTCAGCGGCAAATTAGTTCCCAAGAAATTTCCATTATCAATGCCAGTTCAACAGATCCCTTATCTCTAATTAATAGATCGCTTTTTACATTTTTTTTTTCTTTCTTCTTTCTCCATTTGCCCCAGCTCCGTTCCGCACAAGTATAAACTCTAAACAAATTTACACGGGATAGAAATTAGCCGTTTTAATATGGGCGAGAATTTTTTCGGCATAATTAGTCCAATTTTTTATTTGTCTTCTAATCTTTCTTACCTCAGGAAATCAATAGCTAAGGTTTGAGTCCTCGTTCATCAAAACAACAAACAAATCTATAAGAGATTAACAGTTTATTGTTGATTCACGATTGTTATCATACAACCTGATTACAAATGGAACAATAGTAATGACTCCTTTACAATAAGAGAAGAATTCCTTCATCGCATTAATACGGGCTTTTCGTTTAGTAAGAATTGAAAAAGCGTTATGACGGCGACAATGACCCTAGAGTCCCTTAAATTAGGTATATTGTAAGCTTATTATTTTTTTTTTGTTTTTTAAATCTCAGATTTAACTCGATTTTAATATAGAGGGGGTCATAACCAACCGCTATATGTATTTATTTTTTGTTATTTTTTAACGGGAAATTAAAACTTTACGGACAATTCTGGCAGTGTCTAACAAAACTGCTTTTTGTGATAAGCTTATTAATTGCTCAGGTAAATTGAGGTTTTTTTTTTTGCCATAATTGTGGTCTTTGGAATTGTCATTTATCTCAGAATCTAGCTTGAAAAGGGCTTTTATTTCGATAGCCAACTGATATTCTCATCATTTGGGACAGTGATATCAATGATGTCAGCATTATTATTATTATTTATTAACGTACACTTTTTGCTACTATGGCTAATTGGCTCCATGTAGGCTTATTAACATAATTTAAAATTGATATTGAAATATTTGCTATCCATTGGCGATTCACAGTATTAGTCACTAATGTTTTTATTATATTTTTTCTTGTCGTATTGTTTTAAAATAGTCTCGGTCTTAGCGAATGCTTCTTCTAATAAGGCGCAGAACATTGCCTTAAGTATGTCCGGGGCTCAAAGGTAAGCCATGTGAGTTAAAGCGTTGCCTTAAATCTCACTTGGTTAACCTAAAGTGGCATGAGGAATTCATTCAGTGACAAACTCATTAAATAATATCGGGATCCCACCCTAGCTAGAAAAGGGCAACCTATATATAACACGTTCCAATTAACCATAGTAGCAAAAAGTAGGCATTAATAAATAATAATAAAGTATGTAGGTACTACCAAAACTTTACACTGGCATTTCTTTTTCATTTTTGTTACACCTAATTTATCTGATTACTGACTGACCATTAACCAACATGTTTAATAAATACAGTGAATGAATCTACACATAAATAACAAAAAAAACAAATGGAGGGACCAAGATAATAATAATTAACGATTACAGAAAAATGACGTAATAAGAGATGAAGCATGCATAAAATGAACACCGTTGCTTAGGGGAGAAATGATATTAGACTATTAATGTTTCTGATTGATATGAAACAAAATAAGAGTTACGTTCATGGAAGGAATGTAGCTTTTTCTTTATATAAAAAGTTGGTAGAATCAGGGAAACCTCGATTGGGATGGGGGAATTTGTTAAACGAAAATCCTGGTATCTGGCAGAAGAGTAGGAGGAAGAGAAAGGGGTCTTTGTCCGAAGTTCCTAGCCGTTCCTTTGAATGACTTCCAAGACAGAGGGTCCAAGTTGCCAGTTAAGTCAAACAAAGCCTATCCAAAACATCGCTGACTGATGGTCCGTCCTTGAACTGGACAAAAGAACTTTATCGCCTAAATCCATCATGATAACGATCTCTCTGGAGCTACTCGGTCAACCCCCCACCCCACGATCAGTCGTCCCCAGGGATCACGATTCGTCAAATGAACATCTCTTATCTTCTTGTTCAGCCAAGTACAATAGCGACCGATTTACTACAAGGAGTCGGTAGAAGTTTCTTATGTATGCGAATGTTACATTGATCCCGCTATTTTAGATTTGCGATAAATTTTCGAATGCCACTTCAAGGGCGAGGTCAAGCAGTTAATTTTTATAACCACCAATAATTGAACTTATATATTTTATAAAAGGAACTTATATATTTATATTTCACACTTTTTTGTATGGAGAAAATATGGGTTAGTCTTAAATTTTAACGCGTGTCCTTCTCCTTGGTCTTGACAAATCATTTTTTTTTTTTTGCAATAGCTATTACCACTCCAGCGAAAAAAAAGTTTTATTTGATGGCTTTATTTGATGAAAAAAACGAAGATCAAGTTCGTTAATGACGAAATGAGACCTGGAAGGATTAGAGGGATTGGTTTTTACTAGAGAATCATTAAACATTTCTGAGAAAATAGCTGATGCATTAAAGTAGGAAGTGAAGTTTGTACATTTTTTTTCCCGACCCAACTACATAGCACAGTCTGTTAATATTTACATATTTAAGTGGGTGTGTGTGTGGGGGGGGGTGTGCTCCAACGATAATTTTACATATTTAAACGTTCTATGTAAAACTAAAGACTAAGTTAACTATTAAAGTAAACAAAGGGGGAAATTATTCTGCAAAGAAAAATTTAAGAATGCCAAACATAGCCAGTCTTATTGATCAAATTAGTTTCGACAATGGTTACTTGACGCATATTTATATAGCCTAATTATTATAGGAAATATATGCATTTGTTCTTTTTAGCATAAATGCAAGGTTAACAATTCGCTATGATGAACACTTATCGTGAAGTATATACGAGTGGTAGTTTTTTTTTCTACTTTACAAGTAAAAAATTAATGTAGAAAATATAAATTAGAAGTAAGTTAATCCAATCTCTACAATTCCACTTGAAAACATTTTTATTTCAGGCCGCAGACAGTGGGAGACACAGCTGGCTGGGAAATAAATCTAAAACGTGAACCAGCAAGCAGAAAGTAAGTCTATGAGAGTCCCCACTCCTTGCAGATGACATGGGGACTAAAACCCAGAGTACGCAACGCAGAGCGAGGGGCTAAGTACTTGCAAACAGAAGGCCAAGTTAGCCCCTCTCCAAGTGGATGGCTCTCCAGCCTCACCTTTATTGCTTCTCTTGCTCTCTCTCTCTCTCTCTCTCTCTCTCTCTCTCTCCCTCTCTCTCTTCTCTTCTCTTCTCTCTCTCTCTCTCACACACACACACACACACACGCGCGCGCGCGCTCTCTCTCCCTCTCACACATACCCACGCGCACTCAAGCTCGATCCATTTGCATTATTATTTTGAACGTCAATATTCAAATCCAGTAATATTACATTTATATATCCTACTCACAAGGGCCCTTACAGGTTCGCTATTGTGTCCGTCACTGCCACACTTTATAATTTTATTTATTTTTGGCGTGACTCGAGATCAGAGGTTTTACGTAGTGAGAGATCAACTCAATGTACAACCTCCGTTATCCTAGGAGGACCTGAGTTATCTCTAGTAGACTGACGAGCCATATTGCACCCGGAGGGTCTGTGGCCAGTTCACGCTATCAACTTGCCTGTGGACGGGATTTAAAAGAGTCATAATTATTAGTTATCCCGAGGGGCTGTCAGAGGTATACTATTTAGACTTCCGCTGACCCATAAACACTGCGACGCTAACGCGCTCTGTTAGCCAACAACCAAGCTAATGTTATCCCTTGGCTAGGATCGACCCTGCACCTATTATAACCTCCAGCATGCTGACTGCAGTGGTAGGTGCACCCACGGCTTTCTTTACCTGCACGGCCATTGGCGCCCCCTCACACTTCATTACTTCTAGATATTAGCTCACAAAATATGACATGGATTTGTATTTTGCGGTGTACAATGTGGTATGTAAAAACTTAAGTGAACACCTTACATATAGTACAATGATGATTTTTTTGGTAGATCAACCTAATCTATATAGTAGAAATGGACAAGAGGTCATTTCAAACCTATATATATATACCCCCATATGCGAATGAGCATCAGAACATTTATGGCTTAGGGATTGTAGTATATATGTAGATGTAGATACATAGATGTAGATTTAGACTGTACTACTGCAGAAGTCTCGGTTACTATAAGTTTTATGGAAAAATTTTATACAACTAGTGTTGTTGAAAATTGAAATACCAGTTAATAGGTTTTATACATGTGTTCTCAGACTCGAATATTAACCGAGTTATTTTTTTTTATTTTTCGGTTTCAGCCTTTTGTAAGACCCACGTTTACTCATTCAATTTTCACTTTAAGTTCCTCAGTCACTAAGCATCCCTAACTAACTTCTTAACTAACTTTCTTGCTTTCAGCCATCTGTAAAACCCCCACATTTACTCACAGAGAATAGTTTGTGAGATGTGATGACCAGTGTATCATGCAAACATGTGTTAATACGTCTCAGTTTACGCAGCCCCAGCGTGGCAGACTTTTTATTTGGTTTCAGCTTTTTGTAAATCCCCTACCGTCTTATCTGATTTTTACTTTAAATATCTCAGTCACTAAACGTCTCATGTTCAAGTAGCATTTTAATTGCTGTTTGCCTTGGCTTCTTACAACGGGAGAAATAGAGAATAGATGGTGAGATGAGATCATCAACGCATCATATTCCAGTGCGTGGGAAATCTACTTAGTTTCAACAGTACCTGCGCGACAGACTTTTTATATGGAAGTTTAACCACACCCAATGAACTTCCGTATATCATACTAATAAATTAATTTAAAGTTTATTGAGACTTAACGACAGAAATTTTACACGCCAAAACTGAAGGAGCTATACTGCTAATGTTGACTTATGGGACAGAAATATGCAGCAATAATCTGCAAAAGAAGTTCAATTTCAACGAATTAGAATAAGATCGACCGCAAACACCTATTAAAATAAACAATATATTTAAAATCATTTATTTTTAGGCCCATTTACATCAAACTATATACATTACGGAACCACAGACAAAGGGTAAAGCAGGAAGTGGGCGAAGAAATATATAACGATAAAATGATGAATTTGATCATGGTTTCTGGCCGCTAGTCAAATATAGTGTGTGGTAACTATCAAATGAAAATTGCTCCCACTACAGCTTTGACAGACACGTGTCTATATATTTAAGTATTTTCGTCATCTACTAGGTAAGGTCTAGGGTATTTTAAGACTTTTCCTTTTGAGTCTCATGATAAGAACGACCTCATTAGTTCACTTTCCTCTAGGGAAATGTGATAACAGCTGTTATCCTGGCAGATATTGAAAATCAAATAATGCCGCACTCTTTTACCCCGAGTAATATAGAACTGTCTCTTATCTAGAAATAAATATAAAGAAATTGACGACTTAAAAAATGATTATGAATGGTAAAGCTCGATAGGTCCTACGTCTCAAGGACGATTAATGCCATAATTATATTCCAGTTTATGTATTATATGTATTATATTCAACAATATTGTTCACTATGAATTGTTCAGATTGCCTTCCCAATTAACAAGAAATATCCAAGTCGCCACATAGATAGACAGGTCCTCGGCTAATGGGGTACTGCGGTCTGAGAAAGGGGATATTATGGGCGAGGCGGAATGAAGAGGAATCTCCAATAGAGAAGGCCGCTCGCTGTTTGAGATTGCTAAGCTCTGATTATACACACCGCTTGCCGATCGCTAATGATCAGATCAAAGCCAGATTATATCGATAGATGGCTCGCTGATCCCAGCAATTAGTCGTCTCCTGCCTCCTTGAGCTAAATACGACGAAGAGAGTATCTAATACTCCGAAAACACCGCGGTATGTCGATGAGGCCTTCGCAGGATAATTAAATTTTAGCTGGGTAGGTTTTACATATCGCGTTCATGTAAGAAAACCAAAAAAGGTGAACCATGTGGAGGGGAAACTTCTACTAAAGTAGTTCATAGTATAACAACTTATTCTTAACATGACATGAGTTGGAGTGAGGGTATACTGAAGACCGAAAACAAAAACATCCAAATATCTCTGTTAATATTCTTGAAACAGGAAACATGTTTAGAACAACATTTATAGGAAATGAAATTTGTAACAATATATCCTTCTTCTTCTTCTTTTGCTACCTCCTTTGTGCCTTTCAGCGTGGAGGTGTCTCAGTCCAGGACAGACATGCATCACGGTCCCTGGCCAGAGCTCTCATAGCATTCAGACCATTCCCTCTGTTCTGTCCAAGCCTGGAGATGTGTTCAGCCCATGTAATTCTCGGCCTGCCACGAGGTCGCCTTCCCGTCGGGCTGGCCTCAAAGAACTTCCTAGGGTCCCGGTCTTCATGCTTACGGCATAGGTGCCCAAACCATCTCAGCTGTTTCTTTTCAACAGATTCTTGACTGCTGAGACTCCCAAGTCCTCTCGGATCCGCTGGTTCCTGATCTGATTCCTCGAGGTCCGACCGGCAACCCTCCTGAGGTACTTCATTTCTGCGGCTGTTACTCGGCTCCAGTGTTTGTCCAGTGGGACCCAGCTTTCGCTGCCATATATCAGGGTAGGTAGGTAAATGGCCTTGAAAATGTGCATTTTAACATTTTTGTCCACCTCTCTCTTTCCCGCAATAGTGTTGCATAAGTGGAAATAAACACTATTTGCTTTGGTGATCCTGTTGGAAATTTCTCCATCCATTTTTGAATTTCTGCTTATGACAGTTCCTAGATAGGTATACTCTTCTGTCATTTGCAGGATTTCCCCTCTGCATTGGATCTCCACATTTTCTTCCTCTCGGCCTATATGCATTACCCTGCTCTTACTTGCATTGATTGACATTCCTTTCCTACATAGCTCTGCTTCCCACTCGACAATTGCTTGCTGCAGTTTGTCCTGTGTATCCGCTATAAGGACTATATCATCCGCGAAGATCATTGCTTGAGCTAGGATCGTCCTCATATTCCATTTTCCCACCACTGTTCTTGCTGTTCTCCGCTTACATATTTTTAGGATCTCATCCATAAATATGATGAACAGCAAAGGACTAAGGCTGTCTCCTTGCTTTATACCTATGTCCATTCGAAAGGCTTCGGACTCCCTTCCATTTAACCTTACTATTCCTTATTTTTCGATCCGATGTATAATAACGGGGAGGTATTTCAAAAGCCAACCCCCTCCCACTAGACCAATTCAACGAGCTTGTTTTTTTTTTTTCATAGAAACTTTCATATGGAACTGATAAAGATAAATATAAAACGGACCTTATTTATCTCCTCTTGGTTAGAGTCTATGAACATTCCAGAAATGTATCGAAATTCCCGCCGTGAGTGCAACCTCAACAGCAGATTCCCGTTAAGGAAAATCTGCAAAAATTGAGTAGTACTTCTCACGAACACTTTTTCGTACGCCACTAAGTCCTGGCTCCTTAAACATTTCTTATTGGCATCCTATAAAATTATGAATAACCCCTCAAAGTTTCCTTCAGGAAGTTAGGCCATATTCTAAGTCTAAGCCCTAGAAACCCGGAGAACCACGGATCCACAAGTGATAATGGAGATAAGAAAGGTAGGTATGGTGGTGGGGCGTTTGGCAGTCTGATAGGTCTTCTTTGACAGGACCTTTCTTCTTTGTGGATTGAAGACCGCCCCCCCCCCCCACTCGCTTTGATCAGCTCAGGACAAAAGTTCCCTCAGCAACCTGCCTCTTCATCTCCTCCCCCTCCTCCATTGTCTCTTCTGATTGATTCTTTTGATAGGCAAAACCACCTCTTTAGAGGCCGGATCAACGAAAGGGTCCTCGATATTTAATGTCCTTTTGCAATCATCCCTTCCTGGAAAGAGAATAATTTCATGAGTACTAATTCAATCTCGTTGTCTCCTTCTCACTTTATGTATATTTTTGCTATGCAATTTTTTTTTTATTAGATTTCCCTTAAGGAAAATCAGCTATTGATGTCGTATCGTGTGTGCTGACGAAAATGAGGTCCGTTCAAAATTATATATATATTTGTCTGTTAATGCTCTAGCGGTCGCAATTTTTGTTTGATCGTTGTTGACACTCTCGATATTTAAACGTTTTATGTAAAAAGACAGATCAAGATCGTTAATGGCTGAAATGGGATCAGTGGGAGGGGGGTTTAGAGAGGGGACTTTCGAAAATTCAAAATATTTCCGTTACTATACGTCAGACCAAAAAATTATATAGAGCCAATCTTATTGAAAATTAAATGTACTATAAATATTTTTATGCACATCTATTCTCTATCTTGAATATTAACCGATATATTTGCATTTTTCAGGTGGTGTTGTGTTACTAACATGTAGATTTATCTATTGTAAACCTTCGCGTGGGAAATCTGCTTAGTTTACGTAGCCCCTACGTGACGGACTTTCGTTATCAAATCTATATATAAGCGTTCCTTGTAAAACTAACGAATAAGTTCGTTAATGGCTAAATCGGAAAAGAGAGAGGGGGGAGGTTTAGAAGGAAAATTTCGAAAAGTCAACATATCTCCGTGATTAAAAGTCGGATCGAAAAACTTTATAGAACAAATCATATTGTAAATTTAAGTGTCTATAAATTATGAGACATACACATTTTCTGTGTTATTAATATTAACCTTAATAACTGACCACTTCTTACACTGTTGAACCAAATACTCTCACTTTTCATCATTAGTGTGGGCATACATTTTGAGAAGAAACAATAAAACTATAAGGCTGAATATAATTCGAAATGCCGTTCCCTCACTAGAGTGGCTTGAGGAAGCCATCATCCTCAATCTCATCTTCAATTGATTCAAATATGGGTTTAATTTAAAAGCCTTGGAACTACGGCGATAGGTAAAATAAACAATATTACTAACAATAATTAAATTGTTTACTAATTATTAAATAATAATATATAAATGCCTTACATTTTATTTATCTGGGTCGATTCATTTCATACGAATTTCTTTTTTGTACATTTTGAATTATTTGTATTATTATTGTCATTTATTAGCGTCCACTTTGTGCTACTCCGGTAATCGGGACGGGTTATCTAGCCAGTCCGGGACTAAGGATTTTATTTAGTGACGAACTCATTAAATAAAATCCACAGTCCCAACGTGGCTAGAAACAATAAATAATTCAAAATGTACAAAACGAAATTCGTAGAAAAAAAAATCAATCCCGATCATTGGTTATGTAAGACATTTATAAATATTATTGCGATTAATAAGTATGATCCACACCGTGAAGCCTAGAGAGAAGCATCTGAACATCTCGTTTCCTAATTAAATTTCTAGTCTTGTCTAAATAGCCTTCTTATTCTAGAGAAATAGGAAATTGAATGTGAGATGGCTTTGTAAGCGTGTCATTTCAGGAAGTGGCAAATGCGGGTTACTCTACGCAGCATCTGTGAAGTTGAAGAAGTTTTTAAATTTGATTTTTTTATAAATATTCTATTTGGTTAAAATGACATTTATCAAGTAAGGGAAACACCAGTGTAACATTGACCGCTTGTCAGCTGGGAGAGGCGCTACCATCCGAGAGTTGTCAATTCCTGAGATGGATAATCTAATTTCGATGCAGATTCGGCCAAACTATCCTCTTCTTGGAATACAGCCAAGAGATAAGAAATAGATGATAATGATAAGAGAATATATTTTTCTTTTCGGCGACATTCTGTTTCAGTAAACGAGGGAAAAAAGTGGTAAAAATTTGTTTTTCTTTTCTATTATTTTAAGAGAAGTATTTTTTTTTAATTTTAAAAGTATTTACTTTGATATTTTTAATAATAAATATAGGCTGTATTTTTCATATATTAGTGGCATTACCTTTATGGGACTGAAAACGAAAGTAAACCTTTTAAGTGTATTTTTTTAAAGGAGTTATTTCATCATCAAAAAAGAATACGATACAAATAACAGTAGAACATTACATATTTTTATGATTTCAGCATATTCTAGATTTACTACTAATATAAATGTAAACAGAGTATAAACTTATATTTGTAATAAAATCCTTTGTGATTCGAGTATAAAAAACAATGTAAATGGAAAGTTTCATTGGCACTCCATTTATTTATTGTAAGGGGAAAGGCTACATAAAATAAATGAAGGAAAGCCTTTACAGTGTAAGGAGTTTTATATTGCAATTTATTCAGATAATATACTTAATTAGACAAAACTATCATTCCTCGAATGACAGTAGAAGTTTTGTTCAAATAAAAACTTGGGGAAAGAAGTAATCATTACTCGCTTAAGCATTTTTTTACATTCTAAAAAGACTATTCGCACAAACATTCACTGACTGTGATATGAAACTGACACATTTCCAGACTTCAAGAGATTGAGAGATGAGCACGTCTTACATCAGGTCTATACGATTCTTTAAAGCTAAATGAAATGTTTTTTTGTTTTGTTTTTTTTTGTACATTTTTGTTTGATCGTTACCAAACATGATATTTAATAGTGTTATGAAAAAATAAAGATTAAGTTCGTTAATGACTGAAATGAAATGAAATCCTAAGGATCGCCCTGGCTAGAAAACAATGGTAACCTCCGGGGTTTCTCCGATTAGGAGAGTAGTTGTATGGAGTAGACATTATTAAATTGTGGAAAAATAAAAAGATAAGAAGATTGACATGAATCAAGATGGTGGTCTAACAGCTGATCATCTGCCACTTAATTGAATGTATACTTAGTGTTTTATGTGGCTAGTGAGTGAGTAGCAATAATAGAGGGGACCAAGAGGCAAGAAACACGTACAGCTGAAGAAAAATAAACTAATAAAAGGCGTGGGAGTACAGATAAATGCAAGCATATAAAGTTGTAGAAAAATAAGTTATTATGAGTTGTATGGAAGAAAGTTATATAAGCAATCTTATTCACAAAATTAATTAGTAGAAGCTCAAGGTAAGCGGGACAAAATGCAACAGATTTTGACATATTAGCTTACGGTGAAATTTGGATGAGTGAAGGCTAAACACAAAAACAAAAATAAATTAAGTAACTTACGTAATAATATAGTTAAAAAATAAAAGTATGGAAGAAAAATTATAAGAAACCACTTTTTCAATAATGTTGACCGTGTAACGTTTTACGCGCCTAACCGGGAGTTTGTTGAGAGAAATTTTAATATGGAATTTGGTTAAGATCAAAACCAACAACGTATTCTTTATTTTTTGGAAAAGCTAGTTTCAATCTCTAGAGTTTTAAGGGACAAAAAATATATCGTATAATTACGATAAGTATCGTAAGGAGGACAACCGGAAGAGCTGGTTTCTCTAAAGGAAAATCTGAAATTGTAATGAAAACACCCGAAACTTTATATTTTGCATTTTACAAAGAGCAGAAATAACTTTCTGTATATCTTTTATCAAATTAATTTCAGTCTTGATAAGTAGAAATCTAGTAAAAGTATTTATAAAAATCCAAACTTCCTGAAAGATAATGTATTGAGCGTAGATTCTTCATTCCCTGGCTCTTCATGAATATTTCACAACCACAATCTCAACTTTTAAAACTTTATACTATAAAAGCTTTGAAATTCTTTAAGTATGGTTTCCAAACTACTTGCCTAGTATAATATTCAATAAAGCCCAGAAAAAAAAAGATTCTAACTTTATTTATTTAACTAGCAAGCCTTCCATGAATGGACTGAATTAAAGAAAGATTTCAAGACTTAAATTAAAAATAAAAACGCTAAAGGAACAATTAAGGAAGGCATAATATATAAATAATTATGCTCCTTTCCGGGTCCTTCTACCTGAAGGCAACGCGAAACTATGAATTACATGCACATATTAATTATTATGATGCCGTAAGTTGAGTTAGAGGTTGGAAGTAAACAATTTCCAAAGAAGTGAGAAGAAAATCAGTCTCGTGATGAGACAAGACTATTCAAATTTATTAAGAACTCATAGGGCTCAGGCTAGCCGTGTGAGTTATGACGTCTTAAAGAATTAGATAAACCTAGAATTGCTGTTTGATTACCACCTGGGCAATAGGAATTTATTTAGTGATGATTTCATGAAATAGACTCTTGGCGAGAAAAGAGTAGTAGTCTGTATATCACGCGTCCAGATTTGCTGCAGTACCATGGAGTGGGCAATATTAAATACACACATCGTTATACCAGATGATTTAATCCTTTCTTGAGAATTTAGAATCGATCCCAAGTGATCGACAACAGCATAAAAAAAAGTATAATAAAAAAAAAAAATATAATTTATTTTATATCCTCTTTTAGCAGATTTCCCTTAAGGTAAATCAGCTATTGAGGTTGTACTCATGACGGAATTTTCGAAATTTTTCTTCAAATGTCCATCGATCCTACCTAGTAGATGACGAAAATGAAGTCCGTTCAATATATATATATATATATATATATATATATATATATATATATATATATATATATATATATATATGTCTGTTACCGCTCTAGCGGTCGCAATTTTTGTTTGATGGTTACCAAACTCGATATTTAGTTAGTTTTATGTAAAAAGAAAGATCAAGTTTGTTAACGGCTGAAATCGGACCAGCAGGAGGGGGGGGGTTAAGAGGGGAGGATTTTCGAAAATTCGAAATATCTCCGTTAATCGAAAAATTGTACAGGATCAATCTTATTGTAAATTACATTTACTATAAATATTGTTATATATATATTTATTCTCTATCTTGAATATTAACCGAGATATTTGCATTTTTATGAAGTCTGTGGTCGGGTATAGTCCGGATTAGGTCGGCCATTTCCGTCAGTACTCGGCTCAGGTGGAAGCTTCTTCTAACCTTGCCTTACCTTCGTTACTTTGTGACTTTTATGCAAATAGGATCTGTTCATCCGCCCCCCCCCCTTCTTTAGTTCTTGGACTACTAAAATTTGAGTTATTAAAATATAAATTATTCTTACAATTCAGAAGACGTTTCAGTTGGGAATTTATTTTAATTAACTGATAGATTTCTCATTACCGTTTGTATTTAATCACGGTGGTATTGTGTTACCAGTATGCAGATTTCTCTATTGTAAAACTTCACATGGGAAATCTGCTTAGTTTACGCAGCCACTGCGTGACGGACTTTTTGTGACCATAGTCAAGTAAACAGTTTAACCTGGAAAAAAAGCAAAACATGTATATCGTAACGCTATTAACGCTACAATTTCTGTTTTTGGGACCTTAGTTAACCTACTACCTCGCAACATACAATGAATAAACATTATTCATAGATTATTCTTCCAATATCCTAATGTTAGTGACAATGAAAATAAGCAATAAACCGAAACAAAAAATTCACTTAAGGGAAATTAGCTAAAATTATACATCTTTAGATACTTATCGAATAATGAATGTGTCACCAGTTTTATGAATATGCTTAAAATCCGAACATTTAGTGATTAGTGTTTTTTTTTTTTAAATTGTGCTTGTTGCCTCCTACTGCTACATATCGAAATATTTTTGGATCACAATCATATAAATATAGTCTCATAACTATCGTACAAATTTGATTCAAAAGCAACTCTGAGCCAATGGATTTCTCATTGAACTTGATTTCTTCTTTCTATTAAGAAGCTCCAGAGGCGCATCATTGACTTTCCTCCTGAAGTGAATTCAGCAAACGCCTTCTTTGCTCCAACATGTCTGTCCATAAGAAACTGCAATCCGTCACCAAGGATACCAATGATATCATTCTTATGAATCGATGAAGATGAGCTCAGTTAATTATATGAAATATGGGGTTTCTTGATAGTTCCTCTTAGTTGTCTCACTCGTGACAGAGGACTGCTGTCAGAAGATACGCCAGAGAGTTACTTGCTGCTTACATCAATGCTACACATTTCATGCAGCATCGATGCATCTAGCACGTAACCCACCAACGCTTGCTGCAAAATTCACTTCTTTTTAGCAGATTTCCCTTAAGGGAAATCAGCTATTGAGGTTGTACTCACGACGCAATTTTCGAAATTTTTCTTCAAATATCCATCGATCCTCCCCCCGAGATGATGAAAATCAACACCGTACAACACTGTATGTATATATATATATATATATATATATATATATATATATATATATATATATATATATTTGTTTGTTACCGCTCTAGCGGTCGCAATTGTTGTTTAATCGTTACCAAACTCGATATTTAGTCGTTTTATGTAAAAAAAAAGGTCAAGTTCGTTAACGGCTCAAATCGGGCCAGGGGGAGGGGGGGTTTAGAGGGGAGGATTTTCGAAAATTTAAAATATCTCCGTTACCATAGGTCGGATCGAAAAATTGTATAGAATCAATCTTATTGCAAATTAAATTTACTATAAATATTGTTATATACACTTATTCTTTATCTTGAATATTAACCGAAATATTGGCATTTTTTAGTTTTCAGCCACCAGCAAACCGCCACTTCTACTCATATTACATAAACAATACTCTGATACATAATAAATTACATTATTCGAAGTATAAATACAAAAAATTGTATTGAAGAGACCTTTGTTATACGAGATACATGCAAATATTTTCTGATGATCCCCCCCCCCTCCGTCTTAAGGTTTTGGACTACTAAAATTTGATTGATTGAGATAACAATTATTCTGACTCATTATTAAGATATCCAGTAGAGTACTAGATATAGTAAATAGTTCTCAATAAAATTAATATGTTATATTCTGATATATTTCAGTAATTGTTTTTCTTTCCGGTGTGAGGCGGGCAGACCCGTTTGTTTACATTTCTAACCTAACGCTCCCTGTCGGCAGTTTATTGAAATTGGATGAAACATTTCTTATTTTCGTTTATATTTATTCATGGTGGTGTTGTGTTACCAGTATGTATATTTATCTATTACTAAACTTCACGTGGGAAATCTGCTTAGTTTACGCAGCCCCTGCGTGACGGACTTTTCTTGGGTTCATAATAGCTTGACAAGATCCAGCCATCTTGAATGATAATTCTTCCTATATTGCTAATTTAAGTAACCGTAGATTTGATTTCGTGCAATCTACAGGTGTGGTGCTGATTTGCATAATTGTGTCAGAAACCCTTACTAACAAAGGGTAATATTGCCTTAGATATGCAGGAGCCTTCGTACTGCAAGGCGCTTGTAACCGTAAAATCTGTTTTATTTTCTTATAAATGCGTTATAAGTCATGGTTCGGCGGCTCTGCTGGAAGAATCTCATAAAGTCGGTTGAGGTCGTGAACGGTAGATGGCAGGCAACACGGCGAGGATCATTGTAGCTAACAGCCCTTGCTGGTCGTAAAGGTTTTAAAGGTAGAACCTTTGCTGGCGCCCGAACAGGCACTCACCGACATAAACATGGATAGACCGGGTGATGACAGAGGATATCGGCAGATCCTCTCTTATCGTTATGTCGTTATACTGCCTACCCTTCATCCCTTCCTCCTCCTCATCCTTCATATATCCTCCACCACCCGTCAACTTATACCAACCTCAGGTTTCCAACTATAGACGCACGTGCACAAACTTACAGCCGATTAAATTCCAGCAATTTGTTTAAGGATATGTGGATAATTTGATTAACAAAAACTATGACCACCAAAACATCTGCTTTTTTAAAACAAAAATAAAGTCCGTCAAACAGGGGCTGTGTAAACTAAGCAGATTTCCCACGTGAAGTTTTACAATAGAGAAATTTCAAGAGAACCGAGAAGTCAAGGAAACGGCCGAACTAGCTTTTGGCGGGAAAGTCACTCTCGTCTGTTAGCCGCTCAGATTTATTAAAAATGAAAATATCTCGGTTTATATTCAAGATAGAGAATAAATGTTTATAACAATATTTATAGTAAATCTAATTTGCAATACGATTGATTCTGTACAACTTTTCGATCCGACGTATAGTAACGCAGATATGTCGAATTTTCGAAAATCCTTCCCTTTCAACCCCCCCCCCTCCCACTGGTCCGATTTCAGCCGTTAACGAACTTGATCTTTCTTTTTACATAAAACGACTAAATATCGAGTTTGGTAACGATCAAACAAAAATTGCGACTGCTAGAGCGGTAAAAGACAAATAAATAAATATATATATATATATATATATATATATATATATATATATATATATAGATAGAGAGAGAGAGAGAGAGAGAGAGAGAGAGACAGTTTTGAACGGACCTCATTTTCGTCATCTACTAGGTAGGATCGATGGGCATTTGAAGAAAAAATTCGAAAATTCCGTCGTGAGTACAACCTCAATAGCTGATTTCCCATAAGGGAAATCTGCTAAAATATACCCAAAATTAGAAAATATCATTGTCTCGCAATTCTCACAAAACTTAATTCAGTATTAAACGTTTCTAAGCAACAGTGATTTTTATGATATTGCCTAACATATAGAACCTTCCCAAGGAGAAATTTTAAGAATATCAAATACCTATACCGTAAATGTATCTGACTCTATGCATAAGATCGAAAACTATTTTAAGTGTTAGTTATAGCAATGTTGGGAGGAAATTTGCTAATGTATTCATGATAAGTACTTGTTGATAATAATATTCTTAATATTATTATAAATAATAATATTCTTTATAGAATATCATCTCCTCTCCCCAAAAAATAAGGTTTAGTGTTTGAAATCACTATTTATATAAATTGTTACTTTTTTAAAACACATTTTAAATAGAACTAACCCTAATGTTACAACAACTTAATCATTTAAATGATACGCTGATTCAAAAAAAGTTCTTTGTCCCAGAAATAATGTCTTTTGTTGTATTCGGTTATTTGTCTTCCCCTGGAGTGTGAAGTACATATACAATTTACCACCAACCGTTTTTTCCGACTTTTTTTTTGTTTTTAATTATGTATGTTAGATGTGAAACAGTGGCCTTAAAATAAAGCTCAGTTTTTCAAAACCTCAAACCTTTTATAGTGGCTTTCATTATGGAATTGTTACGTAGCCAGGAAATAACTCCTCA
Source organism: Riptortus pedestris (assembly GCA_019009955.1). Taxonomy (NCBI): domain Eukaryota; kingdom Metazoa; phylum Arthropoda; class Insecta; order Hemiptera; family Alydidae; genus Riptortus; species Riptortus pedestris. The sequence goes on along the minus strand of CM032229.1, from coordinate 40,848,317 downwards.
AGGATTTTATTTGGCCTTGCGAGTTAAGGCGTTGGTCTTAATCTCCTGTGGTAGATCTAGAGTGGCGGGTTCGACTCCCGCCCTGGGCAGTGGAAATTTATTTAGTGACGGACTTAAATAACCTCCTTGGGCCCACCTTGGCTAGAATAGGTTGGTAGCCTGTAGATAACCGGTCCCGATTACCCATAGTAGCATAAATTGGACGTAAATAATAATAAAAAAAATCAAGGGTTTTATTAAAGAGCATATGATAGTTTAATCGAAAAACGTTAGATATTGATTCCTAAGATAATAATTACTAATCCTCATTCAGAATATCCTCATTGACTTCATAAATTCCTTTGAGAAAAGTAATAATTTCAGGTATTTTATGATAATTTAGTAAATAATTAAATTATGTATAGTGTATTTCATCCGATGAGTATTGTGATTATATTCATTGATTAAAATATTTTCATTATATATTTCTTAATAAATAGCTCTAGTGTTAAATATTTCCTAATTATGAAGGAAATAAATTATTCTAAAATATTAAGATCAGGAATTAAGAACCAATTTTAAGAATTATTCAATTGTATCCATTCAATCATCACTCATCCATTGAATAACTAACGATAGAACATTGGCGAAAACCTTAGTGATTCTTGGTCTGCTAGGGAAATAAATAATCGGCAGTGAGCTCAGGAGAAAGGAAAGTGAAGTGAAATCGAAGGGTGTAAACACGCGAAGAAGACATCAGGTGACACGAAACATAACAATCAACAAGAATGGCTCAACAAAGGGAAAATTGTTGCGAAACGACCTCCATTACAGCAGAAAACGCAAATCTACTTCTTTTAGCAATCAGGTCAACATTCAGTGATGACTGTTTCAAATATTAGCTTCAGTTTCACACATATGAAGTGTCAAACCATTCTACAGTCCACAGATGTCCTGGAATATGGAAGGACAAATAACCTAGGTTATTTATGTTTATATTATTATTTCTTAAATGGATTTTATATTTATATATATAAACGTATTTCTATGTTGAACAACTATTTTATAATTTATGAAAAATAATTATTAAAAATAACCCAGTCCACTGTACGGAGCACGGAAAGTTGGGACGTAAAATTGGAGAGAATTTTAGAAATATACTCCCTCATTGTAGGTATACAGAATTGAGAGGGGAAAAAATAGCTAATCCGCAGATTGCTTGGGAAAAACTACTAGAACACTCATGGAATAGGTTTTAGCAGGTATTCCTTAAGTCAAATTAGCTATTGAGGTTGTACTCATGGCGCAATGTTTTTAACATTTCTTCAATTGTCCATCTACCCTGCCTAAAAACGGATATATATATATATATATATATATACGGGTATTCGTCTGTAAGCGCTCTAGCGGTCGTAGTTTTGGTATCACAGCTACCAAACTTGATAATTAAGCGTTTCATGTAAAACTAAAAACGCTTAATTATCAAGTTGGGTAAACTAAAAATAAAAAGGAGCTCAGGTTAGCCATGTGAGTTATAGCTTTGACCTTAATCTCACATAGTAAACCTCGAATGGCGAGTTCGATTCTTGCCTGGACAAAGGAAATTATTTAGTGGCGAAATTCATTAATTAACATCCTAAATCCCACCCTGGCTAGAAAAGGGTGGTAACCTGTAGATAACTCGTCCCAATTAGCCTGAGTTGCAAAAAGTGGACGTTAATAAATAATAACAATAATAAATCCAAAAATTAAATGTGAGCAGGGGGAAATCGAAAATTAGTAGTATTTCTGTTATTATGAGTCAGATCGAAAGATTATATTTAACCAATATTGAAATGAAATTAGTTATAAATTCATACATTGCCTGTATGTCGACTATTGAGCAGAATATTAGCATTTTTTTCAGCCTGCCCCACTTTTGGTTATCTGTTTTAATTATGAATTAGATGATAAACCGTGAAGCTTCTTTTTCCAAGCTTAAAGATAAATTATGGTTTCCAACAGACTTGTACTATGTGAGATACATGCAAATATGTGTGATTTTACCAGTCAAGATTTTACAATCCTGACTCGAATATGTTTAGTCTCGAGAATTAACCATTTCTTCCAACTTTAACGATCATATTTCTTAATGGCTGTAACCAGACCAGGATAAGATTAGTTTAGAAGAGGGTAGACAAGAAAATGTCGACATTTTTATCTATAGGCTCGAATATTTAATGGTCTACAGTTGTTATTCTATAGATGTTTTTGTATCTTGAATCTTGAGGGAGTTATTTGTGTTTTCGGACTTCTATTTGAGAAATAAGCATCTCGTACCATAGATGTTCATAGCCTTTTTCATGTTTTCACAGCCTTTTTCTACGGAGGGAAATAGAGAATCTATGATGAAATGAGATCACCAGAGTTCTATTCCAGCACGCGGAAAGTCTGTTCAGTTTACGAGGCACCTGCGTGACGGACTTTATGTATTTGTATTTGTTGTCAGCTGAAAACTGTTTGATTAAAACTCCTCTCCATATGAATAAACATAGAGATTTAATATTCAAACATGAATAGGGACAATGGGTATGATAGTCAGTGAAATATGATCTCTTCTAACTACATTCGAGAGGCCCCTTGGTTGGTTTGTATGAGGTCGAAGAGTAGTGAACATAGGGGGACTGAAAGAGTACCGCTGGTTGAATATTAAATGTATTAAACTCGTGGCTATTACATTTAAGTAACAGAGGAATGAAGTGACTTCAGCAAATGTTTCCTCACCCTTTGCTCCAACATGTCTGTCCATAAGAAACATGGTGACATCCGTTACCAAGGATACCAATGACATCATTCTTATTGGATGAAGGTGAGCCCAGTTAATGATTTGAAAGATGGGTTGTCTTGATTGTCCCTCTTAGTTATCTAACTCGTGACAGAGGACTGCTGCCAGAAGATACGCCAGAGAGTTACTTGCTGCATACATCAATGCTACACAATATTTCATGCAGCATCGATGCATCTAGCACGTAACCCCCCTACGTTTGATGCAAATTTCATTTCTGTTTCTTGAGTACATAATAGCTTGACATGAATCTGCCACCTTGAATGATATTCTTCTTACATTGCTAGCCTCTGTCACCGGAGGTTTGATTTGGTCCAATCTACTGTGGTACTGATGTTCCTAACTGTGTCAGATACCCTTACTAATAAAGGGTAATATTTAATGAATACTACCTGACACTGAAATCCTACTGCAGGTTATTCATCTTATATGAATGAAGCTGATGGAGATAATACTAGAATTATTACAGTTGGCACACATTTCTAAGCATTTACTGCTCAGACTCTTTTAAGAACAATTAGAGATTTTATAATAAACATTTTCATTACTTCCTTATTTTTCAGTTTTTTGGTGGTTTAGTTCTTACACGTATTGTCTTATTGGTTCCAGGGGATTTATTTTCCAAAGAGTGTTCTAAAAATCGCCAGAAATTTGGTCCATTCAAAACACTTAAAAGTTATTATAATTGCGGTTTAAAGGTGTTTATGTATCTGATTTTGTAAGAAATGAATGTATAACACAGAGCTAACCATATTATTAATGGGTCCTCACCAGAGTTTGGTGGAGCACCGACAGGTTTTGGGCAGCTGTCTGCAACTTTGTTAATGAAGAAATGGTTCGGCTACTTCACTTCACAACTGGTAATTCTCATTTACCTCCCAGCATTGCAAGAAAGTGTTAGTGTCTCTTCTACATTTCTTTTCCATGGTTCATTCTTCTACCAGCTGTTTCAGCAGATTGATAGGTATGTCGGTTATTGATGTTGAAATAACGATCCGATTTTTGAAAAATGTCTTCAAATGTACAACTATTCTATCAAGTGAAGCCCTTTCATATATATGTATATATATGCTCGTTGGATTTTCGTTTGGCCACGATTGTTGTTTAATCTTTATCAAACTCGATACCAACTCATGAAGGGCCGAAATCAGTTCAAGGAGAGTGGGGATTTGAAGAGGCTTGTTAAACATAAAAATGCCCCTTAAAACCCGCAATACTTTCACCTAGGGTCTTACTTTTAACCCAGAAATTGGCATTCCTTAAATAAGAACAAATCATGTTGTTACAACACTGCCCACACAGCACAGGTGTAATCCGTTAAATAAAGTGAGAATGGATGTTGCTGAGAAAGGATTTACACGAGTAGCTCGAGATATTGAACTAAAAATAACTATGGACAACTCAAATACACCTGCTCCTATATAACAAACTTGGAGGCTGGTGATTTCGTCGAACTGGAAGAGGTTTACTGGTTTACTTACAGTGATCTGCTGACAGCATTGATACTAAGAGTGATATTGTTTAAGTGAAGGCAAAAGTGCGTACATAAAAGAGGTCACGAAACGAAGTTTGGAGTGAGATGTTTGTTCTGATCATCAGAACGGCAGAGGGTTGAGAAGCCAGCTGGGATCCAAGAAAATATGGCTGGATAGACCTCAGGGAGAATTTGTAAATGCTGGCAGTCTGGTTTGACTTACCACTAAGCTGACTTAATAACCAAAGTTGATAGCAGAGACTAACAAAGTAATGAAGGGGAATAAGGTGGATTAAATAATAAAATTTTAAAATAAGAAGTCTTTTGTAATGAAAAAATATTAAAAACAACTTGTAATAAAATGATTATATAGTAAATAAATGAATGACGGCCAACTGCCGCAGTATATTAAATTAATAAAAACTGTCCACACTTTCAAATAATAGCTTGAAAAAAGTACTGTATGTTAAACAGACACAGCACCGGTCACACACTGCAATAGAATGAATATAAAGTCATTTGTCACCTTTCGGGCAACACCCTCACCGGAAGCCCGCCTTGACTTGTAAACTTCCACTGGCTTGACAGTTGTTGGGGAAGGTTATGTTGAATATACGTGAGGTACCGTTACAGTAGAAAGTATGCAGGGAACTGAAGTGTGACGTCGAGTTTCTTCCTTACGGTGTTCAACTACAGCCTTCAGAGTTCAGAGTGCAAAGATGGATAACACTACAAGGTCTGCAGACCCTATTCGCCCATTTGATTCTGCAGGCCTCTTTTGCTAACAGTGACAAGTCATTGACTATACAGCGAACGTTTAGATACAAAGAACATTTATGTTTTCTGAAATTCAATAACTATAATGACCATCCCCGTAAGTGTTTAAGACCGTACCCGCAGCAACAACCTGAAGCATTGTTAGGTTAATAGAGAGTGGTGTTGATATAGATAGTGTTTAGGCCAATGCATTAGCCAGAGCGAGGAGCAGGTGGCCAACCACTAAAGGTGAGTTACCCATATTGATCCGTATTTGTCTCATCTAATGGGCATAATTGTTATTAACGAGCATCCACCACCGCCTACCTTACACGTGTGCGCTTCCCAAACCAGCAAACAACCAATTCTCCCGATCAAAACGCGGAAAACATGCCTGCTCATAGAAACACAGATCGTTGTCGAAGTAAATTTTTTAAAACATTTATACAAAATAAAGATTCAATTTCGTTAATGGATAAAGTCGCAAGTAGACGTCGGGGTGGCGGTAAAATTCGAATTATCTCCGTTGTTATGAATCGGATCGATAAGTGTTGTATTGCCAAAACTATTAAGAAAGTACTGTATTATAATTGTTGGTCTACACACTTCCTTGTCATTAGTTTAACCAGCCCCCCACCCCTCCCAGTAACACCCGACAAATCAAGTCGAGGTAGAATCTAAAATCCTGTTATAGACTTCTTATTGCTCGAGAAATTAATGTAATCTTAATGGCCATACATTTGATATCTATATTTCATTCTTCTATGCCAGGAATTACAAATATTTCGTTTCAACTCGAAACTATGAAATATAGCAGAGTAATATGAAAAACCGAAAGTGGAGATCATTATTTAATCAACAGCACAACTTCATAATATTCTAAATAAAGCAACTAGAGAAGTATATATTAGCATTTTTATATATTTAAGATATAGTTTCAAACATTAACATTGTCTAATTTCTCTTCTTCTCTTAATTTTTTTTTGTTTATTTAGTACTGTTATACCTATGTATTAGTAAGTACATAAATCAAGTTAATGATAAGCTCAATAAAACTATCATGTTGAAATATAATGTTTTAATATTAGGTAAAATACTAAAATATAATGACATTAGTTTAGATTTTTCTAGAAATGTTAATGTAAATTCTAGTAGGTTATACTCAATTCTAGTTTGCACAAATGTGTGTATATATATATATATATATATATATATATATATATATATTCTACTAACATAGAAAAACTAACCTCATTATATAAGGCCTACTCTTTGCTATAAGGAGAATCCTTGTAAGCAATAAATAAAATTAAAAAAAAAAAAAAACATTAACATTTGATGTTTTCACAAATATATTATATTTTGGCCCAAAATAACTGTGTTTTCAATGTATTAAAATATATCTTTTTTTCAATTTTCATTTCGCTGAGAGGAACCAATCTTGATTTTCTGGTAGCAACTTCTGAAAACTGCAGACGGTTGTGATATCTTCATCTAAGGGATTTCAGTCGACGCACTATGGATCAGTTTGTCTATAGATGATGATGATGATGATGACAGACCAAAGAGCGCTTATAACCATTCTTACAATCTTATTTTTGAAAACCTCTTGTCAGTCCTTGTTTTGGGTACAGGAATGTTTTTGACGGATTGAGCTTTGATTAACACTTTTTATACCACGCTGCCGAATCTGCCTTCTGGAAGGTCCGTTCAAAACTGTATATATATATATATATATATATATATATATATATATATATATATATATGTATATATATATATATTTAAATATATCTATCTATCTATATATTTGTCTGTTAACGCTCTAGCTGTCGCAATTATTGTTTAATCCTTACCAAACTTAATATTTAATAGTTATTTGAAAAAAGAAAGATCAACTTCGTTAATAACTGAAATTGGACCAGTGGGAGGGGGGGTTTAGAGGGGAGGATTTTCGAAAATTCAAAATATATCCGTTATTATGCGTCGGATCGAAAAATTAAATTGAATCAATCTTATTGCAAATTAAATTTACTATAAATATTGTTATATAGATTTATTCTGTATCTTGAATATTAACCGAGATATTTGCATTTTTCAGTTTTCACCAAACCACCACTTCTACTCATGTTACGTAAACAATACTCTGATACATAATAAATCACATTATTGGAAGTTTAAATACCAAAAATTGTATTCAAGAGACCTTTCTTATACGAAGTACATGCCAATATGCCCTGGTGACTCCCCCCCCCCATCTTAAAGTTTTGTACTACTAAAATTTTATTGATTGAGAAAAAAATTATTCTGACTTATTATTAATTACAGTACTAGATATAGTAAATAGTTCTCAATAAAATGAATGTGTTATATTTCTGATATATTTCAGTAATTGTTTTTTCTTCCGGTGTGAGGCGGGACCAGTTTGTTTACATTTCTAACCTAACGCTTCCTGTCGGCAGGCTATTGAAATTGGATGAAACATTTCTTATTTCCGTTTGTATTTATTCACGGTGTTGTGTTAGCAGTATGTATATTTATCTATTACTAAACTTCACGAGGGAAATCTGCTTAGTTTACGCAGCCCCTGCGTGACGGACTTTTATTTCAGTTTCTGCCTCCTGTTATTTTTTTAGCAGATTTCCCTTAAGGGAAATCAGCTATTGAGGTTGTACTCATGACGGAATTTTCGAAATTTGTCTTCAAATGTCCATCGATACTACCTAGTAGATGACGAAAATGAGGTCCGTTCAAAACTGTATATATGTTACCACTCTAGCGGTCGCAATTTTTGCTTAATCGTTACCAAACTCGATATTTAGTCGTTTTATGTAAAAAGAAAGATCAAGTTCGTTAACGGCTGAAATCGGACTAGTGGGACGGGGGGTTTAGAGGAGAGGATTTTCGAAAATTCAAAATATTTCCGTTACTATACGTCGGATCGAAAAATTGTACAGAATCAATCTTATTGCAAATTAAATTTACTATAAATTTTGTCATATACATTTATTCTCTATCTTGAATATTAACCGAGATATTTGCATTATTATTAAATCGGGGCGGCTGAAAAGCTCGTTCGGCCATTTCCTTGACGGCTCTCGTGAAATTTCTCTATTGTATAACTTCACGTGGGAAATCTGCTTAGTTTACGCAGCCCCTGCGTGACGGTTTTTTCTTATATATCTCACAGTTAATAATACATCATATAACATGTATATTGCACATAAAAAAATTTTATTAGATTATTATATTTTGAGAAATTGGCAGAAAAACATTTGGACAAGAAACAAATTTAATAACAAAAAATCTATGCTTGCTGGTGGAGGTACATTATCAACTGAAGGATATAAAAAGTTCAAACTTAATCTTTATGATTATATGAAAATATATATATATATATATATAATATATATATATATATAAACATATTTGTAGTTCACTTAATACGAACAATTTATTATGTTGTATTTTTATTTTTCAGTAGTCTTTACATATTGTTATAAAAGGAGTTTTCAATGGAGAAAACAAAAAAAAACTATTTAAGAGATTCATTTTTATTAATGTATTACTTATTCATAGACTAACTAAATGTTAACTGTGTAGGCCTAAGTGGGTAAAGCTTTTAAGCTAGACTACTCAGGAAAACCAAGGTGTTTATTTTAATTTTAATATAAGATATTCAGCAAGATAAATATATGTTATAACATCACTGGTGGGAAGATTCATGACTATGAAGGAAAAAACAAGACAGAAATTCATGATATTGACTTTAGATAATATTGACTTTAACAAAGAAAAACTTTTGTTATAGAAAGCAATACTTGCTGATGGAAAATCGGGAGGAAAGGAGGGGAGGTTTTAATAAATATTGGTGAAATAAGAAAATAGTGTAAAAACTGTAGAACTGAAGGTGGTTTCCAATTCAAAATAATTTAATTTACATATGTTCATTTATTCCGATTTTTAGTAATAAAATTAAATACAATTATGAAGGGAGAGAAACAACATCAATGGGTGGTGGTGACGGAAGAAATGGTTGAATTGGAAGGGAACGAGATCCTGTGGGAAGAATATTCTTTTTTGACCTGTGTGAAGAGAAATGTTATTTCTTTGTCACTTTTATCCTTTCAAGAATATAAGAGCCGAAATGTCAAGAAGACATTCTTTATGAAGGAAATTTAGAGGATTTAGACACAAACAATAAAATAAAATCCTTGGCATTTAACATTCTTTCAGAGAACCAAGAAAAATGGAAGATCACAAAAAATAATTTTCTAAAAGAACAACTGAAAATTTGGACTTGTGAGGTTTTGATTCACAACCCTCACTAAGTGTATTTGTACAAACTTAAAATAACAGAAGGAAAGGAAATGTTTTGTATGTTTTTTTACATCAGAGCTCCTTAATAGAAGTGGAAGTCAAGTTGTGTTATTAGGAAAAGCATAAGCCAATATGGCGACGCAGGTATATTAAAACATTATAAGGAAAGCTGAAATTCATATTCTCTTGCAAAAAAAAAAATTCTGTCACGCAGGAGATGCGCAAACTACTCAGATTTCTATCGTGCTGCAATGGCACACTAATATTGTCATCTCTCCACATATTTTCTATTCCTTAGTCCAAATTCGATAAGTAGTTGTGGTGGTTTCTCTGTCATATTGCTGAAAACCAGGCAGTACGAATAACTCCCAAAATATTTTAGCTATGAAAAAATGTATAAAACAACAATTGTAGAGTATGAATAGTTTAACAAGATTGGTTCTATAAAAGTTTTCTATCAGACTTATAATAATTGAGATATTTTGATTTTTCAATTATTCCCCATCTAACCCACCCCCCTATTCCTAGTCCAAATTCAGCCTTTAATGACTATGTACTGAAGTGTTCCACGAAAAGATTAGATTGATCAAATAAACGTTTTCCAGTTAAGACCGTAAAATCTTAATTGAGGACGTCATCCATACAACGCATTTGGGTGTATCTCACATAATAATGATACAAAAAACAGGTAAAAATGGGGGTTTACTGAACGCTGAAAATTAAAAAAATGCAAATATCTCGGTTAATATTCTACATAGATCAACATTAACACAATATAACAATATTTATAGTAAAGTAAATTTGCAAGATGCAAATTAAGAGATTAAGATGGTTTTTATACAATTTTTCGATCCGACTCATAATAACGGAGATATTTTGAGTTTCCGAAACTTCCATTTCTAAACCCCCTTCCCCTCCCACAACTACTTTTTCAGCCGTTAAAGAACCTGATCTTTAACTTTGCATGGCGTATGGTGACGATAACACCAAAATTGCGACTGAAATATGTATATAGCGAAGCAACTATTGATTTCATTGACGTGCTAAAAGATTTTTTGTAAATTCTAAGTTTAAAGACGAATATATTATATAATATATTTCAAATATTATAATCTAAGGATTGTATTTTAATTTGTATTGGTGGCTAAATAACCCCTTGAGAAGGAGTGGTGACACTTGAAACGCGTCGGGGATGAAATAAATGACTATATGAAGGAAGTTTTATTTTGAAACATTCTTAAATAAAAAATGTTCTATGTATAAATCCAAACACACACACACACAATGTAGCTTTGAACTGGCCACATTTTTGACATTTCCTCGGTATAATCGATGGACATTTGAATAAATGTTTCGAAAATCGAATCATGAGTACAACCTCAATAGATAATTTCCTTAAGGGAAGTCTGCTAATATACAGAATCAATGATCAAATGATATGTTCCATGAGTCCTGGAGAAAATGGAGTTTAAGCACATAGAGGCATTGGGTGTGTTATAGGCACAGAGAAACAGTTAGTATGGGAATGGAATTAACAAAATCATTTTGCTCTAATTCATAACAAGATCTTTTGGTTGGATTCGAAGTAAAATATCATCAGTGACTAATGCTTTTTTTCTCGCCAAATTGTAACTGGCACTCATAGGCAAGATGGAGCCAACTTTGAAGGGCAAATTCCTCTTCAAAAACAAGAAGGCTTAATCTTTAATTAAGCTACTATTAAAGCCTTTTTCAAAGCTTTTATGAATGAAATAATAAACACTATGGTAACCCTTTTCTAACTAATATTGGGAGTATTGGATACTTTGCTCACTGATATAAATTCAAAACATTTGAGGAAATTTAGTTTGATATCTTTTTAAGCTTATTTTGAACATTTTCCCGAGCACCACCCAATGCTACGAAATTACTTTTGTATACATCGTTAGTATACGTCAAGTCTTCTGAGGACCTGAAGGTTTCGTCCATATGGGACAAATATTATTTATTAACGTCCACTTTTTGCAACTCAGGCTAATTGGGATGGGACAAATATGCATCTACAATAACCTACGAAGTAATTCTCCCCACATTTCGGCAGAAGGAAAAGTGTTGGGGTTCCAAGAGATGGAGTTGCTGAATGCATCATGAACTACTGGTATGTGTCTAACGGCACAACTTTTAACAAAAACCCAGCTGTTAAGCACTAAGTCCAATGGACTTTATCTTCTAATCCACTTAAAGTTTACTTCTAACTTCATTAAGGTAGCGTTTCTCCGCCTCTTATCAAACTTTAACTCTCCCAGTGTTTCAGACTCCGTTGAAAGCAAAATTGTATTTTCTTCACTAATGATTTAGTCACCTATTTCAACGTCTGTCTCAAAACTGAAAGATTTAAATTGTAATTACATTTAAGAGTTAACTAAATAATTAATGAGAAAGGTTGAATATATCTCATTCTGACTAAGTATTAGTATTACCAATACTACCTCAGTGGTAGAAAATATTCACTTTCTCATGACAGGCAAGAGTATTATTATAATATATTAATTCACGTGAGCTTTGTTAAATGCTCCAATGTTAAACATATATATATATTCATCCATATATTATTTATTTGTGAATTTTATCTTGCATAAATGTAAATGACTGTTATCTATTTTTAATCAATTAACTCAATAACAATTAATTCATAATCTTGTGATGGACTACAATTTTAATTTTGGGATATTTTTTTATGATTTCATGTTTTATCAATATATTTAATTTAGTTTTTGTCTTCATTGCCTGGACTTTAAACAAGTACCTCTTTTCATCACTGCACCAGATGATGATATGTTGGTGGCGAAAAGCCTCGTACAGATATAAATTTCAAGGAAGACTGCTGGTTTATAAGGTCCTTTTCCCAGATCTGTAATCGCACGTCTATCACCGTACAAATTATATATCAAAAAATGGAAAATGTCCAAAATCAGCTTTTTAAGGGACCTTTCGATTTGTCCCGAGATGCTGGACGGTATTTTATTATACAGCATCATAACTGCAGCAGCATAATATACGGCATATTATATTTTAATATGCAGAGTGCACTTTTAGAGAGCTTCATTATCAGTGTCTGATGAACAAAATATTCAAGCTATTATGAATAGCGCTCTTAGCAAGGACAACAGTGTAGAAAACAGCCAATTTAACAATAAAAACATACATATCTTGGATAAAATTAAAAGTAATAGTCAGTCAACAAATATAAAAAAAGTATAGGCGTAAGACAAGAAGAGAAAAAGTTAACACACGCAATAAGACTATGTAAATTAAAAAACAACAAACTAATTACTAGATAAATCCGGTTAAGTTTTATCTAGTAATTAGTTTGTGGATTTTTAATTTTGACAGTTTTAATATGTTTTTAACTTTTTCTCTATTTGACTTACACTTATAGGTTTTTAATATTTTTGGTTTTAATTTTTTCTTGATTTACCCGAGATTTGTATGTAATTTTTATTGTTGAATTAACTGATTCCTTCACTGTTGGTCATGTTATGAGTGTTATTCTTAATGTGTTTTGTCAGCAGCCTGATGATGGAACTTAGTATTTGAAAGTACACTCTGCCTATTAAAATGTTTTTTAGGAGGGAGGACAAGGCTATTTATTGATCCTGAACATTTCAATATCTTGTGCGGTTTTGTTCTTGCCAAAGCCGTCGTCAACATCTCGCAGAAGTTCTTTTTTATTATATTAAAGTTAATTATTTCCGTTAAAGCTACCTGAACAGTTGATGATTCGTTTTTATTGAGTTTGGGAGTTTGAGTTAGACATTGGTCTCGCTGGTGAGTTGGGGAAACAGGCAGAGCTTATTTTGGCCTGCCCCGCACTCTAGTGGTGCAAAACAAAAACACAATCTGTTTTTACTAGCCCCAGTCCGTAACGACCAAGCTCCCTCTTCCCTATCGTTCTTTGTACAACTCCCCAGAAAACACACATGGAGGTACACCGGCTTCCTACAAGCCTTCACACCACGTTTTTGCCAACATTCCACCGTTAGAAAAAAAAAATTATCCATAAAAAAAGAAAAGTGCGATAGGACCCCCTTTATATTTAAGTTTCAGCAGATATCCCTTAAGGGAAATCAGCTGTTTAGGCTATACTCATGACGAGATTTTGAAAAATGTCTTCTTAAATACGAAAATGACAGACCCCATTGTGTTGAAAACGTAGTATACATTTTCTTCATTAACACAAGTATTTAAAGAGTTTTATTTTCCAGCCTTCAGTAAACCCCTATTTGTACTCAAGCGATTTTTACTTATAGGAACTGCACTAATAAACATCTCGTAGCTTAAAATTCAAGTCCTGTTTACGTCGGGTTTAGCAGATTTCCCTTGAGGGAAATCAGCTATTGAGGTCGTACTCATGACGCAAGTTTTGAAACATTTCCTCAAATATCCATCGATCCTACCCAGGAGATGACGAAAATGAGGTCCGTTCAAAATTATATATATATATATATATATATATATATATATATATATATATATATATATATATATCTATATATATATTTGTCTGTTAACGTTCTAGCGGTCGCAATTTTTGTTTGATATTTAAGCGTTTTACGTAAAAAAAAAGATCAAGTACGTTAACGGCTGATATCGGACCAGTGGGAGGGGGAGTTTAGAGGGGGAATTCTTGGAAATTCGAAATATTTCCGTTATTATGCGTCGGATCGAAAAATTGTATAGAATCAATCTTATTGCAAATTAAATTTTCTATAAATATTGTTCTATACATTTATTCTGTATCTTGAATATTAACCGAGATATTTGCATTTGTATGCATGTGTGTGGTCGGCAGGAGTCGGCTACGTTCGGGAATCTCCGCCGAGAGCTAATGCGGGCCGTTTCGGTAACTGTTCGTCCATCGTGAATAGGTTTAGAGATTCCTTTCTACTACTGTTGATATTAGGCGGATTTCTCTATTGTAAAACTTCACGTGGGAAATCTGCTTAGTTTACGCAGCCCCTGCGTGACGGACTTTTCTATAACAGAAAGCAATAGAGACATTATCCTTGCGTCATTGCTGCAGGTGGAAAATCTGCTTAATTTACCTCAGTGTTGGATTTGTATAAATTTATATTCTCCGGTTCCATTATTTTAACCAATTCATTCCAATATAAAACCATAGTTTCAAACCTATTTATATCTGATTCGTTTAATCCAAATAATACATTTTAATGTAACACAAAATGATTTATGATTACAATATCTGTTCAACATTATCCTACACTAATCGTCCATAATATTCAATGATTATGATTAATCGATATATAGTTATAATTCAACGTGTATAATTAAATATCTATTCGACGATAATCTGACACTAATCGTCTATAGTATTCAATGATTATGATTATATATCAATTCGGCTCTATCCGATTCTAATCATCAATAATACTCAATGCTTATGATTATATATCAATTCAGCCATTATCAGACTCTAATCGTCTATAGTATTCAATGATTATGATTATATATCAATTCGGCTCTATCCGATTCTAATTATCAATAATATTCATTGTTTATTATTCTTTATCTATTCGACCATTATCCCATGCTAATCATGCATAATATTAAATCATTATGATTCTATATCTATTCGACCAATATCCAACTCTAATCATCAATAATATACAACATTTATGGTTATATATCTGTTTCACCAAGATCCGACACTAATCATCCATAATATTCAATGCTTATGATTATATACCAATTCGGCCATTATCAGACTCTAATCATCCATAATATTCAATGCGTATGATTATATACCAATTCGGCCATTATCAGACTCTAATCATCAATAATACTCAATGCTTATGATTATATATCAATTCGGCCATTATCAGACTCTAATCATCAATAATACTAAATGCTTATGATTATATACCAATTCGACCCATTATCAGATTCTAACCATCAATAATATTCAATGCGAATGATTATATATCAATTCGGCCATTATCCGACTCTAATCATCAATAATACTCAATGCTTATGATTATATATCAATTCGGCCATTATCAGACTCTAATCATCAATAATACTCAATGCTTATGATTATATATCAATTCGGCCATTATCAGACTCTAATCATCAATAATACTCAATGCTTATGATTATATATCAATTCGGCCATTATCAGACTCTAATTATCCATAATATTCAATGCTTATGATTATATATCAATTCGGCTATTATCATACTCTGATCATCAATAATACTCAATGCTTATGATTATATATCAATTCGGCCATTATCAGACTCTAATCATCAATAATACTCAATGCTTATGATTATATATCAATTCGGCTATTATCAGACTCTGATCATCAATAATACTCAATGCTTATGATTATATATCAATTCGGCCATTATCAGACTATAATCATCAATAATACTCAATGCTTATGATTATATATCAATTCGGCCATTATCAGTCTCTAATTATCCATAATATTCAATGCTTATGATTATATATCATATTATCATACTCTGATCATCAATAATACTCAATGCTTATGATATATATCATATTATCAGACTCTAATCATCAATAATACTCAATGCTTATGATTATATATCAATTCGGCCATTATCAGACTCTAATCATCAATAATATACAATGCTTATGATTTTATATATATATATATATATATATATATATATATATATATATATATATATCCAGTAGCCATTATCCGATACTAATTACGCGTTCAGCTAATACTGAACGTTTATGATTATGGATATTCGACGAATATTCGACTTCGCCTAGTTGAGGAGCTCTCCAAATAAATAAATATGAATATTGTGGGTCAATATGTTCAGAACTTTTCTCATTTGAACGGCGATTTGTGGGGAAAACCTTCGGGCGTAGTCCAAATTCGGTGTTCGGGATAACATATTCCGTTGACAATTTGATTTAAAACATAAACCAAAAATGTAAATCCATTTAGTCATTTTCTTGTGGATATCCTTCCTAGTTGAAATATAATGATTGCATTATCAATCCTGTTCTGATTCTCTTATAGTCTCCATGATTTGTGAGTTCTTGATTGCTGGTAAAAAGTAATAATGCCAAATCTCATTCTTCTTAATATATTTTTAACACTGAAAATATATAGATTCACAATTTATTCCCTTAATTTTTTCCATGAAATCAAACCTTTAAGTTTATGTTGAGTTCTAGTTATTTATTATTTAAGTATATTAGGTATTCTTTTTCTTTAAGTTTCTTTCTTTATTGTTATTTATTTATTATAACTATGCTTAACAATAACATTACTATAGACTAACTTTTATATTATATTATGTTATCCAACGATCCGAAGACACATCACAGGAAATTTAGATTTTACAACTAAGAGAGGGGGGGGTTGATATCATACATTCCTTCTTTAATATACGTCTTTGAATAATTTTGATCCAATTATATTCATGAAATCTTTGTTTAACAAGCAGGTAATAAACCGTCTTGATTAATAATACCATTTATTAAAATTATTTTCCCAAAGGTACATGGTTTTATTGTTCCAATGCCACACCTCAGGAGCATTATATTCGTGAGGACTACTTCTTAATATTTTTTTAGGTCCCCGATTAATACAGTTGGAACATTAAAGAAAGATAGTTTAAATTGACTTCACTAAGTTCAAATTTCGACCGCAGTATGCAAAAATGACCCTTTCTTCGTAATTATCCGGAAGCATAATTTTTATAATATTATATTTTAATATGGGAAATTGTTCACTTAATTAATATTAATGCAACACCTTCTAAACAGTTTCTAACATCATATCTATACATTTTTTATCCACACAAAGTGATAAACTGTGTAGACTTTAAAGTATCTCCAACATTGATGAACGAACTTTATCGGTATATTTGTATCAGATTTCTCTTAAAGGATAGGAGATATTGAGGAGTCATATTCGGGAATCATAATAAAATTTATTGATTGCTTTTACATCTTAATTATTAAATTAATAATAAATTGAATAGAAAAGTTTTATGTAAAAAGTAATATTAAATTCGTTAAAGGGTGGAAAAATATTTAAAAAATCGACATGTTCCCATTACTATTAGTTGGATCTAATAAATGTTATAATAACCAGCCTTTTTGCAAATTTAATTTTCTACCATATCTGTTCTATACATTATATACATAACTAACTCTAATACTCACCGAGATATTGGCATATTTTAGTGTTCACCTTTCTGTGAATCTCCACTCCTTCTCATTCCACATTATCAATAAGCACGTCACAAAGCGTCATGTTTCAACTTAAAGTGCGGCACGCTGTTTTCTGCGGTCTTTGAATTGTTAAGTAGGTAAACCCAACTTAGAAGTCGCTATTTTTGAGATGTAAAATGTAAATTCAAAATTTAAAATGTGAATAGGTAAATGATTTATGAATCATATTATTTAGTACAAAGTAAGATCCAATTCTTATAATTATAAGAAAAACCTTTTTATTTTTTTAACCACTAACAATGGACTAAAATCTAAAGCTAATAAATACAATAATATGTATCGAAAAGTCGAAAGACTCTTAATAACCCATGGAAATGCCTCCCTCCCCGTTAAATTTGTTTTAGTTTTCCTCAATACCAAATTTAGTCTTCTACCTTCATGTAGACCTTAATTTTCATTATCATGCTTCACAAATGAGGCAAGATTTTTTTGTTTCTAGTCGTTCTAGGTTTTTCCATTGAGGCGCTCTTTTCTTCTTGTATTTTCCCGCCCAGTTTGGCCCACGTATATTGCCTTTCAAGTTGCACAAGATATCCGTTACGTGGTACATTGCATTCCTAGGGCAGATTTTTCGGAGGCGTCTTGGTTTGATAAGCTATCCTTATCACTGTTGGGGGTTTTCTCTGTCTGTTTCTAATGTTTCCAAATATTGCTTGATAGAAGAGATAATAACGAAGTATGTAGCCTGAGGATGACTTCCTAAATGACCGTTATATTAAAAGCAGAAAACAAATATTTAATTTATATTTAATATATATATTTAATATAAATATTTAATTATATATTTATAAAAAATAATAATTTTCAATTTGGCGGGAAATTCTCGGGATCGTTCCACAATAAGATATTTCCTTCAAGGTTAGCCTCAAGAAACCTGATACTTATATCGTAAAATTTCTGAAACAGGACGTATATTTAAATAATTATTTAATATTTAAAAATAAATTTTCCCCTTCCAGTTTAATTTTTTTTGACAGAATGAAATTTTTTTTTACATACATTAAGCAAGTCAAGAATATACATACCTTTGCTTGATTATAAAATTTAAAGCTTAAAAAATGCCAAAGCCGTAGTCATGTAAGTCGCATTAAAGAGCAACGGGAGAACCAGAGCTATTGGAAGACAAAAAATATTCACGGCAACTTTTAAGTAATTCATTTTATTCTTCTGCCTTATTTTTAGTAAAAGGTATTTTATTTCCTGCCGGTATTCATTGTTGAAGCTGTGAAGACAGATACCAGAGATGTCCAAAAGTACAGTACATGATTCCTTCATGTTATTTGAGTATTTCATAACATATATATTATAGTTTTACCCACACTCAGCTATCTCAAAAAAAAAAAAAATTGTATAAAAGAATCTAACTCTTCTCATGTCTAGGATACTATTGTGTCTTCTCATGAGGACTCAATCGAATGGATATGAAATATTAACAGTTATTTCTATTTTATAATTAAGAATTAGTATAAAATTTACATTGAGATGCGTCTGTGTGTGTACGTATGTGTGTTTGACGCACGCGCGTGCCAGCAGTTGGTGACATTTAATCGTATGGTCAATTTATGTAATTCACAATATTTTATTTCTAATTATTTGATTTCTATTAGGAAAAAAAAACAGTATAGTTTTTTGTCTGCTGTGAAGTCGCTATTGTTTCCGTTAGCACGTGTAATGAACCTAATGACCAAGAAAATCTAAAGAATAAGGTTTTCTGCAAAAGTGAAATCCCTTAGTACAACTTTTATTAAACCATGGAAGTATAATGTGCCCACCATGAAAGAAAACTGGGCCGAATACACAGGAGACCCAATTCCTGGTAGATTTGAAAATGTTTTCTATTGTAAAAACGATATTAAAGGATCATTATCAATTTGTCTAGAAACAAATATTGTTTCCTAAAATGAGTCTACTATATAAAGTTCGTTAAGAAATTCACTTTTTATTCTTTCCTGTATTCCTTAGTGAATCAATTTCTATACATGCATACAATATTTCCAATTTTATTAGTTCTTTGTAGAAAATAACATAATTTTATTTTTGCTTAATTCTTATGGGAAAAAGGAAGTGAAAGGAATAGGATAAAATAATGAAATCATAATATTAAATGAAGGATAATCACATATACGTACAAATATAAAAATGTCCAGGCAAATAATCACTTCAGTTAAAGTAATTACCAGAAAAAGGGGCACTATATTAGCTTCAAGTTAAAATATAATACTGAATTTGATGATTTAATTTAAATAACCACGATAGAGTTTATGACCTGGGAGATTTCAAAGACACAGATGGCGCCTCGGAGAAGGTTGCTCTATGAGTAAAGTTCCTACGGTTATCTTTTGCTAAGTCAAATGGGGTAAAGGTTATGATACCTTCAAAAAGAGTCAAGCGCTTAGCGGAGCTTCTAGAGCTCAAATCCTGCTTTAACTACACAATGATTTACTATTATTCAATGGGTCCTGCGTTTAAACTTTTGCATTTTCAAACAAGAGATTTATAAATGTTAAAGAAAGCTTTTCAAGAACTCTGGTTTAAAATGGATTATCATGAGATACGAGAAAGGTGATGTTATACATCATTAAAGTTGTTCAGGATGTTTTGTACGTTACGATGAGTGATATTTGTTATAGCATATACCATAGGATCATCGTGATAATTAAATTTCGCACAAAAGAAAAAATGAGTGTTCCTCATTTTGAAGTGATAATACTGCATGAATAGGTGGTGTTCACTTGATTCATCCAGAGTTAATCTGTGGATTTCGTTTCCACAAAACTTTCACTATTACTTTCACAATGCCAAATTAAATAAAGTATACTTTTAAAATTGGCGCGAAATTCATGGATGGCGCATTTGATATTTCATTTTGACAAGTGATTTTATGATATTTGCAGCCGTTTACCAGATACAAAATCTAACCAAGTCTTGTTCTTTTCGGCAAGCAATAATAGCTTGTGTAATAGATGCACATTCGACACATTTTTTTTTTGTTTTGCTTTTTGTCACCTGTGTTTTAACTGCAATTGACGCCACTGCTTATCTTTGACAAGTAGGTCTACTTTTGTGACGTTATCGGCCAAAAGAGCGCACTTTTGCCTCTCAGCCGAGATTCAGCCAGGGTCTGATTGATGAATATAAATAGAGTACTTACATTGCTTGTTCTCTGCGAGTGCTGAGGCGAGCAGTAGGAGGAGTAGGAGGAGCGCGGGGGGCCCGGGACCCCAGAGGCGGGGGGGCATGGGCGTCACATGGGCCGAGACACCGGCGGCAACTGCACGGCCTCACGCCGTATATTGATCTGGACTACTTGCTCCGGCGCGGGACGCGTCTGCGCAAAACTATCACACATCTACCAACCTTACAACTGTCATTGTCCCCCGATAAAACGCTTCGGCAAACTTCTTCACCAGATTTTTATATATTTTTTAACTAAAAGGAATATATTTCAAATAAATAGACGCATGTTAGCTATTCTAAATCTTTAATTTGAACACACAAATCATTTTTTCAGAAATAAGGCATAATGGGGGGGGGGGCGGACAAAACAATCGTCATGGAATATGGCAATTCACCGGCCGAACAGTTGTTTGGAAGGAAATTCGTACAACTCTGCCTGTCTACCCAGAACAGATGAATCCAGGTTGGCCTAACCTTGACAAGAACAAAGATTCACATAATTGAGGAAAACAGAAAGCAAAATTTTATTTTGATAGAAGTCACAGAGCAAGAGAACTTTCGATCCTCGAACCTGGGCAAGTAGTCTGGATTAAAAATCTGAAGCGTAATGGGACAGTTGTCGAAAAGTGTGTTACCGATAGAGACTATGTAATAAGATCAGGAAGTCGAACATACCGAAGAAAAAGATTTTTAGTGCCATGCCACAAGCATTTGGGAACAGATTAGGTTCCCTATCCGTTCTACCAAAGTATTCCGGCATCAGCTATCTCCGAACAGCAGACCTACTTGTTACATCGATAGTCATCAAAGTGTACTAGTAGATATCCTCTCAAGTCCAGGCCCTACATCAACATGGTTACGTACTACACCCGAGTGGCAAAACCTAACTCCCAAATAATCCCATGAATTCTCCAGGCCAACGGGCTGGATGACGGCGTCACCGATTATATAACGGATTTTCAGAGCACTTACCTAACAGACTCCAAAGCAACAGTCAAGGTACTCGACGTAGCCGGATTAAGCTCCACTCCAAAATCACCCAATCACTCAGTTACAAATAACACCTCAGGCCAGGAACGGAGGAACACAGCAAAACCAAGTCATCCGCATACGCCAGCACCCCACAACGAACTCCACCCAGAAGAAACCCCACATCGCCAGAAAGGCCAACCACAACGTGGTCCATAATCATGTCGAACATAATTGCAGATTTTAGGATCTCCCTGTCGGGCTCCCCTGGCCGGACGCATGCCCGCTGGTTCTTCCCCAGCCGCACAAATACGCGTAGTAGCGTCCCCATAAACTACATAGATGTAATCAATGAATTCCTTCTGAACCAAGGTGTATCGGACAGTTTCGATGCATTGCAGGTGATGGCTGGCCAGCTTCCGATAGACCTGACGTAGCAAAGCGGATCGCAATGTACCAAGCAGTCATTTCCCTACAAGATAGGAGAGTCTATCTTCACAATAGGACAGCAGGACCTTAGAGAAACGCGCCTTGGAATCCCCTCCTGAAGCCAAACTGCAGGAGTACCAGCGGAACCATGGACTCCAACCGCGAAACCAGTATACGATTGAGGTGTCT
This sequence comes from Riptortus pedestris, assembly GCA_019009955.1. Taxonomy (NCBI): domain Eukaryota; kingdom Metazoa; phylum Arthropoda; class Insecta; order Hemiptera; family Alydidae; genus Riptortus; species Riptortus pedestris. The sequence goes on along the minus strand of CM032229.1, from coordinate 40,825,910 downwards.
AAGAATGGCTTAGACAGCTATAGATCTATGACTACCAGATCTGGTGGTGACTACCAGGGCTACTGACCTAATCACACATTTGTTTCATTGCCACTCTCACACTCAACAGCTCTTTCGGCATCCCACCCTTGAGGAGAAGCAAGTCCTGAATGAGTGTGCAGACTCGCCAGTCTATCCCCCGCCAAACAACCAGAGAAACCCTGTCAAGCCCAGGTCAAAAAAACTTGTATGTGAGTGTGTGTGTGTGTGTGTGTGGTGTGTGTATTTATTAACATCCACGTTTTGCTACTAAGGATAATTGGGACGGGTTATTTACAGGTTACCCTTTCCTAGCCAACCAGGGGCTCAGGTCAGCCATTGAGTTAAAGCGTTGACCTTAATCTCACATGGTAAATATAGAGTGGCGAGTTCGATTCCCGCTTGTGCAATAGAAATTGATTTATTGGCGGAATTCATTAAATAAACCTTAGTCCCACTCTTGCTAGAAAAGGGTGGTAACCTGTGAATAACTCGTCCCAATAAGCGTTAGTTGATATTATTTAAGACATAGAGTAAAACAGGGACTAGTAAACAGCATTATACTACTATAAAGTGCATAATAGCCTAGTTGTTGAGTAGTCCCAAATCATATTAATCCTAATAACTATTTCATAACTACCGTTTTGATTGTGAAATCTGTGAAATAACCAACCATGTGTGTGTAACCGGCCTCATTGAATGATCAGATGGTCATGATCAGTCAAGGTGATTACCGGGTGTGGTCTTTTCTTTTTAATGAATAACTCAACAGCCCCCCCCCCCAAATTCGGTACCTCTAAAATGAAGGACTATATGCATATAATTCTCCCATTTTGATATTATTTTACATAAAATACAACTTAGTTTTCCTAAATAAAAATAAATTAACATTTTATGCAACTTATAAAACCCAGTTATCAAGAAAATAAAATATTGTAAATAATATTTGTAATAAAAAGACAAATAGACAATAACAAAGCAAACACGAGGTTTCGTAAAATTTAACTTGCAAAAATGATAGGAAAGATGATCAACCTATTTTCAGAGATTTCCCCGCTTCCGTCCTTATCTGAGACCTTTATCAAGAAGGTTGGCAATTCGCCATATAGAGAGAGCTGCACGTCAGCAACTTATAAAGGTAAGAATTCATTGAAAGCCTTGTAACCTGGAGTCAATAATGCTATATTTATAGCTTTGTAATCTCTAAATATTTATTTTATGCAATTATCAGGGATGTATTTAATGCCGATGTTCTTTTCATTGATCCCACCCAGGAGATGACGAAAATGAGATGCATTCAAAATTAAATATATATATATATATATATATATATATATATATATATATATATATACATATACACGTGTGTGTGTGTGTCTGTTAACGCTTTAGCGTTCGTATTTTTTGTTTGATCGTTACCAAACTTTCGTTACAATGAATAAGTACGTTAATGGCTGAAATCGGTCCAGCGGGAGGGGGGAGGGGATTTCGAAAATTCAAAATGTTTCCGTTACTATGTGAAAACTTGTATAGAACCAATCTTATTGCAAATTGAATTATCTACAAATGTTGTTCTATACATATTTTCTGTATCACGAATAATAACCGAGATATTTGGATTTTTATAATTTTCCGCTTTCAGTATACCCCTACTCCTACTCAAGTCATATTAATAATAAGCTGTTATATTACCACTTCATTAAGTGTTAAATACCAAATATTGTTTTCATTAAACTTTTGCTTTGTGAGATATATGAAAATACGTTTTGTTGATCCCCCCCACCTTCTTTTGTTCTTTGATTACTAAAATTTAAGTGATTGAAATAAAATGTATACCGATTCGTTATAAATTACAGCACTAGCTATAGTAAACAGTTTTCAATAGAATTACTATGTTATATTCATATATATTTCATTTTTTTTTTTTTTTTTCCTTCCGTTCTAGAATGTTTCTATCTATGTATCCAGTTCTGCTAGGTTCGCTGATTAGTTTGTTTAGAATTCAGACGCTTTCCATTGTAGATTATTAACTTGTAAATTGACTGAAAGATTTTTCATTACCGTTTGTATTTATTCACTTAATATTAACGGTGGTGTTACCAGTTTGTAGATTTATCTATTGTAAGCCTTCGCGCGGGAAATCTGCTTAGTTTACGCAGCCCCTACGTGGCGGACTTTTGTAGTCTACGTTGATCTAGCGTGCACGATCAGGTGTGTGTGTGTGTGTGTGTGTGTGTGTGTGTGTGTGTGTGTGTGTAAAATTGTTATTAAATTTTAAAAAAACTCAAATTTGCCAATAGAAAGTATATTTCTTTAGGTGAAACGGAGATTTAATCTTTTGTCAAACTCTTTTCCCATTGAACGCTATAACTTTTTTTTTAGGATTTCACAAAAGATATCGGCACCTCACTTATGTTTTAGGAAAAATAATTTCCTTTGGGTGACGGAATAATTAAAGTATAATTTAATATATTACAATGTTTAAAAGACTTAGCTGAGATAACACTTCGGTCGGGAGAAAATTGACGTTTTCTCTGAAACCCTTAATTTTGGGCGTTCTTTCCCCATTTACGGCTTAAAGATGTCATCAGAGTAAAGTTGTCTTAGAATTAGATTTTCTATACTGATCCTTCATAAAAAATATTCCTTTCCATTGAAAATTCCAAAGTTTCATCCCTTCATTTCAAAAGCTATGAAAACTACTCGAGGCGATCCATGAAAAATGGGTCACAGAGCCGGAAGAAATAATAGTATAATCAATCAGCTATTGAGGTTGTACTCATAACGCGTTTTCCTAAAATTTCCTCAAATGTCCATCGATCCTAGGTAAGAGATGTCAAAAATCAGGCACGTTCAAAATTGTAAATATTGTTGCAAAATCTACGTACATGGGAAATTACACCTGGTTGATCACGTGTTTAAGTGCGTGTTTAGTGCGAAGTAGAGGGAAGGAACCGACCGATGAAAGCGGGAGGACCGTTGGTGCCAGTTTGGATCTAGCCCATTCTGGGCCCTTTGTCTTTGATCTCGCCGCCCGTCCATAAAAGCGGCGCAGCTCAACCGAGAGTTAGTTTGTTCTCAGTTCTCTTCAAGTGAATAACAGTGCGATATGTGCACCTTTCGTGAAAAGTGCATTTTAGTTTCAGTGCGGTGACGTGTTTATGTAAAGAACAGTGCAGTGCCGTGTTCTTTGTGAAGATCAGTGCAGTGCCGTGTTTTTGTGAACTTCAGTGATAGTGAGTTCTTGTACTGTGCAATAAGAAGTGAAGTTATCAGTGCATACTGTGAGTAATAGTTAAGAATTTTTTACCTGTGTGTAGCGCATTGTCAAATTAATAGTTCACTAATAACACTCTAAAGCTTGTGGGGTTAATTTTGCAATCCAAAAGAACTATAATAAACAACGTTTATTATTTTTGGTAATAAACCTACCATTATATACATACATACACATCTGTTACCTACTCTTTCGCTCGGAATTATTTTTTTTTTATCGATACCAAACTCACTGTATCAGCGCTTCATGTAAAATTAATGGTCACGTCCGTTACAGTTTAAATCCGGCGGGGGGAAGAGGGGGAATTAATGGTGAGAAAACTTTAGTTGATAAGGATCAACAAAAAGGCCTTGTCCTCTACTGATTTTTTAAAAAACAGTAAAGGACAAGGCCTTTTTGTTGATACTTATTAATTGGTTCCTCTACTATCCAGCATACTCCAGAGATAAAACTTTAGTTACCGAAAATAACAATTAGCAAACATTTATGAATCGTCTTATTCCAAGCGTACCAGATGAGATCCACACAATTACGTATTTGGTGACGTCATCAATTAAGATTTTATTTCTTGACTCAAAAATGATTATTTCACCATACTACGATGTAATCACCTGTTTTACACACCTAATTTGCGGTCCGAAAGCTACACTTCGCCGACCTAGGGCCGAAAATGAATATTTCGCCCTAGGGCCACAAAATCAGCTGTTTATTATTTTAATTCATTCATTTCATTATATACATTATATTAGTTTGTTTTGCTCGTATTATTGTTTAGTTATTTAGTAATTATGGCTAATAATATATCAGAATCTATAAATAGAAGAGCAAAAGAAATCATGACAGATTTGTTACCAACAAAATCAAAAGATAGGTATGACCCTTCAATGTAACAAACAACAAACAGACTGTTTAGTAAAGTGAATGAGTCATCGACTTCGACATCAAATATCGATTTTGGAACTATTGAATATGAAAATCAGTCTCTCTTTACAATTGATGATTTATTTGAAGATTGTCAAGAGGATATTTTAATCAGAAACAATCAAACTACGAGTAAAAGTGTGAATGTCAAACAAAAAACAAGTAATAGAATCTTCAAAGGGTATTATGTTTTCAAAGAACCAAAATTGTACTTTTAACATTTCTATAAATCAAAAATAAACGAACTAACTTTTTTTAGCATTTTGAAATATATCAGTTGTATTAAATGAAACACACTTATGTTCATCTCTCTTTATTAACTTACATAATAACATAACGTAAAACAATCCATACATTAAACATTCATCATGTTCCCATAACCACAAGATAACCTTCTAACAAAGAGGTACACTTAACCAAAAGAAAATCTTGTTTTTGATTAATATTATATCGTATTAATATTTAATGTAGTATGGTGAAAAATAGCGTTCGTGCCACGGGCCTAAGTGCTTTTGCCGGCCCTCGAACTTTTCATGACCTCGACTACGTCTCGGTCAAAAAATATCTCGGGCCGGCAAACGCCCACTTTCAGCCCATGGTACGAAATATACTATTTGATCTGTATGTATTCGATATTTCACAATTTCATTCTACACTAAATATCATATTCGTTAATGGTTGAATAAAATAAAACCGGGGGAGGGGGGGTTAGAGGGATAGGGAATTCGAAAATCCTAAATATATATGGTTATTATGAGTCGGGATCGGAAAATGTTATAGTACCAATCCTCTTAAACTATCGATGCTCTGCAATTTCGTCTATAAATGTTTTAGCAGATTTCCTTTAAGGGAAATCAGCTATTGAAGTTGTACTCATAACGAGATTTTTGAAAAATTTCTCAAATGTCCATTGATCATACCTAGGAGATGACGAAAATGAGGTCCATTCAAAATTGTATATGTGTGTGTGTTTGTGTGTGTGTGTTTGTGTGTGTGTGTGTGTGTGTGTGTGTGTGTGTGTGTGTGTATATATATATATATATATATATATATATATATATATATATATATACAGGGTTTCCCAACTTCCGGTGCCACCCCCCTTAAAATCTCAAATTATTTTAATACAAAGCTGAGACTTCGTGTGCTATAATTGGGACCCCTGAAGAATTCTTTCAGTCAATATACAACCTCGTAACCTTCTCCAGTACTTCTCCAGCGACCATAACTTTGGAATTTCCAATGGAATGCCCTAATTTTATGGTGGACTCTTGTAGAAAATCAAATTCTAAAACGAGTTTATATCAGTGAATTTTTCGATTTGACGCGTCCTTTAGCCGTAAAATGCAAAACTCTTTATTTCAGAAACGGCACATTTCATTGAAAAAAAGTCCGTCACGCAGGGGCTGCGTAAACTAAGCAGATTTCCCACGTGAAGTTATACAATAGAGAAATCTGCATAGCAGAGCCAAACGGTTACGGCAAAGGGCGGAACTAGCTTTTCGCGGGAAATTCAAAAATCCGTTATCGGCCCAAATTTCATAAAAATGCAAATATCTCGGTTAATATTCAAGATAGGGAATAAATGTATATAACAATATTTATAGTAAATTTAATTTGCAATAAGATATATTCTATACAATTTTTCGATCCGACGCATAATAATGGAGATATTTTGAATTTTCAAAAAATCCCCTCCTCTAAACCCCCCCTCCCACTGGTTCGATTTCAGCCATTAACGAACTTGATCTTCCTTTTTACATAAAACGGTAACAGACAAATATACATATATATATATATATATATATATATATATATATATATATATATATAATTTTGAACGGACCTCATTTTCGTCATCTCCTGGGTAGGATCGATGGACATTTGAAGAAATTTTTCGAAACTCGCATCATGAGTACGACCTCAATAGCTGATTTCCTTTAAGGGAAATCTGCTAAAATGCTGCGACATAAAAGTTGAAGTCAACAAATTTATCGTTGAAACAAGTCTAAGGGGATAGGAATGAATTCTGATTTAAAAAAAAATAATAATAAAAATATTTAAAACGAAATATTATTTTAAATGTTTACTGCAATAAACGTTCTTAGAATTAATTTATTTTAAACTAATAACGTAGTAATTACTTGTGAAAGGAATACATTTTTCGACATTCTCAGTTTCATGTAAAACCGGTGCGATCATCGGGTCACCTTTTTTTTATGAAACACTAGGCTAAGGTACCCGGCGTCACCGGGGAAATCATTTGAGGCTGAATAATAATTTTTTGGGCTTTACTTTGTACAATATTTTTACACTTTCCCGTCTCAATGCTTAGGGTTTACACCCGAGTCCGGCGTGCTGTGGATATGTTAATAATAAAAGTATTTGTTATGTACTTAATTCTACAAAATACACAATAGTTTTATATTACCCGTTTCCTGTGCATATATCTTTTTTTGTATAGATAATAATCATAGATTATAATATTATTATAGTCAAAAAAAAGTCCGTCACGCAGGGGCTGCGTAAAAACTAAGCAGATTTCCCATGTGAAGATTTATAATAGAGAAATCTGCATATTGGTAACACAACACATTGGTAATTAGAAATCTTTCAGTTAATTAAAATAAATTCCCAACTGAAATGGCTTCTGAATTGTAAGAATAATTTATATTTTAATAACTCAAATTTTAGTAGTCCAAGAACTAAAGAAGGGGGAGGCAGATGAACAGAACGTATTTGCATAAATCTCACAAAGTAACGAAGGTAAGGTAAGGTTAGAAACGACAGGTAAGGTTAGAAGAAGCTTCCACCTGAGCCAAGTAGTTACGGAAACGGCCGACCTAATCTGAACTATACCCGACCACAGACTTCATAAAAATGCAAATATCTCGATTAATATTCAAGATACAGAATAAATGTATATAACAATGTTTATAGTAAATTTAATTTGGAATAAGATTGGTTCTATACAATTTTTCGATCCGTATTTACATAAAACGGTTATTCGAGTTTCGTAATAATCAAACAAAAATTGCGACCGCTAGAGCGTTAACAGACAAATATATATATATATATATATATATATATATATATATATATATATATATATTTATATACTAGCTAAGGTACCCGGCTTCGCCCGGGAATTCATTTGAGGCTGAATGAAGATGTTATATTTTTGGCAAGGCTTTTCTTTCCACAATATTTTTTTTATTTCCCTGTCCCAGTGTTTAGGGTTTATACCCGTTGTTGGCATTCGTTAATAATAAAATGAATTTTAGCAGATTTCCCTTAAGGGAAATCAGCTATTGAGGTCGTACTTATGACGCGATTTTCGAAAAATTTCTTCAAATGTCCATCGATCCTACCCAGGAGATGACGAAAATGAGGTCCGTTCAAAACTATATATACATACATATATATATATATATATATATATATATATATATATATATATAGATATTTGTCTGTTATCACTCTAGCGGTCGCTATTTTTGTTTAATCTTTACCAAACTCAGTAATTAATCGTTTTATGTAAAAAGGAAGACCAAGTTCGTTAACAGCTGAAATCGGACCAGAGGGTGGGGGGGGTTTAGGGCGGGATTTTCAAAAATTCGAAATATCTCCGTTATTATGCATCGGATCAAAAAATTGTATATAACCAATCTTATGCAAATTAAATTTACTATAAATATTGTTATATAAATTTATTCTCTATCTTGAATATTAACCGAGATATTTGCATTTTTATGAAGGCTGTGGTCGGGTATTGTTCGGATTAGTTCGGCCGTTTTCGTAACTTCTCGGCTCAGGTGGAAGCTTCTAACCTTACCTGTCGTTTCTAACCTTACCTTACCTTCGTTACTTTGTGTGATTTATGCAAATACGGTCTGTTCATCCGCCGCCCCCCTTCTTTAGTTCTTGTACTACTAAAATTTGAGTTATTAAAATATAAATTATTTTTACAATTCAGAAGCCGTTTCAGTTGGGAATTTATTAAAATTAACTGAAAGATTTCTTATTACCGTTTGTATTTACTCATGGTGGGCTTGTATTACCAGTATGCAGATTTCTCTATTGTAAAACTTCATATGGAAATCTGCTTAGTTTACGCAGCCCCTGCGTGACAGACTTTTTTATGTAAGACTTACTGTCCTCCGTATTGTCATATTTCCCGTCTCCTGTGCATTATTCATAGATTTCAGTTATTAAAGACAAAATATTAACGTAAATTTGAATTAATTTTTCCAGGTGAGGTACCTGATAGTTCAAATTGGAATGAATTGTTGAGCATATCAATAATTCTACGCAAATTACTTGCTCCACACATTGTTCCTGGAGAAATGTATCCAACAAAAGTTAATCTAAATAACAAAGTAAACAACTTTTGTTATTTGCATGTTTGTCGAAAAACAAATGGACAAAGAAATATCGCCAATTTTTTTTTCAGGCCTCCCTTATAACCTCTACTCCCGTTCTAACCTAAAAATTTTAATATAGCTTATAATCATGGAAGAATTAATGCTAATTGAAATACCGAGTTTTCTCAAGTTCGGTTCAATCGTTAGCGCCCAATAAAATAGTTGACTCCCGCTTTAGTTTATAGTCCATATCTCGTTTATACTTTGTTAAAAGACAAAAAGTATATATGACAAAAGTTACTCCAAATAACAAAAAAGTCCGTCACGCAGGGGCTGCGTAAACCAAGCAGATTTCCCACGTGAAGTTTTACAATAGAGTAATCTGCCTAATAATAACAGTAGTAGTAACCTATTCTCACGAGGACGAATAGTTAGTGAAACGGCCACACTAGCGCTCGGCGGAAACTCCCGAACATAGCCGACCACACTCACAATACAAATGCAAATATCTCGGTTAATATTAAAGATACAGAATAAATGTATAGAACAATATTTATAGTAAATTTAATTTACAATAAGATTGGTTCTATACAATTTTTTGATCCAACGTATGGTAACGGAGATATTTCGAATTTTCGAAAATCCCCCCTCTAAACCCCCCCTCCCACTGGTCCGATTTCAGCCATTAACGAACTTGATCTTCCTTTTTACATAAAACGATTAAATACCGAGTTTAGTGACGATTAAACAAAAATTGCGACCGCTAGAGCGTTAACAGACAAATATATATATATATATATATATATATATATATATATATATATATACATATATAATTTTGAACGGACCTCATTTTCGTCATCTCCTGGGTAGGATCGATGGACATTTGAAGAAATTTTTCGAAACTCGCGTCATGAGTACGACCTCAATAGCTGATTTCCCTTGAGGGAAATCTGCTAATAAACTACTTTTGTCATGTGCATATTGGCAGAAAAACGAATAGAAAACGAAATATCGCTATTTTTAATTTCAGGCTTCCCTTATAATCCCCACTCCTGCCCGTCCCTAGAAATGTTGGTATTGCTTATTATAATGAAATCATTAGTGCTAATACACATACCGCGTTTTATTTATTTCGGTTGGGTCTTTTGTCCCAAATAAAACTGTTCACTTCCGCTATGGGTTTTAGCGTATATCTCGTTTATAATTCGGAATATGAAAAAAATGTATATAACAAAAGTTACTCCAAATAACAAAATAAACAACTTTTGATATGTTCATATTTGCCGAAAACCCAATAGGAAACGAAATATCGCTATTTTTAATTTCAGGCCTCCCTTATAACCTCCACTTCCAGAGAATTTTAATATAGCCTAAAGTCTACGTTGGGTTAGTAGTAATATACATACATAAGTTTCATAAAATTCATTTCAGCCGTTTATGCGTGAAAAGGTAACAAACAAACAAACAAACATACACGAAAGAAACAAAATGCAGTGTCTATGACTTGTGAAACGAAAAGTTATCGTGAAATTTCGCGAAAAAAATTAATGTACAGACAGAGGTTACAATTTTATATATATATATACTAGCTCAGATACCCGGCTTCGCCCGGGAATTCATTTGAGGCTGAATGGTGATGGTATTTTTTAGCAGGCTTTACATTGCACAATATTTTGACATTTACCCGTCCCAGTGTTTAGGATTGATACCCGTCGTTGCCGTGGATTTGCTAATAATAGAATATTTGTTCGATAAGGCTTCACTGTCTTAGATATTTTTATATTTCCCGTCTCTTATACATGTAAATATGGTGAATTTTTATTTCAGGCCTCCCTTATAACCCCCCTCCCGTTCGAACCTAAAAATTTTAATATAACTTATAATCATGGAAGAATTAATGCTAATTGACATACCAAGCTTTGTTAAGTTCGGTTCAGCCGTTAGTGCCCAATAAAATTGTTGGCTCCCGCTAAAGTTTTAACGTATAACTCATTTATACTTAGGTATACGACAAAAGTGTATATAACAAAAGTTACTCCAAATAACAAAATAAACAACTTTTGTTATGTTTATATTTGCGGAAAAACCAATAGGAAGCGAAATATCGCTATTTTTAATTTCAGGCTTCCCTTATAACCCCCACTCATGCCCGTCCATAGAAATGTTGGTATGGCTTATTATAATGAAGGCCTCACTGCTAATACACATACCGAGTTTTAATTAGTTCGGTTGAGTCTTTTTTGGCAAATAATATTATTGACTCCCGCTATAATTTTTAGCGTATAACGCATTTAAACTTCGGTATACGACAAAGGTGTATATAACAAAAGTTACTCTAAATAACAAAATAAACAACTTTTGTTATGTGCATATTTGCCGAAAAACCAATAGAAAACGAAATATCGCTATTTTTAATTTCAGGCTTTCCTTATAACCCCCACTCCTGTTCGCCTCAGAGAAAATTAATATAGCCTAAAGTCTAAGTTGGGTTAGTAGTAATATACATACCAAGTTTCATAAAATTCGGTTCAGCCGTTTATGCGTGAAAAGGTAACAAACAAACAAACAAACATACACGAAAGAAACAAAATGCAGATATGGTGTCTTTGACATGTGAAACGAAAAGTTATCGTGAAATTTCGCGAAAAAAATCAATGTACAGACAGAGGTTACAATTTTATATATATATAGATATATTTGTCTGTTAACGGTCTAGCTGTCGCAATTTTCGTTTGATCGTTGCCAAACTCGATATTTAAACGTTTTATGCAAAAATAAAGATCAAGTTCGTTAATGGCTGAAATCGGACCAGTGGGAGGGGGGGTTTAGAGGGGAGGATTTTCGAAAATTCGAAATATCTCCGTTACTATACGTCGGATCGAACAATTATATAGAATCAATCTTATTGCAAATTAAATTTACTATAAATAATGTTATGTGCATTTATTCTGTATCTTGAATCTTAACCGAGAGATTTGCATTTTTCTGTTTTCAGCTTCTAAGATGAGATCGGCTAACTTCGGGTCTAGTCGTGAGTTTCCGTCAAGAGCTAGTTTGGGCCGTTCTCGTAACTGTTTGATTCTCTATTCTGAAATTTCTCTATTGTAAAACTTCACGTGGGAAATCTGCTTAGTTTACGCAGCCCCTGCGTGACGGACTTTGTAACTCAAGTACTAACCGAGTTACCTCCCTTCAACTCATCAGTTTTTTGTTAGAAATAGAGAATATGTGATGAGATGAAATCTCAAGTGTGTTACCACCACCAGCACGTGGGGAATCTTAGTTTACGCAGCTCCTTTATGACAGAATTTGTATTTGTAACTCAAATATAAAGCAAGTTATTCCTACTTTCTTGGTTTCGGTCTTCTCTAAATCCTCACTTCTACTGTTCCGATTTGTATTACAAAATAGAGAATATATAATTAAATGATGACATCACGTGCACATGGATAGGGAAATCTGCTTAGTTTACACAGGCCCAGCATGACACTTTAATTTCACTGGTTATATAACAGAATGACATGTTATTTCCTGTACATGTTACAGGACATCTGTGTTGTGATGACAATGGCGAGATCAGTTTCCACATCCCCGGACAGTTTATCCTCTCTTTTCACAGGAAAACAGTCCTATTTTAACCTGTCAAGGGCGGTAACACAGCTAGTAAATTCATAGAATTAAAACCTATTCTTTGATAGATAAACTAGTAAAAGCACGATTTATTTTTTAAAAAAATATATTCCATACTGGGAGAACCTATTTCTAAAGTCAAACAGAACAAGAAATTAAAAATAAAACCAGAGGAAAGAGCCGATTGCCCACCACTCTATTGAAAATAAATATTAGAAAATTCATTCATAAGCAAATTAAATTAACTAGGTATCCATATTACAAAAATTATAAAATCCAGATCAACTATTTTTTTAGGAGAAAAACAATCCATTTTTTTTTTAATTTAAATGTGTTCGTCAAAAACTTTTCTTCCAGAAGCTGCTCTTTTCTTATTACTGTACTCACTGTAATCCATAACATGCTTGATGTCTTCAAAATAGAATTTTCTAGGGCTCCCTCTTCCCTTAAGCCCAAAAACCTTACCTTCAAATATATGGGCAATGAAATCATTGTGACTTATGAATGCCCAAGAAATTTTATCCTCCTTTCTTCCATGGCCTTGATAAAACTTTTGCTTTCACTTACCACATTTAGAATTTCCATGTTGGTTTTGTTTTGAGTCCAACATGTTCTAGTGATGCAATGCTAGATCCATATTTCGAATCTATTATATTCCCTTTTGTACAATAGAAATAGAGTAAAAATATGTTAAAAAAATGATAACATCTTGAAAAATTTCAAAAGTTTTTATTAAATTAAAGAACTGAAATTAAATTATCAATGAAACTAGAAAGTATAAATATCCTGTGTTTTCAAAAATCAATCTGTCTTCTCTTCTTTTAAAATTCAAAACAAAAACCCTGTTTGAACTGAGAATTGGTTAAGCACTGGTTTAAACGATTTCTTAAATTTTAATTTATCTCTCATTCATTATTATTTAAATTAGTTCATTTTTAATTATGTACTTGACTAAGGCGTCAAATTGGGTTATATCTAGTTTATGAAACAAGAGCAATCCATTTTCAGATTTCTTTGGTTTTAGTATCCACAATTATACAAAAAAAAAAAAAAAATCATCTTTTATATATGTATGAATTATACTTTCCTTCTTCCTTATAGGGTTGATTACTCAATACATAAAACCTTTGATTGTGAATGCCCTTGGGGGTGTGCTAAAGATCTCTAAGGTCTATGATGCAAACAGAACAAACATATTTTGCCATAGTTAATTATAAGAAATAAATCACCAAAATCATTAATGACCAAACGTACATTAATATTAATAATTTAGTGAAAAAAATCCTTTGATATGTTCTGGCAGGAGATACTAGAACAGGTGTGGGGGTTATAAGGGAGGCCTGAAATTAAAAATCAGGGTATTTTGTTTCCTATCGGTTTTTCAGCAAAAATTGTTTATTTTGTTATTTAAAGTAACTTTTGTTATATAACAAAGTTTAAACGAGGGAATTTTAAAGGACATAAAAGACTGAACCGAACTAAATGAAACTCCGTATGTAATTTAGTATTAACATCTCCCTGATAATAAGCTATACTAAAATGTCTATATTTATATATATATATATATATATATATATATATATATATATATATATATATATATTTATATATATATACACAATAAACAAGAATCACCTTTAATTTGCAAACAAGTATCCTGACAGAACATATCAAAGGACTTTCTAAGTAAATTGTTAATATTAATGCGTAATATGTAATGTGAATAATTTATCATAATTAAAAATTACAAATCAAATGTATTACACCCACTTATTTATAATATAGCTTTCAATTCCCTCTATGGCTTGGCTCTAATGTGCTTAACAATGACCTTCTAAAAATGAGACATAATAATTGTAAATTATCTAATAATGTCATGTATATTTTGAAATACTCTATTCCCACTAGGAACTTACCACTTGTATCCACTATGCTCTAAATATTTCTATTTGTTTATCCCCTTCTGCGAATGAATATAAGGGCACCAAATTATATGAATAAAATATCAAACATTATATGTTTGTATTTAGATAGCAGATGTATTAGGCTGTTTTGAAAAATATATTATACATTTCAAAACTTTGGAAAAGGGAAAATTTTGTGCATCTTTAAATTCTTAGAGTAATCTCTCTATAAATTTCAAACTGATTAGCAATTGCCAACATAATTTTGTCAAATAAAGACATCTCAAAAGTAAAGGAAGTAACCAGTCATAAGTGTCAGTGTTCAATAAAAATAATTAAATGAAGTTCCAAAAGAATTTGTTTCTATTTTGATTATTATACACTACAGCTTTTAATACATCAAGAAAAAGAGTGGGAGCTCTGTATGGGGTGGGGGTCCTTCATATAGCCTTTCTATTGAGAACGTTAAACTTTACTAGCTTTGAAGGGGGATTTTTGAATTGACTGGAAAATTTTGAGTTTTATTTTAATATAAATAATTTAAGTCCTTCTGAGGGGAATGAATGAAGACTAGAAATGTAAGGTACATGATAAAAATAGTTTATTAAATCATAGCTCTAAATTATATACATTCTTAAAATATAATTATATTTACATCACTGGGGTAAAAACATATAAAAATACAGTTAAATTAACAAAACAATGTCATCAGAAACCATTACTGCATTCTCATTAGACATCACATGAAGAGCTGCTCGAACTTCAGGCTCGGAAAAAGTATCATGAGGTGTTTTCTCATTGATCTTGGCAGACAGCTCCGAGAGTTTTAAACTTAAAGTACCTGCTTCTTGGAACACTGACGCAACATATTTTTTGAAAACCTCAAGCCTCTCTGGCGATAAAGAAACAGGTTCAGAAGTTGATGGCTCTTGAGTTGGCTCCGTCCTATCAACTTGAGGCTCTATCACATCATCATCAAGAGAAACACTGTCTTCAGGTTTCCTTCTTTTAGTTGGTCTAGCTTCACCAGAACTATCTTTACCATTCACTTCCTCGATTTCATCTTCGGACAAGTCTGAAACATCATTATCATCCCTTCGCCTTTTCTTCTCCCTTTCAAGGACTTTCTTGAAGTATGCAAACTGGACTAACTCTATAGCTATTTGGGCATCCTGGATCTCAACACTACAGCTCAGCCTAGATTTGGCAACTGCTGTCGATAAACGGACAAGTGTTTCAAGGGTCCTCACCGTAACAGGCTGGGTACGTGCTATTCCTGTTTCTATAGCATCTTGAGATCTAAGTCTTGCATATTCTTCAGCAATTGCAGCTGATGCTTCTTCAGATAAAATAGGCTTCAGTGTTTTAGCAATATGTAAGTACATTCTCATAAATTTTACAGTGAATATCCTATCAGTTTTAGAACGAGAATTTCCATGTAAAAGAGGGTCATATTTTTCATAAACAGGTGTGTATTCATAGTTAGTATCTTCTTCTTGTGTTTTAGTAGATAGAAAATCAACACTTGTTTCTATTGGTAGAACTTCCCCGTCCTGTTCACCTGGCTTCCTGTATCGATGCATCCGAACAACATGGTCAGAAATTTTGGAATCTACATCATTATCTACAAGGTCTAACATTACAAACAGCAGATCAAAACGTGATAGCAATGAATCCTGCAAACCAATATTTTCCATAGGTGGTTTATATTGGTCATATTTTCCAAAAACAGGATTAGCAGCTGCCAAAACTGAACACCTTGCATTCAGCCTAGTATGAATTCCAGCTTTCGCTATTGTAACTCTACCCTGTTCCATAACTTCATGAATAGCAGTTCTGTCAATATCAGACATTTTATCAAATTCATCAATACAAACTATACCACGATCGGCAAGCACCATAGCACCTGCCTCTAATCTTCTTTCTCCAGTTTCAAAATCAGTTGTAACAGCTGCGGTCAAACCAACTCCCGAGCTTCCCCTACCAGTTGTTGCGATTGCCCGGGGAGCAGTATACAAAACATACCGTAATAACTGAGACTTAGCTACACTAGGATCTCCAATTAATAGAATATTAATGTCTCCCCTCAATCTTGATCCGTTACCTAAAACTTTCTCAACTCCACCAAGTAACATACACAGAATAGCTTTCTTCACAAACTCGTGTCCATGAATAGAAGGTGCAAGAGACCTACTAAGTAACTCAAATATATTTTTCTTCTTAGCTAATTGCCGGCAATTAGCTACATCTTTTCGGGACATTGCTAGTTTTGTGTCTTTATTCAATAAAGAAATATGATTAGCAATAAGGACAGTTCTAAAAACTCCTGATGTGAAACCACCATGCTTTTCTGGGAGACAACGGTATATCCCAACAACTTGTACCCTGTCACCAGGTTTACATTTATCTGCTAAGTCATTGTCGCATATTACATCAACAGATCGAGGAAGCTGCCCTGATGGAGCTTTTTCAGGCATTTCTTGCATTATTAATGTTTGGTGATCTTTATATGTAGAGAGTCCAAACTCAGTTTCCAAAAAATTTCCTTCATCATCCTGAGTTGGATAAATAGATGCAGTAACCACGGGATTAAGAGAAGTTAAATCACTGTAATTCCTTTTGGAAATTTTTTTGGTGGCTGGACAATAATGTACACTTGCTACTAATTTAGGTTTTACAAGAGAACACTGAGTAGCTATACCCTCGAGACAAACAAGATTGTTCAAAAAACGAGATGTGAGTGTCCTTGGGGTAAGATGTCTGTTCCCAAAACTTCCTTCAAAACCAATGAAAAATTCATCATACTCATAGGTAGGGTCAACTGTACGTACGTATTCTCGAAGAGCTTCTTGAAAAGCTGAAACCTCTCTTGATGCGCTGCTTGTTAAACTCGAAGCACGAACAGGCTTCTTTTTTCTCAAATCATTGATATTCACAATAAGGCGACACTTCTTCCCTTCAATCATCTCCTTGACGCGCCTATGATAGATATCCTGATCTTCTTCGTCATCGAGAAAATCTAAATACTCACTAATTAGTTCTTGGGCTGTCTGATCGTTGGTAATCATTGCTGAAAAAGCTGTAGCACTATTCAGCAAGTAGCAAAAGGCTCTTGTTTACTAGAAGCGGTGAAGGCGGGAAAGAGAGATTGTAGGTTACAGTAGCCGCCTTCGGGTTATCCTTTACGCGGGAAACTGCAAGAATAAATACTTAAGAACCATAGTAAATTACTAACTATTAAATAAGAAAAACATGATTATTCCAAGCCGTAGTTATAAATGAGCCACAGCTTATTAATAACTTGTTAGAATATGGAATATAATGATCACACAGAAAAGAGGGGGGGGGGGGGGGGTTGATAGGCACAATCTAAAAAATTGCATATCACATTTTTCTTAAAATTATATCAAATATTCCGTGGAAAGAAATTCTTTTCTTTTTATTATTACTTTATGTGTAATGGCATGTACAGTATTATTTGATATTTAGTTCAATTTAATCTATACACTTAAGAATCTTATTAACATTTACTTTAAAAATATAAACAGTTTTTATAAATATTGTTATTTTTTAATGTAAGTAAAACATATATTATAACATCAAGTTTCTGTGGGGGGGGGAGGAGGGTAAGAGATTATTTTCAAACCTTGGAAGTGCATACCAAGTTTATTTTACGCCTTACAACATAGGAATTGTACTAATTCCTCCAGGGTATAGGGAGGCTTGAGAAGCTAGTTAAATAAATAATTGGGGAACAAGGACCTGTCATGAATATAACGGAATATTTCAACCTAATTTTTTTTCTTTCTTTCTATACGCTCTGTTATAATAAGATATTTTTCTTTCAGAATAAATAAAAGGCCGTCTTCCTGTAAATTCTTTTATCAGAGACTTACTTTAGGTTCTCACACCATCCTCAGGCTAATGGTTATTCATAGAAAACCTATATTCAACAAATTATGGGATGTCCCTGGTCGAAGTCTGATTGTCATGAAGCTAATTTACTTGATCACCTACCCCAAAGTGCGGTGGCATGTTTGCTGGTGGCTCTTTGTGGGAAGATGAGCTAAAGATATTTTGTTTGCATATCAAGTAGTTCATTTATTCCATCAGTATATAATTTTTACCTACCGAAGACAGATTGAAACAAAATTCTCATGTACATATAAATATTAGATCAACCTTAGCACAAAATCATCCTGTAACACTCTCAACAGTATTACAAATGCCCTGAAGCATCACAGTAAATGTACAGAGATTCAGTTATAAAATCTGTACTGTAATAATTGTTTGTTGGCTTGTTATGAAAAGAAAAATAAATAACAGCATATTGAATGGTAGTGAAAAATCTGCTTACTTAATGCAGATCCTTGTTATAATTATCAAGGCTTGATAATTTTATTAGTTATCATCTATTTTAGCTGAAAATACTCCCTGGAGGCATATAGTTCTGATATAGAAATTTCTTTGAATTATAAACATTATTATTGGTTTCTTCATAATACCTGGCAATTAGTTTCTTTTAATGTCACAAAAGTGCCTTGTTTAGAAATATATGTGAATTATTATTAGTTGTCCTCTCTGGATTCTTTGTTGTTTTGGTTGATTTTTCTGGTTGTTGTTTCCACAGGATTACTCTATTATACTACCTGGTCATTGAAAAAACTCAGATATATAAAGAATATTATCAAATTTAAATAGTCCAATTTAGATTAAAAGCAAAATTTAGTTTAATATGTTTATTTTTTTAATGCAGGATAATATACAGTCAATATATTTGCAATCATCATCAAGTAATTCAACTACATATCTCCACATTATCTCCAAGTTACATTCATATCTCCACTGACAATCTGTATGTTTTTAGCAAATTTCCCTTAAAGGAAACCAGCTATTGAGATCGTACTCATGATGCAATTTTTTCTACAATGTTCACATGTCCCCCCCCCCTGTCTTAAGTTTTTAGACTACTTAAATTTGATTGAGATAAAAATTATTCTGATTCATTATAAATTACAGTATAAGATATAGTAGACAGTTTTCAATAAAATTAATATGTTATGTCCTGATATGTTTCAGTTATTGTTTTCCTTTCCGGTGAGCCTTTGGCAGACCTATTTGTTTATATTTCAGATGCTTCCCGTCTGGAGGTTTCTTATTATCATTTGTATTTATTCACTTGATATTAAATGTGCTATTGTGTTACCATTATATTGATTGATCTATTGTTAAAATTCACGAGGGAAATCTTAGTTTACGCAGCCCCTGTGAGACAGACTTTTATTAGTCAGTTCACA
Source organism: Riptortus pedestris (assembly GCA_019009955.1). NCBI lineage: Eukaryota > Metazoa > Arthropoda > Insecta > Hemiptera > Alydidae > Riptortus > Riptortus pedestris. The sequence goes on along the minus strand of CM032229.1, from coordinate 40,806,496 downwards.
GTTATAGACACTATAAAGTATGTAATTATAATTAAAATTATAAGATATGCCTAATTTACTGCAACCTAATAAGTTAAAAAATACTAGGCTCATAAAATATCTTTTATATAAATTGTTGCTTTAATTTAAAATGACTGAATAAATAAACTATTGACAGCTAACTGAGATTTAAAAATGTATCTATGGCTGTAAGAATTGCGGCAAGCACTGTTTGGAAACTATTTTTTCAATAACAGTTTTAGTAGAATCAGACTAAAAGATTCTGTTACACATGGCTGGTCAATGTGCAACCCCCTTGGAGGGAATAGAAAGAACCATTCTATACCTGTGTTGGTAAGATTATCAATGAAATACAAAAGGAAAAATGCCAAAGTGGTGTTAGGCGATTTTAATGAACAGATAGGCAGGAAGGTGTATTTTAAACAAACAGGAAATCATAGCAAACATGGGTGATATCAATGATAATGGAATAAAAAGTCCATCACGCAGGGGCTGCGTAAACTATGCAGATTTCCCACGTGAAGTTTTACAATAGAGAAATTTCAGAATAGAGAGTAAAACAGTTACGGGAACGGCCCGAACTAGCCCTTGACGGAAACTCACGACTAGACCCAAAGATAGCCGATCTCATCTCAGAAGCTGAAAACAGAAAAATGCAAATATCTCGGTTAATATTCAAGATACAGAATAAATGTATATAACATTATTTATAGTAAATGTAATTTGCAATAAGATTGATTCTGTTCAATTTTTCGATCCGACGTATAGTAACGGAGATATTTCGAAAATCCTCCCCTCTAAACCCCCCCTCCCACTGGTCCGATTTCAGCCATTAATGAACTTGATCTTTATTTTTGCATAAAACGTTTAAATATCGAGTTTGGTAACGATAAAACGAAAACTGTGACCGCTAGAGCGTTAACAGACAAATATATATATATTTATTTATATATATATAATTTTGAACGGACCTCATTTTCGTCATCTCCTGGGTAGGATTGATGGACATTTGAAGAAATTTTTCGAAACTCGCGTCATGAGTACGACCTCAATAGCTGATTTCCCTTAAGGGAAATCTGCTAAAACTGATGACATCCAGTACTTAGGGACCAACTAGTTCCTCAACTTTAGGAGACAAAGATCTATGAATAACCACAGATGCTCAGACTCAGAGTGAAATATTGAAATGACATTTTGTGAAGTGGCTCTGATGCACAAAATTACCTGGGTGAGTAAGACCGGTGGGAACTCAGAGCAGATGATAAGTGGGGGAGGTTCAGAAAAGTAGAAATCATAGGAAGGCTTCATTAGAAAGTGCTATCCATCTGATCTCTACAATCATTGTCTTCAGTGATGATGCTTCCAAGGTAGCAAAACTCATTCATTTTTAGCAGATTTCCCTTAAGGGAAATCAGCTATTGAGGTCGTACTCATGACGGAATTTTCGAAAAATTTCTTCAAATGTCCATCGATCCTACCCAGGAGATGACGAAAATGAGGTCCGTTCAAAACTATATATATATATATATATATATATATATATATATATATATATATATATATATATATATATATTTGTCTGTTAACACTCTAGCGGTCGCAATTTTTGTTTAATCGTCACCAAACTCGGTATTTAATCGTTTTATGTAAAAAGGAAGATCAAGTTCGTTAACGGCTGAAATCGGACCAGTGGGAGGGGGGGTTTAGAGGGGGGATTTTCAAAAATTCGAAATATCTCCGTTATTATGCATCGGATCGAAAAATTGTATAGAACCAATCTTATTGGAAATTAAATTTACTATAAATATTGTTATATGCATTTATTCTCTATCTTGAATATTAACCGAGATATTTGCATTTGTAATCTGCATGTTCGGACTTTCCGCCGAGAGCTCTGGTGGCCATTTCCATAACTATTCGTCCCTCGTGAATAGGTTTAGAGGTTAGGTTAACTGTTTTTTGGGGCTAGAAACTTCTGGGTTATTACGCCCTAAATAATGTTTTAGGTTTAGAGGTTTCTTACTACTACAGTTGTTATTAGGCAGATTTCTCTATTGTAAAACTTCACGTGGGAAATCTGCTTAGTTTACGCAGCCCCTGCGTGACGGACTTTTTTCAAGTATATTTTCAATTTAACATCTATATTTTCATGGCCTTGTTTGTTCCCTACCACTAAAACTTTTATATGTACATATATATAATAAATAAATTACATTTTATAGATCTTCTCACGATAGACAAAAATGGTTCATTCAATTTCTTTGTAACCCTAATAGGTGTGAAGAAACTTGCAAATTTTTATTTCCACCTCTTCTAAACCGTCAAAAGCAATTTTTGTCAAAAGGTGAGACAGGAAGCACAATTAGACTGTACAACAGTTATAAATATGAAATTTCAACATTCTAAGGCTAGTAGTTTTTGAGTTCCATAAGATATGTACAGTGTCTCTTTTAACATAGTAAAAATTGTTTCTGGGAAGTTAAAAATGGACAATTCCATTTAAATATGAAAATCAACATTTTTTGCAATACCAATATATCTTTTACTTCGAACTAAGAAATAAAAAGAAGAAGAAAATACAATTGGTTGAAATAATAGAATACACCACCAGCAAATTATTTTTTAAAAAATGAAGTTTATAACGAGACCACAGACTCTGAACATTATAAATGAGTCAAAAAACAATGAGGTGAAATAGTAAACGGGAAAGTCTTGTTCCTATACTCATGTTTGAATGAAATACAAATTTCAAATACATCTCCATCTCCATGTTCATTCTTCTGTTTTGTTCTCTCATAAGTAAAGAAGTAATTTAATTTATTTTTGAGTCTACTTAAAAATATACAGCTACATAAAAGGAATTTCTGTTAGGGCTCTGAGAATATTTTAAAACCCTTTTCCAAACTTTCATTATAAAGAAAATAGCAGAAATTGCAAGCAGCCTCTTGTATCTGCTAATAGTTGCTCTAAAACATTAAACATGGACAAAATTTGAATATGCTTCTCAAAAATGCGACACTAGTCAAACTTAGTGAGAGCTTATTGACAAGAGTTTACAATTTTTTGCAATTGATATGTTAAAGGGTAACTTTAATGTGCATTACCCAATTTAAGTTATTATCAAGTTTATGTTATATACAAGTTCAATATATATATACTAGCTCAGATACCCGGCTTCGCCCGGGAATTGATTTGAGGCTGAATGTTGGTGGTATATTTTTGGCAAGGCTTTACTTTGCACAATATTATGACATTTACCCGTCCCAGTGTTTAGGGTTAACACCCGTCGTTTATGTGGATTTGTTAATAATAAAATTATTTTTTTATGCAAGACTTCACTGTTCTGCATATTGTCATATTTCCCGTTTCCTGTGTATTATGCATAGATTTGAATTATTAATGAGATAATATTGACATACATTTGAATAAATTTTTTCATTTGAGGTACCTGGTAGTTCATATTGAAAAGAAGTGTTGAGGAAATTTCTCTAAATAACAAATTAAACAACTTTTGTTATTTGCATATTTGCCGAAACCCCAATAGTCACTATTTTAATTTCAGGCCTCCCTTACAACTCTCACTCCTGCCCGTCCCCAGTTTTTAGAGTATAACTCATTTATACTTCCGTATACAGCAAAAGTGAATATAACAAACGTTACTCTAAATTACACAATAAACAACTTTTGTTATGTTCATATATGCCGAAAAAACAATATGAAACGAAATATCGCTATTTTTAATTTCTGGCTTCCCTTATAAACCCCACTCCTGCCCGTCCCTAGGAATGTTGGCATGGCTTGTTATAATGAAAGCGTTAGTGCTAATACACATACCGAATTTTATTTAGTTTGGTTGATTCTTTTGTGCCATATAAAATAGTTCACTTCCTCTATAGGTTTTAGCGTATATCTCGTTTATAACTCGGTATACGACGAAAGTGCATATAACAAAAGTTGCTCTAAATAACAAAATAAACAAATTTTGTTATGTTTATATTTGCCGAAAAACCAGTAGGAAACGAAATATCGCTATTTTTAATTTCTGGCCTCCCTTGTAACCCCCACTCCTGCCCGTCCCTAGAAATGTTAGGATGGCCTATTATAAGGAAGCCGTAAGTGCTAATACATATACCGAGTTTTATTTAGTTTGGTTGGGTCTAATGTTCCAAATAAAATTGTTCACTTCCGCTAAAGGTTTTAGCGTATATCTCGTTTATAACTCGGTATACGAAAAAAGTGTATATAACAAAAGTTACTTTAAATAACAAAATAAACAACTTTTGTTGTGTTCATATTTGCCGAAAAACAAATAGGAAACGAAATATCGCTATTTTTATTTTCTGGATTCCCTTATAACCCCCACTACTGCCCGTCCCTAGAAATTTTGGTATGGCTTGTTATAATGAAAGCGTTACTGCTAATACATATACCGAGTTTTATTTATTTTGGTTGGGTCTTTTGTCCCAAATAGAACTGTTCACTTCCGGTATAGGTTTTAGCGTATATCTCGTTTATAACTCGGTATATGAAAAACATGTATATGACAAAAGTTACTCTAAAGAATAAAATAAACAACTTTTATTATGTGCATGTTTGTCGAAAAACCAATAGGAAATGAAATATCGCTATTTTTAATTTCAGACCTCCCTTATAACCCCCACTCCTGTTTGTCTCAGAGAATTTTAATATAGCCTAAAGTCTAAGTTGGGTTAATAGTAATATACATACCAAGTTTCATAAAATTCGGTTCAGCCATTTATGCGTGAAAAGGTAGCAAACAAACAAACAAACATAAACAAACAAACAGACACCAAAGAAACAAAATGCAGTTATGGTGTCTATGACATCTGAAACGAAAAGTTATCGTGAAATTTCGCGAAAAAAATCAATGTACAGACAGAGGTTACAATTTTATATATATATATATGTATGTATAAAATGGATATATTCCTGCTTCATTTAACTTCACTAATAGTGGTCCAAAGTTTGTATATATATACTAGCTTAGATACCCGGCTTCGCTCGGGAATTCATTTGAGGCTGAATGGTGATGGTATATTTTTGGCAAGGCTTTACATTGCACAATATTTTGACATTTACCCGTTCCAGTGTTTAGGGTTAATACCCGTTGTTGGCATTTGTTAATAATAAAATTATTTTTTTTATGTAAAACTTCACTGTCCTGCATATTGTCATATTTCCCGTCTCCTGCAGAAGCGAAATATCACTATTATAAATTTCAGGCGTTCCTTATAACCCCCACTCCTGCCCGTCCCTAGAAATGTTAGTATAGCTTATTATAATGAAGGCGTTAGTGCTAATACACATAATGAGTGTTTTATTTAGTTCGGTTGAGTTTTTAGTGCCAAATAAAATTGTGGACTCCCACTTTAGTTTATAGCGTATAACTCATTTATGCTTCCGTATACGGCAAAAGTGCATATTACAAAAGTTACTCTAAATAACAAAATAAACAACTTTTGTTATGTGCATATTTGCTGAAAAAGCAATAGGAAACGAAATATCGCTATTTTTAATTTCTGGTCTCCCTTATAACCCCCACTCCTGCCCGTCCCTAGAAATGTTAGTATGGCTTATTATAAGTAAATCGTTAGTATTAATTCACACAGCGAGTTTGTTTTAGTTCGGTTGAGTCTTTTATGCCAAATAAAATTGTGGACTCCCGCTATAGTGTTTAGCGTATAACTCATTTATACTTCCGTATACGGCAAAAGTGCGTATAACAAAAGTTACTCTAAATTACAAAATAAACAATTTTGTAATGAGCATATTTGCTGAAAAAGCAATAGGAAACGAAATATCGCTATTTTAAATTTCAGGCTTCATTTATAACTCCTACTCCTGTTCCTCTCAGAGAATATTAGTATAGCCTAAAGTCTAAGTTGGGCTAGTAGTAATATACATACCAAGTTTCATAAAATTCGGTTCAGCCGTTTATGCGTGAAAAGGTAACAAACAAACAAACAAACAAACAAACAGACACCAAAGAAACAAAATGCAGTTATGGTGTCTATGACATGTGAAACGAAAAGTTATCGTGAAATTTCGCGAAAAAAATCAATGTACAGACAGAGGTTACAATTTTATATATATATATAGATATATATATATATATATATATATATATATACACATATAATGTAACGTACAATTTCTAGAGCTATAGCATTCAGTGAAAAGGGCGTAATAAATGGGAAACATAATAAATTTTTAAAGAGTTGTGGCAAATAAAGTTGCAAGCCGCCATTAGGAGCACTTCACTAACAGCAAGATGTGTTTATACTTATCCAATGAAGAGTGGAAGATTAAATAAAGAGAAATGCTATATCAACTACAGCAATTTATTGTTTGTGTGGTGAAGAGATATGTTTCAAAAGAAATCAAATTTCTTTAAAATACGTCCTTTTTGACGAAGTGGTAGTGAAAAGCAAGATACCACTGGAAGAACTCTCGTGGGAAGATCACTCTCAGTATTGTGAACCCAACGGGAACACATGGTGTTTGGTTGCTCTTCTCCATATTTTCTCAAATGGCCTCTATCTCTCGTCATATATGCAGCAGGAAGAATTACATAAGAAGCATACATTGAAGACCCTACTTGCCCTTTTCGCTACTGAAGCCATCAATATAAGTCCAAATCAGACATACTTTGTAATTGAATGTTCTGAATTTCAATAGGGCGAGATTATTTGTATCTGTATTGTTTATTTAAATACCAATTTATAATAAATCACAATCGGTTCCCCATTTGTTAACCTGATATATATATATATATATATATATATATATATACATTTATTTTTTTAGTGGATTTTATCGATATTATTACATTATATAAACACTTTGTACCGCTAGTTGTGACGTTATAAATACGGCTACTTTCAAACTAAAACATAATAATAAATAAGTATTCCAGGTTAAATAAAGTATGTTAATCTAATGACAAATATATTTACTATTGTTAAAACTACAATTCTCTGATAAGAATACAAAATTTGATTAATCACAAATATTAGTCGATTACTATTTAAAGAAAGTAATTTATTCTATACAGTAAATCACTAATTTAAGTAAAATTACATAATGTATTATAATTATATGGGGAAATTTCTAATATAATACAAAGTATAAAAAAAATATATATATTTATATATAAAATGTTCAATGTAAAAGACTACTGAACATTTAGAAAACAAAAAAAAAATAGATATACATATACGCATGTAGCCATTCTTTTTACTAAGGTTTCATTTAAAGATGATTTCATTACTACTGTTAAGTAAGACCTTAGAGTATCGATCGAGCCTTAGAGGGAGCCTCCAGGAAGCTAAGAAATTTTTGAAATGTAGGCAAGAAGAAGTAGTGCATTGACACGATCAGTACTTGAAAGACCTTAGGCAGTAGTATTGATATGGAACGTGGAATACTATGAGTACATTATTTTACTACTTAATAATAATTATGCAAGTATAATATTAATAAGCTTTAGTAAGTATTTTTTATAAGTTATAATCTAAGATATTCTACATGACACATCTTATTCAATATATTTACAAGTTACAATTAGCATAACATACTGTGTTGTAGAAGACAAATATTAATATTCTGAACTAATAGATCATATCTTTGATTTTATTAGGCAAGAACTTTCAAAGCCATAGACATTAATTGCAACTCCTAGTCATAATTTAAATTAAATACTGTTTTTAACATAGATGGCCGTCTCAAACAACTAGTTAAAGATTTCTACTCATCTTCAGGCTAGGGTCAAAACCAAAGTAAAGTTTTGAATTATGTATTGGAATGTGTTCTATCCAAAAAATTAAAATACTCTCTTAAATGGCTCCCTAACATAATAAAACTTCGAAGATAATGAATTACGTACTTTGTTTGAACAACTAAAAAATTGGTCAACAATTTTAAATTTGAAAAAGATTTTATTAAAAATTCTGGTCTATGTTGAAGGAATTCAATACTCTAGGACAGGGGTTGGCAGTAAAACAAGTTTATTTTGTTATTAAAAAGTGATATTTTAATAATTATAACATAATCTGGGTGCACCGATGGACAAACAGTTTGATAAGAAGGTACATTTACTTCCAACCTAAAACAAATACAGGTTCGATTCCCACTATGGGAGAACTTTAGTTCACAATTTGGCTACCAGAACATGCTACTATTAATACTGGTGAAGCACGTAGTGGGGAAGTAATGAGAATGTTAGTTTGACTGCCCCATTACAATGACTAAGGTCTGTGACTCCGCTGACAAGCTAAGCAAAGATGCCTCCTTGAGAATGGTAGTGCTCCCTTCGATAAAATGTGGATCGTTAGTACCTGACATCAGGGGTTTATATACTGAGTTGCCACTTAATACCTAAAACTCGGATCGTGAAACTTTGTTGTAGCAAGAGCTAAAAAAACTTTCTTTTTTTTTAAATCTAGCCATTCCTTTTCATGGACTATTCAGCATTGTGAGGAAAATGAATAAAAAAGTAGCAAACCTTGTGAACTAGTGCCACAAACAGAGTAGGAAATACCAACTGAACCATTCTACTCCCCACCAAGAAAAGTGTCCCAGGACCTTGATCCTTTATGAGCCAGTATCCCACAGGTTTTAAGATTTCTAAAAAGATTACATAGGGGTCTTTCAGTATGTAAAATAATCAAAGAATTGAATAAGATTCCTATTAAAAAAAAAATTATGTTATGTGATTTACTTTTGATGTTTCCAAGCAAATAAATACAATACCAACTCCTGCAGGCTGGACTGGCCACAATGGTGGAGACACTGGCTACAATTTGCCAACTCTTGACTGCCCTAGAATAATGAAAAGCACTTACCTTAGAATATGATGACAGTTCCTCCTCTTCCATAACTATTACTTTTAACTGAAAGCAAGAATATTAAATAAATCTCTTAAAACAATGTACTAATGTATTTTGTACCACATGTACTCACATCCAATACGGTGCGATATGTGAGTCATCTCTATTTTATTTTTTTCAAAGAAGAATATTTATTATGAAAATATTTAAATCAGAACACTGATTACTCTTTCATATTTCTCATAAAACTGATTTTGAAATTTACATTTAAGGACTGGAAATATTTACCCCTTAGCATAACATACAAAAAATAAAGATAGATGGACTTTCATTTAACATAGGTTGTGATTTATCCTAGCAACAAACATAGACTGTAACCTTCAAACAGAGACCCTATATATTGCATAGCAATTAAAAACATTGTGGACTTCAGGCACAGGAAGGCAGTTATTCTTATATGTCAAACCAGAATTTAAATATAAGAAACCTAACGTGGAACGATCTTTACATACTACAAAAAAAAATAAATGTTCTCCTAAGCTACACATATTTTATATAATTCTCTGTAAAACCTAGAGATTAAACAGTACTTAGATTATTGTGTGTTATCCTAGTTGTATTGTTTGAAGAAAATCATATAATTTATATATTTGAAAATGAAAATCATTGGCTGAACAGCCCATGAAGGCCTAGGGCTTGGCATAAGGTTTTGGCGAGAGGTCAAATGGTCAAAGTTACCTGTGTAACACCAAACACATTTGATATAAACAAGAAAAAGAGATACATAACTCTTACCAAAGCCAATTTAATTATAATGATTACAAGGGCCATTTAAATAAAAATGATGGATCTTATTAAGATTAACCAAGGCTGGTGCCATGGAATGTAATTCTGATCACAGTCTGTATTAGACATCTTATAAAGATGTGCCACAAAGTAAAAAAAAAATACAAATAAAAAATCTACACTTGATCAGATGAGCTAAATTATGAGTAAGTAGTAATACAGTATTTGTCATTGGTTTTTCAATGATGATGTTCAGCATTTTCAAAATACTTATCCCTGTTTGAATAATCTGATATTTTCAGATTCTGATTAGAATTTGTTCCAGTAGAGAAACTTAAGAATGTGCAAAATTTGATGGACCAATTAAAGAATAGACACTATCATAACTGTACACAGAAATTCTTTTCGCAAATAAATTCTCCTCAAATTAACATGTTAAAATTTACTAACTTGATTTATAGTTTCATTATCATCACTGTATACTCAGGGAGTATATATTAGGTACTATGTGTGCAGTTTTACTTGTTAGAATAGATCTTATAATAGTTTAAAAAATTAATTTCTGCATAATGGTTTAACCAAAGTCATGCAGTATTCAAAAAAATTTAAACATAGTAAATCGTGAACTGTGGTCACCTCGCTAATTATGGGCAGGCTTTTACAATTTCATTACAATAAGCAACTGCTAGATTTTTTTTTTTTTTTTTTTTTTTTTGTGATGGCCCTTTGGGCAATGTGTGTAAATTAATTTTTAGAATTGAAAAGAAACATTTTTTGCTGTATGACCTTAACTAGATTTGGTACTTATCGGTTAATGGGAGGTCACTCTTTTAAAGATGATTATTAAAGCATAATAAAAAGAAAATCACTTTGTTATTTAAAATACCACTTCTAGAATTTATAGTTAAAGACGATTATTAAATCATAATAAAAAGAATGTTACTTTATTATTTAAAATAACACTTCTAGAGTTCATAAATGACAAAATGTTATTGTAAATTAGTGTTAGCCGAGAACTAGACGATGTGGCGGAATAGCCAAATAAAGCTGTTGTCCGCCACATGATCTGCAAGATAGCTGTCCAAGTGGTGTCTGGTAGTACCCCTTTGCCTTTTGTTATGCCATTTAGCACAACAACACATCCTTTCAACACATTGTATATAGGCCATGGTTTCAGGATCAATGAAATTTATTTATGATTTACTTGTAGATGTGAAAATCCCACTTTTTTTCAATTTTTCAGTATTGTAACCTTTCCAGCAATCTGACATTATCATAGAACCAAGCTCAACGAATTTAGTTCAAATATTGTTTCATAGATTACTGACATTTGGCAAAAATTATCAAAATAATTCATTCAAAATTAATCTTATATAGGATAATACATGTATGAGAAAAATATAGAGTATGCAGTCTTGGATATAACTTTCGGTTTTCCAGGAAACAACTCTTCCAATATTGTTTCTCCTGGTTTGGTTGTGTATAATTATAAATTATATTTAATTATAAATTCTAGAAGTGTTATTTTAAATAATAAAGTGATTTTCTTTTTATAATAATTTAATAATCATCTTTAAATGAGTGGCCTTCCATTAACCGATAAGTATCCTATATTTTACTAATTGTAAGACTATAATCAATATCTGGCAGGTATAGCCTATTTTATAAAAGTATGTAACAATTTCATTCAAGGAAAATAGTTCATTTGTTAATTTTACATTCATTAGAACAAAAATTTGAAAAATTTAAATATCAACCAAAAATGTTTGGTAAACTTTGAAAAAGATATCTCCTTTTACATCAAAGAACTTCCTTAACTATGGCTATAACCCATGATTTGTAATAGTAACTTCCAAAATACCATTTTGTATGAAATTTCAACTTATCTGAGACACAACTCAAAACTTGATCATATAAATAATTTTTCCACAATGTTAAATGTTTCAGAAAGTCTTAATTACCTACAGTAATGAAAAATAAAATAAATACCTTCCTTATCAGGAAATAATACTGCAATTGGTAAAGAAGCTTCTAAGAGTCTCTGTTTAAAGGTTAATATACTATGCTTGCTGATGCCTGTATAGTTCAGCCGGCCTGTTCATGTAGGCGGGGTCGATGTGAAGGAAAGGGTGGATGGGCTCACATATAGATGTGCTTGGATATGCCGGGTGCGAAGAATGAGGGATATCTTGCCTTCCATCATGTAGTCTTTGAGCGTGTTCTGCAGCCATTCGGGGGTCGAGAATCTGTTGTCTGTTGTCGAGAGGCCTAGGTTCAGTCATTCTACCATCAATATCCGTGACGCGCGATTCATTACTTCCAATGCTGTTGTTTGCTTCCACACTTCCTTGTTGGCTGTTATTTCCGATAGCAGGCTGAGCTTGGTTGTTACTAGAGTTGACATTGCTGGGTTCCTAGAACAAGAGAATAAACTAAACATCCACAGTCACAGAAATAAAATAAATGCTCAAATATTATCATTGGGGGGGGGCAAAGAAGTCTTTTAAATTTTTATTAAACATACTAATTTCAAAGCCTAGTCAACATAACAAGTATGAAGAGTTCTTAACAATATTATATAAAACTTCTGCTACAGAATATAAACAGTTGTCAAATCTTGTTTGGAAACCATATGTTTCGGACTGCAATTTGGAAAGTTTACAGTCTGGACAAGTCCTTAATATAACATTTATTGTTAGATGTAAATTATTGTAATGATGAACTCCTGTAAATTATATCAGGTTATTGTTAGCATTTCATCTCTCATATTTAAAGAGGGATAGCCTTACTTTAGCATAATGCCCACAGTGTGACACATAATGCTCACTTAGCTTGGTAAAACGACAATATATTTAGCATATAATATGAGATTATCTCTATTACTTTGGGCAGATAATGCATTGCTCAAAAGCTTACCACGTTTTGCTGGCTGATTTCCTCAACACGGCTTCTTCCTTTCGACTTCCGTTCACTTCCAGGTTTCAAGTGCATGAGTTCCATATGTCGTCTTAAGTTCCTTGACTGGCGAAGGGTCACACCACAGATACTACAGGAAACAGGCAGATCAGATACCAAAGGAGTCCGTTTCGGATCAGCTATTACATAAGAAAAGATTTTTTTTTATAAATAGGGGCTGAGGTTAGTTCTTAATACAAATAGTAAACCAATATTTGTGCTTAAATTCACATATGAGCAAAAGAAATTTATTTAGTAATGAAATTGCTAAATAAAATCCTAAAATAAAAATAAATTTTTATTGTTAAGTGATTCTTTATAATGTTGAATAAGTAGTTCAATGAATATGATTTAAATGGACTATGACATACTTAGAAGGGGTTGATTAAAAATCTATTTGTCTTCAATCTTCAATTTATAATAGCTCATTAATTCCCTGTGGTTCTCAGAGAGAAACAAAGTCATCTTCAATTTATAACAGCTCATTAATTCTCTGTGGTTCTCAGAGAGAAACAAAGTCATACCATATGCAAGTAAATACTGAAGGAAAATGTAAAAGGTTGTGTATAGTGAAGCCTTGCAATAAATAACATGTACACTCATTATTCAGTCTAAATATTTCCTAACCAAGTCTTATTTTTAATGTGAGATGAGTAGGAGTGAGCGTTTAACGAAAGAAAATTACTCGAACAATATCTAAGGTATAGAAAAGTGCTTAGAACAATTTAGAGATAACGAGAGAGATTACACAGGGTTTTTCAATTCAACTCAAAATAATGAATACATTTAAATTTTATTTTATTTTACTCCCTCTCTAAATCCCCACTCTTCCCCGTTCAAATTCAGCTAGTAACAAACCCGATTTTTAGATTTATGAAAGTACAATAACAGTATCCATTAAAAATAATTGATTAATAATCTATATATATATAAAATTGTAACCTCTGTCTGTACATTGATTTTTTTCGCGAAATTTCACGATAACTTTTCGTTTCACATGTCATAGACACCATAACTGCATTTTGTTTCTTTCGTGTCTGTTTGTTTGTTTATTTGTTTGTTACCTTTTCACGCATAAACGGCTGAACCGAATTTTATGAAACTTGGTATGTATATTACTACTAGCCCAACTTAGACTTTAGGCTATATTAATATTCTCTAAGACGAACAGGAGTGGGGGTTATAAGGGAGGCCTGAAATTAAAAATAGCGATATTTCGTTTCCTATTGCTTTTTCAGCAAATATGCCCATAACAAAAGTTGTTTATTTTGTAATTTAGAGTAACTTTTGTTATATGCACTTTTGCCGTATACGGAAGTATAAATGAGTTATACGCTAAAAACTATAGAGGGAGTCCACAATTTTATTTGGCACAAAAGACTCAACCGAACTAAACCAAACTCGGTATGTGAATTAGTACTAACGCCTTCCTTATAATAAGGCATTCTAACATTTCTAGGGACGGGCAGGAGTGGGGGTTATAAGGAAAGCCTGAAATTAAAAATAGCGATATTTCGTTTTCTATTGGTTTTTCGGCAAATATGCACATAACAAAAGTTGTTTATTTTGTTATTTAGAGTAACTTTTGTCATATACACCTTTGTCGTATACCGAAGTTTAAATGCGTTATACGCTAAAAATTATAGCGGGAGTCAATAATATTATTTGCCAAAAAAGACTCACCCGAACTAATTAAAACTCGGTATGTGTATTAGCAGTGAGGCCTTCATTATAATAAGCCATACCAACATTTCTATGGACGGGCATGAGTGGGGGTTATAAGGGAAGCCTGAAATTAAAAATAGCGATATTTCGCTTCCTATTGGTTTTTCCGCAAATATAAACATAACAAAAGTTGTTTATTTTATTGTTTAGTGAAATTTGCTCAACAATTCTTTGGAACTACGAGGTACCTCACCGGGAAAAACTAATTCAAATGTATGTTAATATTTTGTGCTTAATAATTCAAATCTATGCATAATGCACAGGAAACGGGAAATATGACAATATGGAGAACAGTGAAGTCTTACATCAAAAAATAATTTTATTATTAACAAATTCACAGAAACGACGGGTATTTAAACTAAACACTGGGACGGGTAAATGTCAAAATATTGTGCAAAGTAAACCCTTGCCAAAAAAATACCATCACCATTCAGCCTCAAATGAATTCCCGAGCGAAGCCGGGTATCTGAGCTAGTCAATAATACATTAGTAGTAACATAAATAATTTCTTCGTGAGGCCCAGAATAAACCTATTTTTTATGGAGCTTTGTAACTACTATGATGTTGGTAACAAATAAAAAAGAAGAAATAAAATAATTGAAACAAACACAGAAAATAAAAAACAGTAAATTGAAAAGTCTGTCACGCAGGGGGTGTGTAAACTAAGCAGATTTACCACGTACTGGTATAACATCTCATCTCACCACATATTCACTATTCTATGGAAAAACCGATGAGTAGAAGGGAGGAGGGGGGGGGGAGGGTTACTGAAAGCTAAAAACTAGAAAGTACTCGCTTAGTACTTGAGTTACGAAAAAATGCATAGAACAACAACTGTAGAGCTTTAATAGTTTAACAAGATTGATTCTATAACATTTCATGATCCGACTAGTAATAAAAACAGAGATTTTTTGAATTCCCCTCTTTTTCTTGCCCTCCCCTCCCTCCCTGTATTCTTGGTCAGATGATATGAAACTCTACTGAAACTCCCAACTTGGTATTGCTGCTGATCTGCGATCTGTGCTCCTCTCTAAGATCTTCAAATATTTTTCTTATGGCTTCTTGGTTTACCTTGGAAAGAGTCCACATCTGTTGGTCTGATGAATGTATTGTATATTTGGAGATTAATTAATTATTAATTAACCCCAACTTTTGGGTTTTTACATCTTAATTAATAGTAATTTTAGCCTCTCTACAGTCATATGCCTGACGGGAGACAACAGAGGCGATACAGACCAACGGTATACTCGTAAGCCTTTTCTTTTTTTTGTCTAATAAAGATGAAGTAATCTGAGATCAATTTTTTAAGGCAAAAGCTACTCTAAACCTCAACCCTCTCCATTATCCTTTGACAATTAAACCCTGTCGAGACCTTCCGGGTAATGGGAGAAAATGCTACATATCTATATGTTTTTTTAGTTTAAATTTGGTTAATTTTAAGTAGATTTCTCTCAAAGGAAATCAACTATTAGAAAATGAAAATCAACTGGTAGCTGCCCCTTTGATAACGACATCTCCTACCCTTATTTAACCCTTTCCTTGCGCAAAGCCACTATAGTGGCTTTGCGCAAGGAAAGGGTTAAATAACTGAGAGGGGGTTCTGTAAGACCCTGGAACTTTTCAGAGAAAGGACAAATTCCTCAATTCCTTCTGTATCAGCAGATCAGCTTCCTGAATACCTTCATCACACTATGGAGAACCAACCAACTGATGATTCATATTTTAAGATTTAAATAATTTTTTAAATATTGAATCAATTTTTAATGTATGCTCTTACGTGGTTCTTTCGAAGAATTCGACCCACCATCGTCACTACACGATGTACTAGATTTCTTTCTTTTCTTTCTCACAGAAACAAAAGGTGATATCATAGGTCGAGTGCTGACAGAGTCATGAAAGGGCGCCATTATTGGGTGTCCATTTTTCTAAAATAATTACATTGAATTTGAACAATAATTACATATAAAGAATAACTTAATTTATATATATATATATATATATATATACACACACACACATTAAATTGATTTATAGATTAAATGTTTAACCTAACTAAGCGTGGTGTATGTGTGTGCATGCATACATGTGAATTTGCGTCTAAATGTGTGTGTGTGTGTGTGTGTATGTGTGTGTGTATGTATGTGTGTGTGTGTGTGTGTGTGTGTGTGTGTGTGTGTGTGTGTGTGTGTGTGTGCGTGCATGCGTGCGTGCGTGCGTGCGTGTGTGTGTGTGTGTGTGTATGCGTGTGTGTGTGTGTGTGTGTGTGTGTGTGTGTGTGAGTGTGCGATTGGTAATACAAAATATTTAAAATATTAATAAACATATAGTAAGACATGTCATTTTCTTACATCAACAGATAGTATCGAAGGAGTTAAAGCCTGGATATTGAGACACTGAGCAGCTTGAAGAAGAGATGGAAGTTGACTTGGGTCAACACTCACTTCACCATTGTAGACAAACTGTAGAAGTGCTTCCAAGTCCATAGCAGTAATACCAGCAAGCATAACTACTGGATGTTCACATTTTGTGCTCTACAAATAAAATTATTTTGTATTAAGCTTTACAACAATGTTTATAGATCATTAAATTTGCAATAAGATTGAATCAATACAATTTTTCGATCCGACTTATAGTAATGAAGATATTTCGAATTTTCAAAATTCCCTCCTCTAAACCCCCATCCCACAGGTCCGATTTCAGCCATTAACGAACTTGATCTTCCTTTTTACAAAAAACGATTAAATGTACAGTTTGGTAACGATCAAAGAAAAATTGCTACCACAAGTGCGTTAACAGACAATATATATATATATATATATATATATATATATATATGTATATATATATATATTCTATATATGTATATATATTATATATATGTATATATATATATATGTATATATATATATATATATATATATATATATATATATATATATATATATATGTATATATATATATATATATATATATATATATGTATATATATATATGTATATATATATATATATATATATATGTATATATATATATATATATATATATATATATATATATATATATATATAATTTTGAACAGACCTCATTTTCGTCATCCCCTGGGTAGGATCGATGGACATTTGAGGAAATTTTTCAAAACTCCCGTCGTGAGTACGACCTCAACAGCTGATTTCCCTTATGGGAAATCTGCTAACAGATTTTTTGAGGGAGAATAATTATTTGTTACTAAAACGGATTCTCTATAACTGCAGATTTTCTAGGCAGTGGCCAATTGGCCACCAAGGACTAAATGTTTTTTTTAAAGCCCTCAACACATCCAAAGAAGGCAATGCTCACAGTTTGCTGGTCTACATTTGGAATGACTCATTTTTGAACCTGGATGAAACCATTAATGATGAACAGATTTCTCTCAAATTGGTAGAATGCATTAAAAACTGAATGAACTGAAATTGTCTTTGGTAAAATGAAGGGGAACAATAATTTTGCATGATAATGCTTGGACACATGTTTCCCATCTGTCATCAAAAAATTGTTTGTTTGAGGTATAAGGTTCTACCTCATCCTTTATATTAATCAGATCTTTTGCCCACCAGCTACCACTATTTTAGACGGCTGGATCACTTTTGGAAGGATAAACTTATACAGGCAAAAGTGTTCTAGAAAATGTGTTTCGGAAATATGTAGGGGGGGGGGTCCAATATCCTGTTCTGAGGGAATAGAAAAATTAACAACACGTTGGCAGATGGTATTAGAGATTATTTTGAATAAAAAGTATAATTTAAATTATTTTAATTTCCCTTTTTTATATTAAAACCATAAACCTGCATTAATGTCCAAAGAACCGAACAGTTGAATTCCTTCAACACTATCTTAAAGTCTTATCAAACTATTTAAACATTTTCCATGATTTTTTAATGGACAGATTCTTCCACTGTTTTGGACTGGATGAATACCCCACTTTATTTTTAACGATCATGATATCAATTCCAAACATCTGTTATTATAAGTCGGGTAAAAAATGTCAACTGATCTAGTAGAAAACGTAGCGTAAGTATATTCTACTATTGACAGTCTAAACAGCTTTCTTGTAGATTGAATATTATCTCGATTGTAATTTTGAATATTAATATTTTTTTTTTTCAGATTTCAGTGAACTCCCATTCCTACTCTTGTGATTTCTTTTAAAGAGGCTGTTTACCACTAAGCATTTTATGTAACTGAAATTTCATGTTTACACAGGCTTCTTGTTTTAGGAGAAACGGAGATAGGATTTGAGATGGTTTTAGTGTGTCACTACAACATGTGTGAAATTTACTTAGTTTATACAACACCTTAAAGGACTTTTTAAATGCTATTAAGAATTTAAAATTAAAAACCCACCAAACCAATTTCACTTAAAAGATCTGTTCTCTTGAACTTTAATGATATTTATAGTATTATTTTTACTTCTAAATTCCCTAGCACTAACAAGGGGGGGGGGTTCAGACAGTGATTTCCCATTTCTTTCTGTCTAAACAAGTTTTGAAAAATTTAGGGATTATGCCACAGAAGTAGCCACTAAAACCTTAGGCTGTTTGTAACAGCTAAAAAAAAATTATCCTTACACATAGTACTGCTTTACAGGCTGCTCCAACATTGTCAGAATGTACTACTAGGAGCTATACTACGAAACAGACTGAAGGGTCAAGATTCCCTTCACTTATTCAATAATGGAAACACCATAATTGAAAAAGTGAAGTAGCTTTGTAATTTAGGAAGCATCTTTACTGAAAATATAGTTGACAGCAGAATAGAATGATTATGTCTTTCAAATCAAAAAAAGTATTTAAGCTAAATATATATAATTAATTGTAATACACTACAAATGCATGTGATATGCTAACTTGCATGGGACATGCAGTAACAAATAAACGTTCTTCGGGGTTACTACAGGAAGGAAACACACACACACACACGCGCGCACACACGCACGCACACACACACACACACACACACACATATATATAAGAATTCATACTAAAACAATGTTCACTAAGGCATTTGTATGGTGTGTATTGTTAAATGGGAGCATAAGTTAAGCATGGGAGTTCTATTGAGGTAAACGTCTTATCAAGACCATAGAGAAAGGGACAGGATGTAAAGCTTATTCTGCATGTCTTCTTTATGTATTCTTGTGATTTATCACAAATGTTCGAATATTGGGTACAGGGGAGGAGAGCCCAGAAAGTAATTGCTCAAAAGTATTAACACCTCCCTCATGGGTTTTGGTGGGTATGGAAAAAGAGAAGAATAAATTCCAAATGAATCCAATACAAGGCGTAGTAGCCTTTAGATCTTTGTAAGCTTGATAATTTAATATATATTCTCATAAATGTTCCCAGGGAATCTCCCTTCTCCATCATTATGTTTTGACATTGAAGTACAACCTAACTTTTATTATTACTTAAGAAAAGAAACAAAAAATGAGATACATTACAGAGCCTATACATAAAAAATCAAAATATAAAATACTCCAACCTCTGTTCTGAGACTGAAAGAAACAAATAGAAGATTAAAATTTTATTTATCACGTTTCATAGGATAGAATCAAAGTAAACATGCAAAGAAAAACTCACTTTAAGCAACTCCATAAAGAGAGGGCTAGCAGCGCCCAAAACAAGCTTATGAGCTGGAAAGATCTTCCCACCAGCAGTCAAAGTAACATCTACCAAGTCTCCGTGGCATCTAAGAGTTTGTACTGTTGAAGATAATGAGTGACTGAATTCACCCCAGGTCAAGTTATAAAGCTGCTCTGGACCAGTGCTCCCCATTTTTTTAATAGAAAGTAAATTCTGTAAACAGAAGAAAATGAAAATTTTAAAAAAATATACCACATTCAGAACACTGTGGTCAATTAATTATTAATCCTTCACATACTTATTAGGACAACAGTTTCACAATTAAGAATTTGAAATAATATTGTCAAGTTCAATCTACTAGGGCTTTGCATGAATTAATATTTTTTTCCAGTTTGCTAGAGTCTTTTAGCACATTTCCCTTATAACAAATAAGGGTGTGCGTGAGTATATATGTATGTGTGTGTGTGAGGAAAAATAGTTACTTATAAACATTTATATAATCCGCGTCACGCTTCAAGTGTCCATATTCCTTCTCAAGGAGTTCTCAAGTTATTTCTAAAAATATGTTATTTAAAACTTTCTTATACTATACTAATATTCATCTAATCAAAAATTATGTTTTTACTTATAACCTTGGTTTCTTAATATAACATTTGTTCTTATTTACATGAATTGGCTAAAAATGTTTTAGCATGTCTTTATTATTAAAATCAATTAAACTGGGTAATTATAGTAAACTAACCCACATAAACATTAACCTAGGCTTTATCTACAACTGGCAATCCACTCATTTCATTTTTTGTATAGAAGGCTAGTATTTTTTATAATTATTAACTGTAATAAGTGTAATAAATAAATGCTTGTAAGTGACTGAATAGAAATTATTTTTCCTTACTTATAATGCCTTGAAACATTATCTATGTATGTGTGCATATGTATATATATATATATATATATATATATATATATATATATATATGTGTGTGTGTTTGTGTACACATCACATGTATGATTGTCAGATTTCCTGCTGTCACTTTAATTTTACAGGAAGCATTGATGAGAAGTAAGGATGTGGGGCAGTGTTCAAGATAGTACTGAGATAAGATGCTAGAAGTTCCAAGTGGGATCACTTGCTAAGTTTTATTAAGCTGTGCAGTCTCTGCTGAGCTTTAAGATTGGACATCAATCTGTTCCTCAGATGTCCGATCAGCATTGGAAAAAAATTAAGTGTCTACTTGAATAAAGAAGCAACTATCTTTGGTAGTGCCATTACAATACAACCAAGAATAAATTAAGCTAACCACTTGGTTCTTCATGAGCTGTTGCAATAAAGATTTTTTTTGTTGATGAAAACAGAAATGGTAAAAATTTATTCTTTGTCTCAATAGGAACATTTCTCTACCATATCTGTCTATTTTTAAAATTAAATGTTGATCTGCTTTCAATGTTAAATTTTTAATGTTGTTATATGTCTGGTGAATATAGAGTGCATGCATGCATTTCAGTTCCTGTACATACATGTTTGTGCTTCAAAACTCTAGATGTAATTTTTATGGGATTTCTACCAAGTTCAATGTTTCCTGTAGAACTAAATGCTATGTTAAATAATGAGGAAAGTCAGACAAAAAGGATAGGAAGTTAGAAGAAGGGGTGAAATTTAAAATCATAGTAACTCAGTTCATATCCAAAAAAAAGTAATATGACTTAGCATTCCATAGATTAGTGGTTTTATATATTTTGTTCTAACTCAAACTTAATTTTATTAGATTATATTGTACATCATTTTTAGCCTCAACTAAACTTCTACCTCCTTCATTTCAAACTTTTTGTTATTTGTATAGTTTTACCTTATATGGGAAATGAAAGTATCGTTAACTTTCAATAATGGTGGTACATTCAATACAAAGTCTCTCCTTTTTTCTTTATAGCATGATAATTATGTATTTTTTGATTTTCATTTTGCACTATAAGTTGGACTAGAAAATTGTCTATTGAGATAGCTTTAAATTGTTTTAAAAAGGTGCTACTTCATTGAAACAATACATCATCAACTCACACGCTAACTTCTAAAAGTGTTATTGTGTACAACTGAATTTTAAGTGAAACCCCTGTTCTGCTAAGGTGTTCTTAGCCAAAGAATAGTTTTACTTGTTCTTTAAGAATGAGAAATAAAAGCCAACGATCATAGAGTTTAGCGATTACACACCTTGAGCTGTGTTAAATCTGTGTAGTCGGGTTTGAAATAGCACAGAAATTTGTCTAGTTCAGTATGCTTCAACATATTTCATGCACTTACTACACGTATGATTACCCCTAATTTATCGTTTATTTAGATAATTTATATTTAATTCAGCATTTGTTTTCTGTAGACTATGGTTATAGAATCCAGGATTCAAGGTTGAATCATCCTCTGTAATATTTTAATTGAAGAGTTATCTTTAAACCTGTTTCTAGATCATCTTCAACACTGTATATTGTGTATATTTTATTGATTTTAGTAAATAATAAATAGTTTAATGTATTTTTTTTTTTTGCCTGGGCAGAATAACAACCCTTCGTGCCTGGATAATGTGCACCAGCCAAATATCTACCAGACACTAAAGATGAAGTTTTGAACTAAACATTACCATATTAAATATTAGTGGAGAACAGAAGGGTTGATTTATTGTATTTATAACATTATTATTTTTTTTTAAATTCAGTTGATTGTAAATAATAATTGTATAATTACGAATAAATTCTCTCTCAGTTTCAGGGCAAAAGACATACATTAGTTAATGTAAATCAACTCTAGACTCATGGTGTATTTAAGAACAGGCAGTTTAGTCAATTCAAATTTTCTATTATTTTTAAGACTACTTCTTTGGGAAATTGTATTAAATTTACTACAGTCCATAGGAAATTTTGATTTAGTTGACAGTGGTCTTACTAATAAATGGAAGATTCACATTTCAAGTACAAACAACAAAAAAAGCTGAACTTCTCTCTAGTAACAATATAAAATAGAATTATTTACTTCCTTACAAAGAGAAGAAGTAGTTCTAACTCGTTTGAGGCATGCCCATTCACGGATAACACACCAACAACTCATGACTATGACTGAACCATCATGTTAATTTAAAAAAATGCACATGTTTTGTCATCTCAATTTTCCCCTCATTGGGAGATATTAATAATTACAAAATAAAATTGATTAAATTTTCCATGGATGATGAGAACCAGAAAATCAAAAAGAAAAACTGTACAATCTCTTTTCTTACTCAAAAATACCACAAGCCATCGAAACTCTTTTATCACTATTTCAGATTTTCTAAAGACTGAAACGAGTACATGGCTAAAATTGAGATGACAAAATATGTGCATTTTTTAAAATTAACATGTTTACATCTTCAAATGGGATTTTAATTCCATAGTGGTTTTTAAAACACAAATTTTATTTGTAATGATTATTTATTAAGCAACTTAATAATTTAGCAGCAAACATCACTCAATAATGGTTTATCTTCTCTTTCCTTTTGTTTCACATACAAAATTGTTTGAGAAAAAAAAAGGTATTATCAAATGAATAAATAAACAGTTCCATTCCAGTTAAAAGAATAACAATAGTTCATAATAACTTCATTAAGACCTCTTAATACTCATTCCTTCAGCTTTTTGTGTAATGTCAACTTGATGATTTACGTAATAGTTACATTGCCTTCAATTATTAAATATATTTATAACAGCCCTAACAAAATAAAAATAGTTAATTCATATAAAATCTCAGGTCAAATTTATAAGAACCATCTGTACAACATTTACATTTTAACCAAACCAAATTCTAAACAAAAAAAAATTGAAAAAGTTAATATTGATAAGGAAATTGCCAATGACAAAGTATTAAAGCAGTAGTAAATCCTAAAATGACCAGGTACAATGGATCTTGGCAATCTAGAAGACCGGACAAAGTAATAGGACGCTATGGTAAGAATGTGATAAAATACTCATATAAGATAAATGTTTAAAAAACATGTTCACAATGCAACAGTATGACAGCATCAAAATACTCAAAAGTAACAGGTTTAATTGATTTATTAATGTTTGAGCCTAATTAAAATGTACTAAATATAGTATTTTGCAGTAAAATTAAGGTTCTGTTAATGAAATGACATGATTTGACACAATATAGTTGTTACTTATGGGTTATTTGGCTTTCTTGCAAAAAATGTTAAACGCGGGATGAGAATAACCTATTCCCATCCCCTATTGATTTCAGGTTTCAAGCTGGGTTTTAATGTTAGCTGAACAAATATTGGTTTTGAATGGATTCTTTTACCTAAAAGTTACATTTATCAAATAAAAAACGAATTGAAAAATCAATTTGAAAACGTTTTACCCTATTGTAAACAAAGTAAGCCTTGTAAGAGGTGCGCGCTACAGGACTCAACGAATCTTCATAACAATAAACATAAAAATAAACATTAAAGCTTTTTAATAAGAAGCTAACATAAAATTCATTGATTATGAATTATGAAATATTTCATGTTTTGCGTTGATGAGTATGAAATTTTGAAGGTTTGAAAGAGGTTCTAGGTGTTTCTATATCATGAGTCATGGCTGTTTATATAAACACTTGCTTGTCAAAACGTCGCCATTCTCAAGGTAGACTCTGTTCTGACACGTACTAAAACTCTACTTGAAAGTGTTTCTCCAAGGCAAGTTTTTACTTAAAACTAATTACTATAGACGATTTTCGCCTAGATATTATTTTGGAATTATAGTTATTAAATGTTGGTTCTCTCTCGATTATGATTTTCATGATTGCACAATGATTGTTTAGCAACCTTTGAAACGTATCTTTCAAGTACTTTAATGTTTATTGAAATTTATTTCGGCAATTTCTTTTGTGATGTAACTATCATTAAATTCGAATAAGCTAGTTTTTATTTAAATTACTAAATCATTGGTATCGGATAAGGGAGTTCGCAGAATCCAAATCAATTAAAATGAGTCGGCATCCATTGTGATCAATAGGTTTTAGCAGATTTCCCTTAAGGGGGGGGGGCGTAGGCCCCCCCCTTCCAGCTTGTATGTCAATGCATTTCATTTTGGATCTAGCTTTCCTGTTTCAAAATCGACTGATTGGGGTCTGTACCATCCATGACTGCTTATTTTGGATTCTATTAGAATGTTTTTCTCTCCCTTTTTTAATCTGGTATTACCCTTTCTTACTTTTCAGTAGATCTTCTCTGGGGAAAAAGGCTATATTTTTAATTAGATATATCAATTATACTGTTCTATATATAATGAACTTTTTTTCTCTTTTGAGTTTAGATGCTTCAGCAGGTCAATGATTGATAAGGCCTTTGTGATTTGTGATTACCATTGCTTGAATGCACCTACACCCCCCCCCCCTCTTGAAGCTTGAAGATTATATTATTTAACTAAGTTATGTCCTTCCCAGAATGACTGATTCCTCTTTATTCATGGTGGATATCTTTCTACACAATACATGATTGAATATCCCTGGTTACTTAAATAAAATGCATCAATATTCATATTAATAAAAAAGGGAAGTACCCTTTATTTTTTTATTAAAAGAAAAATCCCTTTTCTCCATTAAACATTTATTTAGCTGCAAAGTCCTTTCGAAGTCTGAGCTTCATGTTCAGTTTACACTATATAGCAGCCTTCTCTACTGCAATCTTGCTACTTACTCAAGCTTCTTAGTATAGAAAATGCTGAGTATAGTGTGCGACAAACATACATTTTGTTTATATTGATAACTAATTATGTTTTACAATTTAGTTTCAGATTTATTGACATCAGGAAGCAGTAAGCTAACCAAGATGAACCAAGTGCAAGTTGTGAATTACAAAGTTTATCTCTGTGCTGCTGGCTATGAGCCAGAAATCCGTCGCATAACAATCGACAAAGAAATATCTTATAACTATTTCTACTTGAAGCAAAAACTTGTTACTATTTTTCCAACATTGAAAGATGTTACCTTCGCCGTTGTATGGAAGGGTAAGTGAATTGTTTTTGGTTTTTTACTCTACTTACATCCTTTTCTAGAAAACCCTCAAATCAGAAAGCCTTGTAACTTGGGTACTTGTTACTTTAGTATTAGTTATTGTTATTATTACTTACTATTAGTTCCACTTGTATACTTGGTGTCGCTAAAGAAGTTTTTAACAATTTGAATAAACACAAAGATTGAGGAAAACATGATTGTTGAAAAACACAAGAAAGAAGGAATGGAATTGAAGCCTAATACAATTTACACACAGATTTCCAAAAAATTATATATGAGGTCCTTTCAAATTTATAGGTATATAAAATTTGTCTGTTTGCATTCTGGTGGCTGCAGTTTTTTTTAAATTGATACCAAATTCAGTATTTAAACATTATATATATATATATATATATATATATATATATATATATATATATATATATATATATATACTAGCTCAGATTTTAGGCTGAATGATGATGGTATTTTTTTTGGCAAAGCTTTACATTGCAGAATATTTTGACATTTACCCGTCACACTGTTGCAGAGTATATACCCGTCGTTGCTGTAGATTTGTTAATAATAAAATTACTTTTTTATGAAAGAATTTACTGTCCTCCATATTGTCATATTTCCCGTTTCCTGTGCATTATGCGTAGATTTGAATTATTAAGAAGAAAATATTAAGATAGATTTGAATTAATTTTTCCAGGTGAGGTATGATGATTGCTAATACTAAAAATATTTGCAGATATCTCTCCCAGTAAAAGTTCAATGACAATGACATTTGGTATTTAAGCTTCGAATAAAGTTGCAACAGCTTATTGTTAAAATGACACGAATTGGAATGGGAGTTTACAGAGGACTGGACTATAAAATTTTGATATCTCAGTTACTTTTCAGTGTAGGAAAAGAATGTATTATGAACATTTATAGGAAATTAAATTTCCAATTAGATTGGCTCTATACAAATTTTTGAACCATTTTATGATAATAGAGAATTCTCCAAATTCCCCCCTCCCACTGGTCCGTTTTCAGTCATTAACATACTTCAGCTATACATAAAATGTGTAATTATCGAGTTTGCTAACAGCCAATTTGATGAATGTGATCTACAAACATTCTGTCCTCTATAAGACAAATTTTTATTTAGTCGAGACCGTACCCAGATATTGAATCATTTCATGAATAAGGTACTTGCTCAAGTCACGATTGCCAAATTGACTTAGTTGTGTCCATTGAACTAGTGATGAAAGAACACTGAAACTAATTTCAAGTTATAGTTATTTATGCCTTTAGAGGTTAGTTTTGGGATGCTCTCACAGTGTGTTTGGGATGATTTTGTTGATCTTTCAGATCTCTTCAGCTAGACATGAACTTTCGTTCCAAGCCTAGGACAAAGTTGAGTAAATTCGAAAATTCCAGACTGTGTGACAACGGTTTGTATGACCCAAGTATGAATGTCCAAGACATCTTCTAAACTGAGAGTTGTGTAGTGTAGTGTATTTCAAGAATACTTAAGATTAACTTTGTTGATGGTCCAATCAGGTGATACAAAAACATATGTATCTCCATTATTATGGGATCTGATTAAAAAAAATTCTTTTTGATAAACTTATTACCAAAGTAATGTATTACAATTTTTACTCCAATATTGAGTTATTTATATTTTTTGGGATCGGCCTTGAATTAACTCGTAGACCTATTCGTGTAATTTTCATTTAAAGGGACTGTATCACAGCTTAAATTTTAAACATTGTGTATGTATGCTTTCTAATACAGGAGAAAAAGAAAATTGACACCAACTACATGCTATTCTAATAAATGGGGAGTCAGTTTACTTAACTGTCCATGCATTACATTTTTGCTTGTGGAAAAAGTAGTAGTCAGCTTGTTTTTTACTGGCCTTTTTAAACAGCACTTATACTACAGTATTTTTATGAGTTGGGTATTACAACTTGAATTCTCTTAACTTATAGAAAATAACAGTTTTCCCCAGATGTTGATTTATTTGTTGTTACTGTTAACAGTCACATCATTTATCCTCAGAATATTTTATTTCTAACACTTGCCAAACAACACCTAAGATAAGACCTTTATTTTCTGCTATCTTTTGTATTGTTTTCTTTAACTACCAGCAAAACTTTAATGGAGTTGTCATTATTATGAGAGTATTATGAAGATAACATTTATCAAGAGCTCTTTTGTAATTATTGATATGGTGAGGCATGGCTCCTTCTGTGATATTGCCTTAGTTGTCACGGGTATACTTGAGATTAAAACTTTATTAATAGAACCTATTTCCTACCATATATATATTTTTTTATGGAGCATTACATCTCTGTGTGAATATTAGTAATTGATTTATTTTCCCTGGCAGTCCTCTCCACCTTCTCAAGTTCCTTCCCATTCAAAAATTATTTCTTTTTTTACAACACACCACATTCACTCACTCACCAACCACTGCAATCATCAACTATTTTTCTAATTCACCAAAAGGATTTAAACACTCATGTCTGACATTTTGGCATCATCCAAAACTTTATCTATTAACTAAATATTTCTTCAAAAGATAACTAGTCTTGAGAATGAAGATTCCCTAATAATTCAAGGGACTCCCTCTTTAGTTGTTGCAAAACTATTTATTTGGGCAATGGGAGAGTTTTTGTTTTCATAGTATAGAAACCTTATTTAACAAATACTATTTTATTATTATTTATTTTTAACTATATCACTCGATATTTAGTATATTTTAGACAGAATTATAGAGATTGTAATGTCCATTCGTAGTTCTAACAGAAGAGGGGGGGAGGGGTCTCATGATAATAAAAACAGCAATTTTAATGTAGCATAAGCAGAACTTTTATTTACTTTTTTTATTTCAGTACTCTATTATCTTACTACTAAATTCTGTAACCTAAAGTATACTTTTTTTAAATAAGTATTAGCAGATTTCCCTTAAGGGAAATCAGCTATTGAGGTCATACTCATGATGCGAGTTTCGAAAAATTTCTTCAAATGTCCATCGATCCTACCCAGGAGATGACGAAAATGAGGTCCGTTCAAAATTATATATATATATATATATATATATATATATATATATATATATTTAAATATTTGTCTGTTAAGGCTCTAATAGTCACAATTTTTATTTGATCGTTACCAAACTTGATATTTAAACGTTTTATGCAAAAATAAAGATCAAGTTCGTTAATGGCTGAAATCGGACCAGTGGGAGGGATGGTTTAGAGGGGAGTATTTTCGAAAATTCGAAATATCTCCGTTACTATACGTCAGATCGAAAAATTATATTGAATCAATCTTATTGCAAATTAAATTTACTATAAATAATGTTATATACATTTATTCTCTGTCTTGAATATTAACCAAGATATTTGCGTTTTTCTGTTTTCAGCTTCTGAGATGAGATCGGCTAACTTCGGGTCTAGTCGTGAGTTTCCGTCAAGAGCTTGTTCGGGCCGGGCCGTTCCCGTAATTGTTTGACTCTCTATTCTGAAATTTCTCTATTGTAAAACTTCACGTGGGAAATCTGCTTAGTTTACGCAGCCCCTGCGTGACGGACTTTTTTTCTTAAATATTGGTGTCTGAAATGATTATAAGATACTTATTTTTAATAAATAAAAATAAATAAATGAATTTATAAAGTAATCTCAATTGAGGTGCCACTCTTACAGGAAATGTAGCCAAAATAGCTACCTGACTAAACCTTTTGCCTTGTAAAATAGCTAAACCCTTCATTCATTTTATTGTTTACAATTTTGTTATCTACTTCTCGGGAATAAAAATGTAGTAAATCAATTATGCCATATTTTCATTTTTAAAAGTTTGAATGGCAAGAGCAGCTATCATAAGGATTGATGACCAAAGGAATAGAAATACATAATGAAACACTGGATTCTTAACTTTCAAAAATTTAATTTCATTAAGTTTGCAAAGTATTAGTGACAGTTCTAAAGTGAATCAATTCATATTGTAAATTGATGTTATGCTATTGAATAACTATACAGGCAACTAACTGCTTTCTTTGGTCCTTTAATGGTCATTCTCTACTATCCACCAGACCCAGTTCATTAAAGTTATTCTTGGAAGAAAAAAAATTCAATTACAATAAATAACCAAAACAATGTTTAATAATCATTAAAACAAACTAAATATATGAAGGAATAATGGTAATTCGAAGCTTGACTTAAATTGATATCACAGTCTCATATTTGAAATGAAGACAGTTTATTTTGTGAAGAAAATGCTAAGAGGATACATGGATTACCAGTTTTTAAATTTGATTTTTTCGACTTAGTCATGTCTATGTATACTGTACTGCTGCTTGTTGATTACTGGTTAATATAATACATTTTTTTTTTTTTTTTGTTTTTTCTAACATCTAATAATCCCATTTAGTAAATGATATATTGAATTTTCATTCAATTTTATTAAAACCCATTTTGACTTTCTCATATAGACCGTGAAGGAGACATGGTACGAATCTGCACTGACGAAGAACTTAGCATAGCTTTACGCGAAATGGAAAGTGGAGATTTCAAGAAAATATATGTATGTGCTACATCTCAGCTAGGTAAATTAAACTTTCATTTAAATGAGGCTTAAGGTACATGAAAAGAATGTTCGTAGAATATATAATGAGTGTGTGTGTGAGTGCGTGCATTTGAAAAATCAAGAATTGAAATTTGAAAGCAAGGTTAACTATGTATCACAACAGATTTTCTGTAGTGTCTGGAATGAATGGTCAACAATAAGTGGTATGTGTTACTTGGTCATTTAGGAAATTGTAGCAGTTGTAAATTAACTGTTTTGTATAATATTCAGATGTAGATCATTACTTTTTAAATTTCCTTTGTCCCTGAAGCCGTTAGTATTTTCTGAATATCTCATTGTCAGTTGTAAAATATCAGTGGCTGCATTGTTATATGTTGTTGAAACACAGTGGGTTTAACATGCTTCTGTGTTAGTTAATTCATTCAGATCAATGGTTTGATGTTTAATTTTCACATGGGTTGTTAGGTACTAACATCTACTTTATGCTACAGGTCTAAGGGTTATCACCTTTTTCTAGCTAGGGTGGGACTAAGGATATTTAGTGAGTTCCTCGCTAAATCAATTCCTTTTGCCCTCATGGGGATCAAACCCACGACTAGGTTAGGTACTAACGTCTACTTTATGCTATGGGTTACCACACTTTTCTAGCTAGGATGGGACTGAGGATATTTAGTGAGTTCCACGCTAAATAAAATCCTTTTGCCTTCATGGGGATCAAACCCATGACTAGGTTTACCAAATTTATTTAGTCATATGCTAATTAAACATCTGTTTGAAATATTGTGCTACAAATCTAGTTAAGCCAACCCAACTGCTGGCTAGTGATATTTACACTGACTCCAATGTTTTTGGAGAGCCTATTCCACTTAGAACTATGTTTCCAACACACCTGTCATATTCAAAAGTGATTTTTTTTTTTAAATATAGTCAATAAAATGAAATAAAGTCTCTTCATATCTATAGGTAGGGTTGAAGTGATGGTTTGCCTTCCCATACACAACAACTAGGTTGAACAAGCTTGTCTTCCTGTTATTGCACAGAGGTTAGAGACTAAAGCTAGTGTAAAGTAATAAAACTACTAGTGCATAGTTCATTCAACATTAGAATATTGGGGGAAGAGAACCATTTTCTGGCAACGATGGTAGAGAAGACATTAGAAGACATAACAAGTATTAACCAAAGTTAGTTCAAATATCATGGGGTTATTTATGAAGGGAACTTCATTATTTTAGTGAAGAATAAATATAAGGAAGTTTAAATTTTCCAAATAACATTTTTAAGTTCCTTTTGATATTTTCTATTGATTTAATTTAATTGATCTTTTTCACAAAAGTGCCTAAACATTGATTACCAATAAAATTTGTTTTGGAGAAGGTGTTATCAATAGTCTTAAAGAACTTTTAGAAGCCAATTTGTTTCCTGCATGGGTACATGTATTGATTGTTGCACATAAATCCCTATTCCTGTTTTTTGTGTTTGGGATTGTTAATTATTGTTGAGTTAATTTATTCAATTTGAACTCCTAATCTCTACATAAATAAATTCTCTTAGCTTAATTTTATTCAACTTGATGTTTTTTTTTTTTGGAGAGCTATAATAAATTAGACTGATGAAAATTCTTTTCTTTCTTTAATTACAGCTTTTCGAATTCTTACATTGCTTGCCAGAGTTAAGCCATGCTCTAAATAAAATAGTAACCAGTAGTATAAAATAGCTGACCAGGATCTTTCAATAAACTGATCAGTACAAGTTTTGATGGGTTAGAAAATTGTGCCCTTGTATTATTTGCCACAGGTACTCCATGATCAGCCTGTTACAATCACATCTAGTGATAGAGTTAGTAATATTATTATATTTACTAACGGAAACACTTCATTACTTGATATGCTATGAAATTTTCTTTATATCTGCTTTGTTTGTTTTTTAGCAGGTTGCCCTTGAGGGTAATCAGCATTTTTAGCAGATTTCCCTTAGGGGAAATCAGCTATTGAGATCGTACTCATGACGCGATTTTCGAAAAATTTCTTCAAATGTCCAATGATCCTACCCAGGAGATGAAAGAAAATGAGTTCCGTTCAAAATTATATATATATATATATATATATATATATATATATATATGTCTGTTAACGCTCGGTCACAATTTTTGTTTGATTGTTACCAAACTCGATATTTAAACGTTTTATGCAAAAAGACAGATCAAGTTCATTAATGGCTGAAATTGGATCAGTGGGAATGGGGATTTTCGGAAATTCGAAATATCTCCGTTACCATACGTCGGATCAAAAAATTATGTAGAACCAATCTTATTGCCAATTAAATTTACTATAAATATTGTTCTATACATTTATTTTCTATCTTGAATTTTAAGAGAGATATTTGATTTTTTATTAATTGTAACGGATGAAATGAGATCAGCTAACTTCAGGTCTAGTCGTGAGTTTCCATCAAAAGCTAGTTCGGCCATTTCCGTAACTGTTCGGCTCTGGTGACATTTCTCTATTGTAAAACTTCAAGTGGGAAATCTGCTTAGTTTACGAAGCCCCTGCGTGACGGACTTTTTTGAGGTTGGACTCGTGACGCAACATAATCAAAAAATGGCCATTTATCCTACTTATCAAGTTCATTAATGGCTAAAATCAGATTGGGTGAAGAGGGACATCAAATTTTCAAAATATCTCTATTGTTGTGATTATTCAAATATGTCATGTGTAACATCATCACTTAAAGATTTTATATTCCTGACTCGGAAATGTTTATTTACAGGTACTGAGGGTCCAACTCATCCAAATGTTTTCTGTGATGGGTGTGAGCAAGTTGTACAAGGATTCCGCTACAAATGTATTGTGTGCTCTGACTTTGATCTTTGCCCTGACTGTGAGCGCTCCCAACGCCACCCTGATCATCCCATGATTAGAATCCCACTCCCATTGTCTCCTGTAAGTATCATAGTTTTAGTATTCTTAAGCTTCTTCCTCTTTTTATCTGACATTTTTCTTAAATCATCAAATTTAATAAAGACTATTCAACATCTCTTGAAGAGAAATTAAATTTGTATATTAATGAGAATTCTGTTTATACTGAATTCAAAAACTTAAAGCTGATATTAATTATATGAATTTTATTTCTTTATTTATCTTTGTACTTTCCTGGTTCAGTCATGATGTATGTTAAAGTTTGTGTGATTGCAGGGGTCCATTCAACAAAGGCAATAATGATGGTGTCTTCTTTTGAATTAATTATTTAATTAATAGAGTTAGAGACTTAGAGTTTTTCAAGGGGGAAAATTTGATGATTTAATATAAAACTTATTTATGCTGTGTTAAGCTTTCACAATATTTCTTATTATACACTTATACTAATGGTTAAAAATGTTATTAATAAGCAATTGTTATTTCATACATTTTTCGTCTTGTGATTCCCTTAAGGGAAATCAGCTATTGACATACTCATGACGCAAATATTTCCTCAAATGTGCATCGACTCTACCTAGTAGATTATGAAAATGAGGTCCGTTCAAAATTTATATATATATATATATATATATATATATATATATATATATATATATATGTAAGTGTTTCATACAAAACTAAAGATCAAGTTCGTTGATGGCTAAAATCGGACCAGTGGTGGGGGGGAGACGGTTTAGAGGGGAAATTTCAAAAATTCTGAATATCTCTGTTATTAATCTTCGGTTCGAAAAATTCTATAGAACCAATCTTTTAGTAAATTTAGTTGCCTATAAATGTTGTTATATACATATTTTCTCTAACATGAATATTAACTCTCCAATTCCTATATTGCATTCACGATTGTAACTTTGTTTCCACTTAGTTTTTCCATATGCTATGCATCCAAATTTATGGGAAAAAAAGTGTTTTCAAAATTATAGCTAGTTTTAGCCACGATTGTTTGAGTAAGTATTTTGTGTTTTTCTCCAGTTTTTTTTTTGATACGGTTGGAAGCAGTAACTATTTCAATAATAACAAAACACCAAAAAAAGCGAGTTTTTACGTTTTGTTTGACATGGTGGCTTAAAATCAACAGGCTGCTCTGATCACACTTGAAAACATGAAGGTAACTGATTTTGGAAGGTTATACTCATTCGTGAGAGCATTCTAGTGGCTTGGGCAGGCTGTGGCACGTTCTATAGATACTGAAGTGTGCTTGAAGGGCTTTAAAGATAAATAAACGAGTTGAACATTTAAAAGAAAAGAAAAAAAAGAGGTGCACCCTGGAGGGTGCATTAGGAACTGAAGAGTTAACAGAAATATTTGGATTTTTTAGATTTCAGCCTTCAGTAAACCCCACTTCTGCTAATGTCATAATACCAACAAGCTGTTGTCATGAACCTCTTTATTTAAAGCTGTTTGTTCACTTAATATTCACGGTGGTGTTATGCTACCAGTATCTAGATTTTTCTATTGTAAAACTTCATATGGGAAATCTGCTTAGTTTATGCAGCCCCTGGGTGACGACTTTTTATGCCAATGTGATATAGAATTTGATCAGAAACATGTATTTTTTTAACATATTACGAATATAAGTTTCTAATAATTTTATGAATTTGATCATATAAAAATATAACTTGTGTTTCAGGAGATGCCTTTCAGCCGACGTTTTGGTAGAGATCTGAGCAGAATGTCTAAACATTTGGACCATTTATTCAGACAGTCTGAAAAGATGTGGGGTGACAATAAGGCTCGAGGTGATAGCAACTCTGCCCCACCTCATTCTGGAAGGAGACATTGCTCTGAAAGGAAACACAAATCTTGCCCATTTAATGTTCATTCTCAGTTTCCAGAGGGTGCAATTAAAACCTTCTTTGATTTCCTTGATAGTTCAGTCCAGGGTATTACACCACAACCTGAGAGGTCTGCACCTCCAGCTGAGGAGCGGCCTGCTTCTGCTCCAAATAATCAACCTGCTGCAGGCAATTTTGATGAACAGAAGAGATTTGTTGAAATTCTCCGCACTGGACTCTCTAGCTTTATTGACCCTCTAGGTAAATATAATTATATATCTTCAGACAGATATTCTTCTGATTCCTCTAAAGGTTAAATCACGTGTTTTTTACTGAATACTGAATAATCATATTTCTGTCCCTTTGAGCAATTAATGTTTCTGAAGGTAAACTTGTATTTGTAATATTACATAATATTTTCACATTAAGTTCCATTTTTATACTATAAATATTAATGAGGTAATGTTAATCAAAAATGTTATTTAAATTGATTTTATTTCTCCTGCCTTTTAGCAGATTTCCCTCAAGGGAAATGAGCTATTGAGGTCTCGTACCCATGATGCAATTTTCAAAATTTTTCTTCAAATGTCCATCGATCCTACCTAGATGACGAAAATGATGTCCGTTCAAAACTATATATATATATATATTCGAAATATCTCTGTTATTATACATCGGATCGAAAAATTGTATAGAAGCATTCTTATTGCAAATTAAATTTACTATAAGTATTGTTCTATACATATTTTTCATTTAATGAGTATTAACGGAGATATTTGGATTTTATAGTTTTTATTCTTTCAGTAAACCCCTGCTCCTACTAGTGTCATATTAATAATAAGCTGTTAAATCATAAACCACTTCATTACAAGGTTAAATACCAAACATTGTTTTTTAACAAAGCTTTATTATACGAGATACATACAAATACGTTCCGTTAATCCCCCCCCCCCTTCTTTTGTTATTGGATTACTAAAATTTGAGTGAGTTGTTTCCTTCAGTAAACAATATTGACTAATATGAGGAATTAATCAGTAAGAGTATGTAATGTTTTATGAACATCCAGTCTTGTCATACTAGTGAAGTACTTGATAAGGAAGAACAGTTTTTACTAATGCTTCTTTCAGGAGCTGATCTTCCTGCTCCAACTGCAATGGAAGTAGGTGCGGAAACTGTTTCAGTACCCGCTGCTTCTAATGAAAATCCTTCAGCGTCATCAGCATCTGCTAGTAGTGACAGCTCGCCAAGACCAGAACCATCTCAACTTCAACAACAGCCACAACCTCAGCCTCAGCCCCAGCCCCAGGCTCCTCAACAGCAGCCACAACCTCAATCTCATCCTCAACTTCAACCGCAAGTGGTTAGTATTTACATCAGATCTAAATACATATGTAAAAGGGATTACTAGTAACTCATAGGCTGCTATTGACTGTTATATCTGTCTTTTGTTTTCTGTTTAAGGAATGCTGATATATCAGTGCAAAGGGAGACGTGCTATGGACTGATATAATAGTCCGGGGGGAGAGGGCAGATGTGCCCCATGTGGTATGAACTGATATATCATTCCAGAGGGCAACCTGCCCATGTACTATGGACTGATATATCACTCTGGAGGGAGAGGTGCCCTGTATACTATGGGCTGATATGTCAGTGCAAAGGGAGACGTGCTATGGACTGATATAATAGTCCGGGGGGAGGGGGCAGATGTGCCCCATGTGCTATGAACTGATATATTATTCCAGAGGGCAACCTGCCCATGTACTATGGACTGATATATCACTCTGGAGGGAGAGGTGCCCTGTATACTATGGGCTGATATGTCAGTGCAAAGGGAAACTTGCCCCATGTGCTACAGACTGATATAATTGT
This sequence comes from Riptortus pedestris, assembly GCA_019009955.1. Lineage (NCBI taxonomy): Eukaryota > Metazoa > Arthropoda > Insecta > Hemiptera > Alydidae > Riptortus > Riptortus pedestris. The sequence goes on along the minus strand of CM032229.1, from coordinate 40,769,374 downwards.
CTGGTGTGTTTAGCAATGGATTCCTATGAACTATTACATTAGTTCTTTCTCAATTGCTATCTGTTGACTTTTTATAGAAGCCACCATGTCCTTCAAAGCCATTAGATGGCATTTGGACTCACTTTTAGCAGATTTCCCTTAAGGAAAATCAGCTATTGAGGTCTTACTCATAACGCAATTTTTGAAATTTTTCCATCGATCCTACCTAGAAGTGTGCGTGTGTGCGCGCGCGCATGTGTGTGTGTGTGTATAATAGGTTTGTTAACTGCTGAAATCGAAATCGGACCTGGGAAAGGGGGAGTTTAGAGGGGAGGAATTTTGAGAAATCTAAAGATCTCTGTTACTATATTTCGGATCGGGGGGGGGGGGGGGGAGTATAAATGAAACTTATTGTTAATTAAATCTACTGTATATATTGTTATATACATTTGTTCTCTATCTTGAATATTAACTGAGATATTTGCATTTTCCTGTTTACAGCATTCAGTAAACCCCCACTTCTACTTGTGTTACATAAACCATACTCTGATATAATAAACCGCATTATTTGAAGCTTAAATACCAAATATTGTTTCCCAAAGACCTTTATTATTCGAGATACATGCAAATATGTTCTTGTGACCCCCTCCCAGTCTTAAATTCTTGGACTTCAAAAATTTGATTGGTTGAGATAAACATTATTCTGATCCATTATAAATTACTGTGCGAGATATAGTAAATAGTTTTCAATAAAATTAATATGTTATGTCCTGGTATGTTTCAGTTATTGTTTTTCTTTCCGGTGAGCCGTTGTCTGACCTGTTTGTTTTCATTTCAGACGCTTCTTGCCGGATAGGAGGGGGAAAGATTTCTTATTACCATTTGTATTTATTCACTTAATATTCACAGTGGTATTGTGTTAGCAATATGTAGATTTATCTATTAATAAACTTCACGAGGGAAATCTGCTTAGTTTACGCAGCTCGTGCGTGACAGACTTTTTTCATTTATAGCTTCCTTATACTACGATTCCCTTTATACCTGATCCGTCTCTTTTTCAATCTCAAGTACCGTTTCTCGTTACCTGTAATTTACTCTTGCATATTTAGTCATTATATTTTCTGTTTTTCGAGCTGTTGTTGTCTTGTCGTGGAATAAGAATATAGTGAAAATCTCAATTATATCTTGAAATAAAGGATACTAGGTACTTCAGAAGAAAAATTGTTAAAAATTATGAATAAATGTGCTATTAGGCATCAACATTGTCATCAAACTTGGTACATTAAATGAAATCAAGAGAATTTAAGGACTACAAGAAATTAGGGATTTCAATATGGCTTAATAAGGTATGGCAATGAAAATACCAGGAGCAAAAGAAGTGAAGAAAATTCACCTGAAGCAGCTAGCGAGATAGATTATGTTGAGAAAGCTTCAGTGAAGAATATGCCAAAAAGAAGGTATTAAGGAAAAGACATCATAGCCTCCTATAATTGAAGTCATAGTTAAGAGGCTATCCAATGTTTATACATTAAAATCTAAAACAATGTTATGCAACAGAAAATTGGAATTAGCTATAGACTGCAACAGATGGGTCATGATTGGGCTAGACGAAATAAGATGAAAACAAAAGCAAATATTGAGCTAGATTCAGGCACAATATTTTTGCACAGTCCTTCAATGAATGATGTGTCTGTATGGTTATTGGCTTCTCGAAAAAATAATCATTGACAAATAAATGTATCAGGAGCAACCATGTATCCTTTACAAATAGTTCATCTGGAGATTTTAAGTAAAGAATGGCTAAAGGCTGGCAAAAGTATGTCTAATTAAAAGGCATAATAAAGGGAAACATTAGTTTGGAAGATAGGATAATAGTGTTTGAAAAATATGTTCTGCATCAGTTACTTTTGGCTGTCAGTCCTGAGTATTGACCAGTGGAAAATGTGAAGAAGGAATCTGGTGTCAGGGATATAAAAATATCTAAATTCAAAGATTTAAATAAGAAATATAATAAACATGCGTGTAGTATTAAATAAATGTTTTTTTTTATACCTTTTATTCTATTTTTATGTGCTCTATTGTTTTATTTTAGGTCAATGTAAATGAAGAAGGATTGAAAGATATTGCTGCTGGAGGTGATTCGACTCCAGTACAAGAAGTGAGGTTTTGGACTCCTCTGCGTAGAGACAAGGACAATACTCTTGTCCTAGACAATACTTGGACTGTGATTAACAATCGTGAGGTGGAACAAGTATCCCTTGAGAGTCAACAACAGGCTAAACCCCAAACAGCCTCTGCTTCTACCGACACAAACGAGCCTCCCAAGATCTATCCAGCCATACCAGTAATGCCTATCACTTCAACCGGAACCAGTATGTTTATGTTTTTATTTTATAATTCATTATTATCTAATTCTTTACTGGTCTAATTTGATGTTGACTATTTCATGAATTTAGGTTTAACAGTAATAAATGTGAGAGCCAACTGTTTGTTTTCGTAGACTGCAATCCTTAAATTATATTTACCGGGATTTACTTTCTAAATATGAACACTATTAACCATATGTTCCCATGTTTTTGTCCTAATGTGACGAATGAAATTAAAATGAGGCATTTTTTATATTAGAAATGAAAAAAAGAAGAAATTTGAAGACGTTTATTTTCACACAGTCGTTGGTTTTATGTAAACATTTTACCATCCAATTTTTACAATATGATTTAACTAATTAATTCCACACAAAAATTTCTGCCCATTTGCTTTTGTCAAAACATTCTTGTCTTAATTTTTTATTTAGGATTAAACATAACATATATGGGGAAGAGAATAATGGACAGATATACATCACCCTGATACAAGCTCTTATTCAGGTTAAATCATTTGTACTTGAGAAAATTCATGGTTGGAATATGTTTGGCGTGATTTTATTTTGCAGACTAGTTTGTTTCATTCGAGGATGACAGTAATTAAACAAAAATCACTATTTCTGCAGTCTCAGAATATAACAGCTAATGATTTTTCTGGAGATAGGTTATATATACACACACACGCACGCACGCACACACACACACACACACACACACACACCCACACACACAGACATATATACGCGCACGCGCACACACACACACAGACATATATACGCGCACGCGCACACACACACACACACATATACACACGCACACCCACACACGCACGTACGCATGCATGCAGGCACACACACACACACACACACTGAGCTGGAACTGCCATATCGACACCGTTGTTGGTAGGATATTGCCTATTGTAGGGAAAATGGCAAAGATTGCAAGAGTTCGGTGGGGTTTGAACTCTGAAGTCCTTAAGGTGTTATATAATGGAGCAATCCTCCCTATGATGAAATATGCTTGCCCGGTGTGGGCTGAGGGACTGGCAAAGAAGAAAAATAGGATCAAGCTAAGAAGAGTGCAACGCCTGATAGCTTTGAGGATAATTATAGCTTACCGGACGGTGTCTTATGAAGTGGCTTGTGTCTTGGCAAATGTGATCCCAATACATCTGGACATAGAGGAAACAGCCAAAATTTATCTTGTGAAGAGTGGTAGGCTGGTGTACGAGGATAAATATTCCCAATTGTCATTGGAGCTGCCTACAAGATATGAGGATTGGGGTCACCCTAGGAACTGGCCAATCTTAAAGCGTGTTGAGGAAGTTGGTGAATGCAATACCCTCATCTATACTGACGGAAGCAAAGACGACGCAAATGTGGGCTGTGCTTTTGTCGTATTCCACAATACCAGGATAATTGCTTCCGGAAAATACAGATTGAACTCCGAAAATTCAAATAACCAAGCTGAAGCTCTAGCCATTTTAAAGGCTTTGGAATGGGTTCGAGGAGAGGCTCAGGGAGTTTTGGGGAAGGTGGCTGTGGCAACTGATAGCCAAATTACTCTCGAACGTATTGGAAGCAATTGCTATTTAGAGATAATTGAATCCATTAGAAGAATACTACATGATATCAAGAGCGCTGAGATAGTGTTCTGTTGGGTTAGAGGTCACGTTGGAATTGTGGGAAACGAAGAAGCGGATCGGCTGGCTAAGGAAGCTAGTAGGGATGACAACTTAGTAAGGGAACAGCTACAAATCCCATTGTCAAGCCTTGAGGAAGCCGCCAGGAAGGACACGCTGAGACGATGGGAAAGGGAATGGAAGGATTCCAGTAATGTGTCATTGACAAGAAAGTTCATTCCCACTATCGGGAGAAGGCAGAAGATGGACTTCAAGCAACATTTCCAGCTAACGCAATTCCTTACCGGGCATGGGAAAATGCGTAGCTATCTTCACAGATTCCACATTTTGGAAGAGAATGCCTGCCCTTGCGATAATGCCTCATCACAGACAGTGGAACACCTGATCTTTGACTGCTCTCGTCTAGAGCATATCAGGGCCCCCATCATCCGAAGAGCTATCGGGCTAAATATGAGCTGGCCACTTGAGCTGCATCAACTTACACAGCAAGAAGTATTTGGTGATTTTATTCATTTTGTTGCAAGTATAAATTTTGAGGTGTTGTAAAACAAGAAAAAAGAAACTTGTTTGTTGTTTATCTTGTATTTAATTAGGTTTTAGTATTTTATGGTATAAGTTTTAGTGATTTGTATTTGTTATGTAACACATGTAGTATACTTTATATGGAGCATGTGTATTTTAAATAATAAAATCCCTTTTGGTAGAGTTACTACCATTAGGAAAATTAAAAAAAAAAAAAAAAAAAAAAAAAACACACACACACACACACATATATATATACACACGCACGCACAGACACACACACATATATACACACGCACGCACAGACACAGGCTATGTATATAATATGGTGTATTCAGGAATATGCAGGAGACTTATGTAAAGAGAGGAGTGCTAACCATTTTATTATTTTATGAGATAATAGGTAATAAAAATACACCTAAGGCATTGTGATATATTATTATTACTTAGTTAATTATATTTAAATTAACTTCGGTGTTGATCTTCAGGCAGACGCACCAGAATTTTTTTAAAAAAATTTGATATAGTATCCTTATTTTTCAGTTAATCATTGTTTTGATGATTATTATTCAGAAGATTCTTATGGCTCTGGAGATTTTACTGACAATGAATCTTATGAACGCCACCTTATGCAATCCTATCCTTATAGGTAATATCCTCTAACCTTCCTTCCTTAATCCTCTCTTCCATTATACTATTTCTCTAAATTCCTAATCACAGTTTTCAGAATTCTTTCATGTATAAAGTGGTACAAGTTGAGGTTTAAAATTGTATGTAGTTATGTTTATTTTATTACTGTTTATTCATACATGATCGTGTAATGAATATCTTGAAAATCAACAATATATTGGTAAAACAAGGTTTCCTTCATGGAAATCCTGGGTTCTATGCTGAGTAGATCAAGTGAAAAGATGTATGTGAAAAAATTGTTCTATATAAGTTACTATGCTTTTTTTTTCTCTTTTTTTTTTTTTTTTTTTTTTTTTTTATTTTATTTTTTTTTTTTTTTACTTTATTGAGTTGTGCCTTGAATTGGTCCCAAAATCAATTATTTATTGCCTCTATTAGGTTGTTCCCCTAAATGGCCAAAATACAATTATTTATTTACTTATCATCACTTTAAAGGGGAATAACTAGGTGGGCTTAAATCCCATCAATGAAGTCCCTACTATATATTTTTTTTCTTGTACTTATATAATTGTATTGTGTATGCTTAAATTATGGAGCAGTTAATATGTTTGAAACAAATGACTGGCCAGGGCCTACCAACAAACATTTCTTGTTGTGGTAGCATTTGATATTTCAATATTCAATATCTTGATGTGTTTTTGATAACCTACAAATTACTTCTTTATTCAAATAGTATTTAAATTTTCTAAGAATGCTGAGTAGTCGCTTGAGAAACTGTAGAGAACAATGTAGCCAGCAGAGTTAAGGAAAACTTATTGTGCTCTTCCTGGAATTTGAATTTCTATTGGTTTGGAAGTCTTGCTAGTTATTATTACATATTACACCCCCTCCATGGATTTGTTGTGTTAATAATGAAAAACTGAGGCTTTGCTATAACTATACTCAAATTAGTTTATGGTAGGTATCGCTTTTATCCCCCTCACGCCCTCAAAGTCCCCCAATGTACCCCAACCCCAAATATCAATAGCTGGTTTATCCCTCTCTTCTCTATTGGCATTTAAATGTCTCCTTTAAATTTAGTGTCTATCCAATTATTAATTGATTTGTTAGTCTCCTTCAAAGAAAAATAAAAAGCCAGTTGAGGTGTACACTCCTAAATTCATAGTCCAATAATCAAGCTTTATGAAAATTTTATGAGAGAACAAGCTGAAGAGTTTCAAAATTGGTTGAAACATTGTTATCCAGATTGTCTTAGAATCTCATTTCGACTACAGAAGTATTCTATTCAACACTTTAAGGAGGAAATTTTATTGTCTCCTTATTCGTCAATAATTTGGTAACAATATTTCATTTACTAGTTAGTTAATGCCTGCCTTTATCAATCTCTATGTCTTCTACTGAGGGATGCCCTCTACTTATGCCTCCTGAGCCTTGCTCCTTCAGAATAGAGTACTTTTCCTTAATGCCTTCACAATTATCCCACACATGTAGAAAGCAACAGAAAGCCACTGCACTGTGGCCCCCTTCCTTAGTTTGATTAGCCGGCTATAGGGTTAGGCTTTTGATAAATGCTGAGGTGAAGACAATTATAAATAAAAGCATAGTTTGATTTTTTTCTTTTCATTTTCTTGTTTAATCCTAAATTTCTTTTGATTTTCAGATATAATCGATGAAACAATGGTAAGAATGATGGCTATGGGTTTTACTGATGAAGGTGGTTGGTTGCGCCAGCTGGTTGAAAGCAAGAAAGGTGATATCGAGGAAGTACTCAAATTCCTTTCACCAATACCAAAGCCTCAACCAAAGGAGAAATAAAAAGTATTGGCACAATTTTTAAATATCCAATATTTTGTTAAATCTATTAAATGTATTGTGACAATTATTTCTGTGTTTCTTTTTAATAATGTTCTTATATATTATATTAAATTTATATGAACAATTATATATTATATATTTTATGTTTCAATATTTGACTTTATTTTTGGAAGGTGCTAGGATTCTATGATGACTTTTGTTCTGTTTTAATATTTCTTCAGCTGCTTTAGTCAAAAATACACGAGTTCCACTTAAAATTCCTTCATCTATGTGTCAAGTTTCATGCTTTTTATCTTAATACCTCTTCAGAAGTCCTTAATGCAATAAATTATTGATATAAAATGCTATTTTACTGACCTGTGAATTAAATGCATTATTGCAGATATTTATATAGTTGAAGAGTCACTCTCTTCTTGATATTGTATTTAAATAATGAAATCCAATCAATTTAATATATAAATTTTATAATTCAATATTTATTTGAATTGCAAGAATATTGTTTTTGACCTTCATTATTATTTTAAAAGATTCCAAAATAATGAGGATAAAAGATTCATGGTGATAAATTGAAGCTCTTAAAGTGTAAAATATACTATATTTTTGACCCTAAGATTTAGCTGGAGAAATATGTTATTAGAAATACAGAACCCTCAACTGAATAATTTAGGGTTTATTTCTTTCAATTATTTTGCATGTAAATAACTTGATAAATTTTTCATAATTAACACATGAAAATTTTATTGCTGGTATGAGCCTAATGAATCAAGTTTATTTTGGTAATATTCTTATACTTTGATAGATTTATTTCTTTAGTATAATACTTTTAATATGCTCGACTGTCCTAACTTTCATATATTTAGTTATAAATAAATAAATGTATATGTATATTTTCTGTAGATCCTTTATAATAAAAAGTGTTATTAATATAACATTTATTCTGTATATAAGTATTATTATATCATTCATTGACAAGTTAGAAAAGATCCTTATATACGTTAGTTTATTCATTCTTTATCACATTTTTTAAGCACAAATGAAAACATTTCTTTATGTTTATGTTGAATAGTTTCCAAAAAAAAAAAAAAAAAAAAAAAAAAAAGTTCAGAGTTGCCCTAAAATATAATGATATTGAAGGGATTGTACAAACTATTATTGTATATGTTAAAAATATTTAAATGTATTATTTGTGCTTTTTAAATTGATAAAACTTTCCCCAATGCATATAAAATAGCATTAGGTATTAAAAACGATATTTTATCTCAGCTTGGATAAGCTAAACCTTAGATAAGTGTAATGTTTATTATTGTTGCCTATTTCTTTCCTTGCTTGTCTCATTCCTGTAGTGACCATTCTTCCAGTAGATTTAGTATTTTTTCAAAATTATTCAATGCAAAAGAAATTTCAAGTTATGGTGGTGTATCTAAGGTTCTAAAATTATTATGTATTGATGTTGTAATGTTCTCTTTGAATTAAATGTTCGTAACTTAATAATTGTTATCACATCACAAATATTTCTTCAAAAAAATGCAAAACTCAGGATTTTTGTTACCATTTTAATTTCTTATCTCCGGAACAAAACTTATTTTGTTTGGTGTGTTTAGAATAAGGGAATAAAAACAAGTCTGCTGTAAAACAAAACAAAATCGAGAGACTGTTGCTATGTATAGCTAGCACTTATGATGACTGTAAATGTGTGTAGAGTTTTATTAATTTCACTGAAATTCTCAAGAAGTGATTTGAATATTTCTATTATATCTTTTGTAAATTTCCCATAAAGGCTTAATTGACTAAAAGAACATTCCTGTTTTGTTTTATATATTTCAAATTAAATAAGTATTCCTAATGTGAAATTTGGACTTGTAGGGCCCCCTTGATAGATGCTGTGGTAAGTCGGCTGTGTCTGTTTTTAGTATGTAAAAGGTCATTTATCAATAAATGTATTAAAGGACTATTTTTGTTATTTATATATCCATAGAAAGTTCGAACCCCTATTTACCTTTAAATAGATGCACAGGCTGTGTAGACAATGTAGATTGTACACCATCTACAATTTAGCAACATTTTATGTTCTGACTAACAACTCTGACTGCCTTGCTGAGTCAGGTTTATGTGAGATGAGTAGCAATGGGGTTTTTTTGATGGCTGAAAATTAAATACTCTTTCTTCTTGGCTGGATCTGTCATTACCACACACACACATCCTATGTATTTATGGAATAACCCCACCTTGTGATCCTTGAAATTTTGGACTAGTATCTAGAGAGGATGTATGACAGATATTATTATATACACGAGATGGCATTAATATCTTATGGATTTAACATATCCATTCTCAATCTATATAAATACATTTTTAAGTGTTGTATACAATTCTTTTTAAATTTGTCCAGATCAATCTTTTTCTGTTCACCCATTTGTAAAACAAAACTGGCCGGGAGTATTTCAATAGACTGCAATATTTGTGAGTCAAATATCCCAAGGCACAACATAGGCTATATGAAACTGCGAATTATCAACTAAGTGTGGAAGTTTATTTTGAGGTCAAAGTTTATAGTTGGAGGGGGGGGGTGTAAAGAACATATTTTGTTTTGTCTTCTGTGTTCAAATTGACGATTCATGTTCCATTAAAATGCCTGAATAAAATTGTGATTTTTTTTTTTTTATTTATTGCGTGCGCTACTTTAAACTTTACCACTTTCAGGAGTGAGGCCAAACCATTTTTCTTCCAACCCTTTATGAGGGTATCACACCTAGCTAATTGCTTGACCACCAGCTCTTACCCCTTTGGCCCTACTACAAATGAATATCCCAATGCAATCTTTATATTTTGATTGAAATGATATTTGTATAGATGTGTTCAATTGCCATTGCATAACTCAGTAATGTGATGAATTTGGAGATTTTTTTTGGTGCTTAAGTTAATGGACCAGGAGGATCTTTATATTCAGCAGGAAACAACTTGTAAAAATGATTACGTCCATTGCCACTTTTTATTCAAAAACATAAGTAAATGACTCCAATTTCTTAACATTTGTCATGGCTTTTGTGTTGTATGTATATATTGTTGCGAAAATTAAATACATGAAAAATTAAACAGAGATATTCACGTATTCCGAAGTACGGAGAAGGAGATCAAAGATGGTCCTGTTCATCCTCTGCAATACCATTCCAGACCTCAAAGAGTCCAGACAATTCCCTTTGATGTTTTTCAACAAGCTAAAAAAGTCTGTCACGCAGGAGGTGCTTAAGCTAAGCAGATTTCCCTCGTGAAGTTTAGTAATAGATAAATCTACATACTGGTAACATCACCACCATGAATAATTACAAACGGAAATAAGAAATGTTTCATCCAATTTCAATAACCTGCAGATAGGAAGCTTATTAATGTAGAACAAACGGGTGGGTCAGCCCGCCTCACACCAGAAAGAAAAACAATTACTGAAATATATCAGAATATAAGATACTAATTTTATTGAGAACTATTTACTATATCTAGTACTGTAATTAATTTTTAGTCAGAATAATTGTTATCTCAATCTATATATATATATATATATATATATATATATATATATATATATATTTGTCTGTTACCGCTCTAGCGGTCTCAATTTTCTTATCGTTACCAAACTTGATATATAATCGTTTTATACAAAAAGAAAGAACAAGTTCGTTAATGGCAGAAAACGGACCAGGGGGAGGGGGTGGGTTTAGAGTGGGAGAATTTCAAAAATTCTTAATATCTCCGTTATTATATGTCGGATCGAAAAATTGTATAAAACCAATATTATTGCAAGTGTAATGTTCTATAAATGTTGTTATGTACATTTATTCTCTACCTTGAATATTAACCGAGATATTTGCATTTTTATGGTCTGTGGGACACGTGGTCGGGTGTCGTTCGGATTAGTTCGGCCGTTTTCGTAACTGTTCGGCTCTGGTGGAAGCTTCTTCTAACCTTACCAGTCATTTATAACCTTACCTTCATTACTTTGTTAGATTTATGCAAATACGTTCTGTTCATCCGCCGTCCCCCCTCCCACTTTTTTAGTTCTTGGACTACTAAAATTTGAGTTATTAAAATATAAATTATTCTTACAATTCAGAAGCCATTCCAGTTGGGAATTTATTAAAATTAACAGAAAGATTTCTCTATTGCTAAACTTCACATGTGAAATCTGCTTAGTTTACGCAGCCCCTGCATGACGGAATTTATTTTCAATATTCTATTATGTTATGAAGTACTTTATTTGAAGCTTAAATACCAAATATTGTTCTCGTTGTACTCATAAGTTTTGAGATAAATGCAAATACATGGCGCACTTGGGAAATCTGCTCAGTTAACGCAGCCCCTGCGTGACGGACTTTATAGATCGATATATACAGTTTTGAACGGACCTCATTTTCGTTATCTCCTGTGTAGGATCGATGGATATTTGAAGAAAAAGTCCGTCCGTCACGCAGGGGCTGGGTAAACCAAGCAGATTTCCCATGTGAAGTTTTACAATAGAGAAATCTGCATACTGGTAACAAAACACCACTGTGATTAAATACAAACGGTAATGAGAAATCTATCAGTCAAATAAAATAAATTCCCAACTGAAACGGCTTCTGAATTGTAAGAATAATTTTTATTTTAATAACTTAAATTTTAGTAGTCCAAGAACTAAAAAAGGGGGGGGGCGGATGTACAGAATGTATTTGCATAAATCTCACAAAGTAACGAAGGTAAGGTAAGGTTAGAAACGACAGGTAAGGTTAGAAGTAGCTTCCACCTGAGCCGAGCATTTACGGAAACGACCGAACTATACCCGACCACAGCCCACTTCAGCAAACCCCCACTTCTACTCATGTCATGTTAGATAAACAATACATACTCGGTTATGTAATAAACCACATCATTCGAAGCTTAAATACCAAATATTGTGTTCAAGAGACATTTATTATACCAGATACATGCAAATATGCTCTGGTGATCTCCCCCCCCCCCCACCCTTCTTATGTTTTTGGTCTACTTAAATTTGATTGATTAATTATAAATTACAGTACTAGGTATAGTAAATAGTTTACAATTAAATTAATACGTTATATTAAGATATATTACAGTAATTATTTTTCTTTCCGGTAAGAAGTTGGTAGAACTGCTTCTTTACATCTCAGATGCTTTCAGTCAGGAGGTTTCTTATTATCGTTTGTATTTATTCAGTTACCGGTATGTAGAATTATCTATTGTTAAACTTCACGCGGGAAATCTACTTAGTTTACGGAGCCCTTGCGTGACATACTATTTTGTTCTCAGCTGTCTTCAAGTGATCATCAGTGCGACTTAGTTGAAGTCCGGTAAAGTGTTTTATGTGAAGAACAGATCGTGAGTGAATTATTGGACTGTGTAATCTGAAGAACAGTGAAGCTATCAGCCCATACTGTGAGTAATAATTAACCAAGTGTGTAGTGCATTGTTAAATTGTGCAGTGATAAAAACTGTGAAACGTGCGTGTTTAATTTTGCAATCCAAAAGAACTAATAAACAACGTTTATTACTGATTTTGTAATATATATATATATATATATATATATATATATATAAATAAAGATATACACACTAGCCAAGGTACCCGGCTTCACTCGGGAAATCCTTTGAGGCGGAAAGATTCTATTCTGTTTTTGGCAATGCTTCAACGTGTACAACTGCTCTTCCCGTCTAGGCCATTTTTTTCCCGTAGGGTTCGTTGGGTGACCTATAGAAAAAAAATTTTACATTTGAAGAATAAATGAAAATAAGTCTCTAATCATTCCCTCTCCACTGTTTGACACTCCGTGAATAATTCAAATCATAATCATGGATAGCATTTATTATAATTAAATATCATCTATAATGTACGTATTTATTATATACAATCTAGCTAATTTACCTGACGATGCCCGGGAAATCATCGTTCACTGACTAATGATGGTATTTTTATATTTTTTATAGAAAATCGTTGAAAAACCAATGGGGATCGGAATATCGCAATTTTTCATTTCAGGCCTACCTTATAACCCCCACTCCCGTTTGGACCTAAAAATTTTAATATATCTTATAATCGTGGAAGAATTAATGCTAATTCACATTCCGAGTTTTGTTAAGTTCTGTTCAATCGTTAGTACCCAACAAAATGGATGGCTCCCGCTCTAGTTTTCAGTGTATATCTCGTTTATACTTTGTTATACGACGATAGTGTTTATAACAAAAGTTACTTTAAATAACAAAATAAACAACTTGTGTCATGTGCATATTTGCAGAAAAACCAATAGAAAACGAAATACTGCTATTTTTAATTTCAGGCCTCCCTTACAACCCCCACTCCTGCCCGTCCCTAGAAATGTTAGTATGGCTTATTATAATGAAGGCGTTAGTGCTAATACACATACCGAGTGTGCCAAATAAAATTGTTGACTCCCGCTATAATTTTTAGCGTATAACGCCTTTATACTTCAGTATACGACGATAGTGTATATAACAAAAGTTTCTTTAAATAACAAAATAAACAACTTTTGTTATGTGCATATTTGCCGAAACCCCAATAGGAAACGAAATATCTCTATTTTTAATTTCAGGCTCTATGGTATAATTTCTCTATTTATAATTTCCCTTATAACCCCCACTCCTGCCCGTCCCTAGAAATGTTGGTATGGCTTATTATAATAAAGGTGTTAGTGCTAATACACATACCGAGTTTTATTTAGTTCGGTTGAGTCCCTTGTGCCAAATAAAATTATTGACTTCCGCTATAGTGTTTAGCGTATAACTCATTTATACTTAGGTATACAACAAAAGTGTATATAACAAAAGTTACTCTAAATAACAAAATAAACAACTTTTGTTATGTGCATATTTGCCAAAAAAGCAATAGGAAACGAAATATCGCTATTTTTAATTCCAGGTCTCCCTTATAACCCCCACTCCTGTTCGTCTCAGAGAATATTAACATAGCCTAAAGTCTAAGTTGGGTTAGTAGTAATATACATACCAAGTTTCATAAAATTCGGTTCAGCCGTTTATGCGTGAAAAGGTAACAAACAAACAAACACACACCAAAGAAACAAAATGCAGTTATGGTGTCTATGACATGTGAAACGAAAAGTTATCTTGAAATTTCGAGAAAAAAATCAATGTACAGACAGAGGTTACAATTTTATATATATATATATATATATATATATATATATATATATATATATATATATATATATATAGATATATATATATTTAATGTCTGCTGCTTTGTGCTACTGAGGCTAATTGGGACTGGTTATTTACAGGTTGCCATCCTTCTCTAACCAGGGTGTGATTAAGGATTTATTTTATTAGTTTGTCACTAATTTGTTCCATCAGGCTTTTAATGGCTCTTATGCCTGAAAATCCTGCACCTCCTTCATTTTTTATCTTTATGAGCTTTCTTTTTATTAAGGAAGTGTTTGACCCTTCGCATCTATTCAGGGTATGCATTAATATAAAACACTTTCCTATGGAGCATTCTCAGTCACCCCTCATCCCTTTAGCGACTTCCCCAGATTCATCGTCAAATCTAAGGTTCATTTTTATCACTATCTTCTAACACTGCTCTTTGGTCCACATGAATCCTTTGCTACAACTGATATTGGAGTTTACTGGGAATCTCATTAGAAAAGTGATAGATGCATTTGGTGCTTGATAAAAAGTGTAAAGGTTGTGCATGGAAAGTTATTTCTATAATGAATAAATTGCTTTAAGAACAAATTATTATTTATAAAGGCGAAAATGGTAAAAATAACGTCAAAGCAACTCTTCTTTAAATCTATATATTTTTTGTAGGTATTCCAGAATAAAAGTGAGTAATTATAACTGTTGACTTCATAGACTAAATATTAAGTGGATTCGTAACTTCATTGCTGGGCTGTATTTTCTTCTTCTCCAAACCACATTGAATTGTGACAAGAAGACCGCTGGAGCAAATAGCCGGGTTGGAGAAGGCCAAATATTAAGAGTAATATCTGAAGTGCTTGTTTTAAGTAATTCCTATAGTAATACAATTTTCTATGTTCCTTATCTTCTATAGATGTGGTCTAACTGAAAAAGAAAATACCGTTTAGACATGTTAAATAAACTAAGAAATTTCTGTGTCCATTGTCCACATTTTAATAAATTTCAGCTGTATTGCTTTCATGGAAATCACCTATTCAGGTTTTACTCATGATGTGAAAATCTAAAACTGTTCAAATAGCCACTAACCCTATCTAAAAGATGAGGAAGATGACATCTGCTCAAATTTATATTTTTCGGTTAACACTGTAGTGGCTGATTTTTGTTTGTTATGACATTTAAACGTCTTTGATGACCAGAGATTAAATTAAAAATTCTAAATGTATTCATTATGAGTCGGATCAAAAAGTGTTATATGACCCCTCTTTTTTTAAAAAAAATAGCCTGTCAGGCAAGTACTCCTTAAAGTAAGATTTCCCACATGCTGGGAATCACTGTCCTTTCACCATGTATTCCCCATTTTTCATAAGAAGTTTACTATTGAGGGCTTGAAATTTAAGCTGGACATGAGTGGTTTAGTGGTGCTAATGAAATAATTATTAGTAGGACTGAGATTTTACTGGGGACTGAAAACTGAAAATTGGCAATGATTGTTCGACCAGCAACCGCCAAGCACACCAACACCCACAGTTATAGAGTCACAAACATTATGTCTCACGCCAATGATCACCGATCAACTCTATATAAGCTGCGAGGTAGCTCCCCCCCCCATTCTAATCCTGTGTTCATTACAATCAGTGACGCTCAAGCCCCATCTCTGAGTTCACCAAGACCATCATTTCTACAGCAGACTCCCCCCAGCACATTCATAACCTTATCAATCTATGGAATTTCATCAAAACCAACAATCCTGCCATCGGGCTAGGAATCCTTCAATTCTGTTAATATCTAAAACCTCAAAAAGAGGCTATGGACCGAATAACCCATGGAAAACACTGGAAGCTGGTGAAGATCTAGGCCACCAAGAGTTGTGATGATTCCCAAGTACCAGTGTGACTCGTATGCCATCAGAGAAGAAGCTCCTTCGATGGACCATGGAGGCAACTTGAAGTACTCCACACTGAAGCAGTTCAATGCCATCCTGCGCCGATGCAAGGTAGGTAAACCCCCAGGTCTGGTGCATTAATTTCCTGAGCCAGGTTTCTCGCTAATCTCTCTCCTACCTCAACGATCTCTTGAATTCCTGTCTGAGCCTGCAGCACTTCCCTTTACAATTGAATCACGCCGTCATAGTCCCCCTCCTCAAACCCAATAAGTCCGGTACCTCTCCTGACCACTACCGTGCCATCACCTTTCTCTCAAATATCTCCAAAATATTGGAAAAAGCGTTCCTATCATATTTTGTTTATTTCTGTGAGAACGGCTCCCTCAACCCAAACGAGCCTTCCCCGTCACTGCAATCTTTACTCATTTGTCAGGCCGTCATTAACTTCGACTGCACTCAGGCCATCGATTTCGTTCACCATGGGAAACTCCACTCCATACCACCACAGCTTTGAACAGCTCTACTCCATCCTCAAATCCGCCCTCAACGTCCACTTCTTCCAAGTCATCCCTTTCCAACCTTCTCCTTTAAAGTCGGAGTCTCCCAGGGCTCAGTACTCTTCACGTTATACTCAACATCCATAGTATGTCGACGGTATCCAAAGACTGAGATAGCCGCCTACGCAAACGACAGCGATCAAACCATTCGCTCCATAAACCACCTCCTCCTTCTAGTACTCAACCTTCGACTTTTAACACCAAACTCCTTTAAGGACCTCGATTTCTTTCAAAATAACTTCATCCGCCAAATAGTCCGAGACACCTCTCTCCAACACTAAACCTATTCAGAAATCCATCCATCCTTCTCCCTAGGACTCATCATCCGTACCATTTCCTGAAGTCCTGTCAAATTCCTGGACTCTCTACAATTCCCACCTCCCCGGCAACCGAAGAACTGCAGTCCGTCGTCGCCGTCACTCAGATCTTCCCTAACCCCTGTAGGTTAATTTGATTCCACGAACCAACAAGTATGGCCTGGCGAAGCAGCTCTGTTAGGTTTACGTCTCTGTTTCGTATTTTTCCCTTTTTCGTTTTCTTCTATCACATACAACCCACCGGGCAATGCCCGTTCCCGGATTGCCCACGATTTGCGTTCTACTCCACCTCATAACTTCACCTTAAAATAGAACTAAAAGCTCATCAGAAGAGGGCCTCCTCGCGGAATTTACATGGTCCGCTTTTGTATAAATTTTTATTCTTGGGAATTCTTGCCCTCAGATTAAAAAAAAAAAATTAAAAAAACCTATGTATGATCGACGGACGTTAGACAATTTTTCCCGAAATTCTCGTCATGAGTACAACTTCAATCATTATTTTTCTGAAAAAAGGAAAACTACAACTCACTATTATGGTACGGCTAATATATTAACAGTATAATACATTTTAAAAATACCTAAGTTATATTCGGTCCTCTATTGTTCCAAGTCGGTGTTCTGCACTTGCTGAATTACGACTTGCGGAGGTGCCTGAGTAGCAATAACCTTGAGGGAGGAGGCGACATCAGCCAATGACTCAGCTGATGATGGTCCACTGCTTCCTCCGATGGATGTGACAGCTCCACCGACGGTGCCCACCACATCTCCTACATCGCTGACGATGCCAGCCGCTCCGCTAGCCACGCTCCCGACCACGTCTCCAACGCCACTAGCTGCTGAGCTGATGGTACCACCGAGGCCTGCTGCAGCTGCCCCCAAGTCTCCGCTGACTATGCCCTGGGCGATGCCGCCTACGCCCTTCCCTACGCCATCGACGACTCCTTTCACACCGCCAACTGCTCCTCCCACCAGCTTACCGAGCCCGCCGATCAGAGGGCTACCCTGTAAAATGTCACAACATGAATACATGGACATCTTATTCAATTAGAAATTCCAAACTGCAAGTGCTATATCAGGATGAATTTTTTGTTTGTTTTGGTGTTCCTCAATTTTAGAGACTTTCAAAGAATCACTCATTCATAAATAAAACCCGTCTCTGATGACCTAGGGCTTTTTGAAGATCATGTAAGAATATTTTTGTTAGACATACACAAGTTTAAGTTAATGCATTTCATTAATTTAAATCTTGACAAGGAGAGCGCAAATTCCGACAAATCAATAGCTATTGCAAACGAGATGCAATTCAAAATGTCCTGGAAGAAGGTAATGGTGGAAACTTCCCATTTTTCCGAAACCATTTCAATGCGCATGTCTCTTGTAAAATATGGAGCTTTAACTGAGGCAGAAGTGAAAGAAAAAAAAATCGGGGCAGTATTCATTTTCTGAGTTACGTGACGTACATAGCCTCGTCAGTGTGTTGATGTCAACACACTTTGATGCCTTCACAATCAGAAAACGGAAAATCACAAAATTGTGCAGGATTACGAATTATCTATTTTTTCCAGAAAATACGATTGAACGTTTCTTTCACATTAATTTTGTGTGGAAATTTTTAAGATACGGTTCCTTATCTTTTTATTTATAAGGTTTAGAGATACGGTCTTTTGACGCTACATAAAAGATTTTTCACTGTATGTAGGGGTGTATTTAACGCAAAATGAGCGTTTTTGAAGATACGGCTCTTTGCCAGTAAACCATCGACCTATTCACTATTGCTGAATTTCTTTTATCCCAAAATTGGGTTGGGGCACAATGTGAAATGATTGAAACCTCTTATCAATAACCTCCACCCGTAATAAGAACTTTTGAAAGCTATCGAGAGCTGTCTTTCAAAATATCATCACTGCAGTCTTTAAATTCCAACATAATTTGAATGTTTATATGAGCTTTATCATTTGACTGTTAACATTCCAAAATGTAACATAAATGGATAGATGAAGTTGACATTATACTGCCACCTTTCTATTTATCATCCTATAAGTTAAATTCGATTTCACATATGTGAGATTTGCATAAAAACAAGTCTAAATTCACACTTCAAATTTAAGAAACACTGTTTTTTAAACAACCGAATTAAGGTTATATAAACATCTGATAAGTAAATAAATGATAGAAACACATATGACCAGTACTCAACGCTTCTAACAGCTGTAATAATAAATTATTCATACAACATACGCAGAGTAAAGCAGACATTTTCCTGCTAAACTCGTGGAGGCCATGTTTGTGTAGTCATCTACTTTTCCTGTATAGAATTGACTGGAGGAAGGATGAATTGTCAGAATCACCCCTAACAAATTGATTTTGATGAGTTGTCTACCAATATTCCCAATTTTAAGTAATGTAATTATTTTATACCTGCGAGTAGGCGACCAATCCAAATAACAAGACGAAGGAGAGTCGCATATTCATGTTTATAACAGAAGGACTCCGTCTGTTTCTAGATCTTTGCTTTTATACCGTTTAGAACACATCTGAGCAAATAACTATATCCTGTTTACAAATGGTGATGCCACGTCCATAAAATGAGTGGAAAGTTAGAAGTCTGCCTATGGTGCAATGCAGAGAATGCTAGAGAATTCAATAAAATGTGTTTATATATTATATAATAGATGAGCTGTATTGTTTTGTCCATGAATATGTATCAGTAGACCTGACGAATTACTCCTGCAATGTAGACCTCTGAGTTCATCTTTCAGCCATTGTAAATCTATTACAATGCACAATTTTCACAAGGGTCTCAGGTTAGCCGTGTGAGTTAAGGCGTCGGTCGTAATATACTTTGTAAAGAACCTAGTTTGATTCGTCCGTTGACAACAGTAATTTATAGTGCAAACCCAATAAATAAAATACTTAGACTAAACTTGGCAAGAAAATTTTAGTGATAACCTTTAGATAGTATGCCCTGATTAACCATAGCTGCATGAAGTGGACAATTTGTTAATAAATAACAAAATAGTTATTTATTATACAAGTGACGAAAGTAGATCATTTTAGAACTCGAGTGAAACGTTTACCCACACGAGCGAAGCGAGTGTGGTAATTTCACGAGAGTTGTAAATTCTACTTTCGTCACGAGTGTAATATTAAATTTTTTCTGTAATCGTGTAATACCTACATGATCAGATCTAACCAGAATATGGACAAAATTAGGATGTTGTGAAGATTATGGTATGTTGTTGGTAGGTTATAAGCATGGTTGTGAAAGGTTATAAGCATAGTTATAAAACAACTAGTGATGATTGTGAAGTAGTTCAGTTATAAACAAGGAAGGTAATTATTATTATATTTAAATTTTAAAATATATTGATTATTTCCACAAATAATTCATTCACATTTCAATTTATTTTGTTAAAATAAATTCTTACAATGTTAAGAAACATTTAAAAGCATTTAATTTCCAACTTCAAATTATTTTTCAATTTATACTTATTACTAATTAAGAAGGCAATTCACTTTCTTCACTTGTGAATATAATTGTCTGTTACCGCTCTAGCGGTCGCAATTTTTGTTTGATAGTTACCAAACTCGATATTTAGTCGTTTTATGTAAAAAGAAAGATCAAGTTCGTTAATGGCTGAAATCGGACCAGTGGGAAGGGGAGTTTAGAGGGGTGGATTTTCTAAAATTCGAAATACTTCCGTTACTATATGTCGGATCGAAAAATTGTATAGAATCAATCTTATTGCAAATTAAATTTACTATAAACATTGTTATATACATTTATTCTCTATCATGAATATTAACCGAGATATTTGCAATTTTATGAAATCGGGGCGGATAACGGATGAGAGTAAAACTTCACGAGGGAAATCTGCTTAGTTTACGCAGCCCCTGCGTGATGGACTTTTATTAAATGATACGTCCCGAAGAAAGGAACGTAATATAGGTAAAACATTTTGTCCTGTAGATCAATCAGGTACGATTTAAACTTTGTGTAGAGTGGATGCCAAAAAGTGTATTAAACAGGCTACTTAACCCTTCAAGGGCATTTTTATATGGAAAACAAAAAGAGATCTGTATGGAACAATCCGAAAAATTCAGCGATGGAGTGCGAAAGAATATACTGCTTAAAAAAAGCTTCGCGATGTTGGAATAAGTGTTCCCACCGACATTAGTCTGTTTGGTGAGTACCTACCATCCCTGAAGACAGAATTTAAGATCACTGAGAAGCCTGATTCATATGCCTTATGGTGCGAAATCGAACAGAGGTCGTATGGTTTCAGTAAAGTGAATCAAAAAAGATACACCAACAAACTTTGGAACAATCTGGGTGGAATAGTTGTAAACCTTTTTCTACTCCATGTATTCCAAGATAGGTCATTTATATATATAATTTAGAACGAACTTCATTTTCCTCATCCTCGTAGGATCGCAATGAACATTTTTTTAAATCGCGTCATGAGTACAACCTCAATACGTCTTAAGGGAAATCTGCTAAAAACGTCAAGGACTAAAAGCTACGACCTGTGTAGAAGCCATTGGACTCTGGGTTTACTAAGTGAATTTAGACCAACATCAAGTCTTAGTTATTTATTTGTAGGTTCAATTCCCTCTTGGGCCATAGGCATTTATTGAGAGAATAACTCAATTAACTAAAACGAAAGGACAGTAGCCTGTAGGTAACCCATCCCAGTTAGCCACGGTCGCAAAAATGTGGACGTTAATGCATAATTGTTTTTTTCATATTATTAATCAGTAGAGATACATTTTCAAACACTTTTGTGAAAAAATCGTTGTTCATTAAGATAACCCCAAGAAGCTACACTTATTTCTGGTGGCCTTGATTTCATGAGACTTTCAGTTTGACTTACTTCACTTTGAGCATTCACTTAATTTATTTTGCTTCGAATTTATTGTGGTAATTCTGCTCATGTTCACATACACCCACACAAGCGCATGTGTTTGTGTGTGTAAATAAATATATATGAAAGCTAATTATGACAAATGTAAACATGGAAAGCTATATTTAGTTCACATATTTCTCTCCTCGAGTGTCTCCACTATCTGGGATTTTTGTACTACGGGGCCATATTTATTTATGATCTAAATGTAGGTTTGGGCTGAGCTATATTTTCCGCCTGTAACAATGATTTACCATTCATGTCAATTCTCTTCTCAGATTTCTATCCAGCAACGATGACAGAGTTAAAAGAATGCTACAGTGACGTAGATCGATTAAATGGACTAATGTTAGGACAGTAAACAAAATAGATTCTTCATTTGGACATTTGACTGTTTTATTTATTCAGGTGGTCGTGCTGCCTCCAAGTAGTTGACTCAAGTGGAATTTACGTCGGTCAAAAAGCTGACCAATTTGATAAAATACACAATGTTTGCGTCAGATGTCAGTTAGAAGAGATTCCTGCAAACATTTTTATGATAGTTTACTGAATCAGGAAGACCTTAGCAATGAATAGTCTGTATTGTTTTTTTTTTGTTTGGATTCTAAATGAACTTATCAATTTTTGTGAAAAAAAGCCTCTATGAGACACATTAGTTCGTGAGAGAAAGGATGATATTTTTTTCGAATTATCCATCTATGAATGTATACTATCTGTGTTCCCCTCCTTGTCTAAACAGTTACTTACAACATAAAAGTGGGGCAAGACTGGAGTGTACATTAAAGTTATATTCCCCATATTCATACTGGCTAATGTGTATGAGCTTATGCAGGCTACAGGCTATGTACAGGGCAGAACGAAAATGTCTCTACTCATGTTTTTATGGGTATGAATGGAATTTCCCTCATGATGCCTTTATTATTGGATGTTATGGTACAGAAGGTAACTGGAATCCACAGCATTACGTTGTGACTCCCTTCATTCCATTGTTCGTTTTCGTGGAAACCAGGATTACCCTTCTAAGGGAACAATAACTAGGTGTACATTGTAGATACGACGAGCTGTGTTACCCGTCGATGACATATTGAAATAGAAATGGTTAATTATGGAAATATAAAGATTGGATTAATTTATGCACTTTTAACCAAATAATTCAGTAACTTTCCTCACACAGCACATACGTCCCGTAATATAAACAGAAAACATTCAGTTTAATTGTTAATGAAGGAAAAAGTGAAGGTTGTGCAAATGTTGACGAACTTTTGTTTAAAACAGCTGATACCCATCAATTATGGGTCGAAATAAAAATGATTCAGAGTCTTAATATAAAGAGGAGAATTTACAGTTGAATGGTGTTTACGGGTGAAGCATGGGTTAACTATTGGACTGATATTGATTTGTGCCAGAATATAATGATTGCCTACGAAATTACTTTTAATTATGGAAAAATGCATTCATACACATTCTTTTTTTGCGTTTCTAAAAAGAATGGCGGCAGTCACGAATATTGATCGTATTCTGTGTAAACCCCCATTTTTTGTAATAGTAGAAACGCCTTTAGTGTAGCCTTTGATTACCAAAAAGCTTCTTAGCAAACCGCGAGTCGTGAGATTGATTCTCAACTGGGTACTAGGAATTTATTAATGACGAGCTCTTTAAATAAAATCCTTAGCCCCACCCTGGAAAGGAACTGGTGGTAATCTGAAGATAACCCGTCCCAATTAGCGTCCGTAGCACAAAGTGGATGTTAATTAATAACAATAAGATTTTACTGCGTTAAGATTGATATGTTATTTATTGCGACGCTCCTTTAGCTATAAGCAGCCTTGACGTAGCTTACTTGTGCGTTTAAAGGATAAAAATGTGACATTATTGTAGTAAATACCCCTCATTAGATGGCACTTGGTTTGATTTAAAACACAGGTTCATCACATCGATTTTTTTGCAATGAGATTGAAAACTAATGGTGAAAGTGTATTTTAGTCCCCCCCCCTTCGTGGCGCACGATGACGGCGGCGGCCATTTTGTTTTTCTAACTATCTTTTTTAACACTTTAAAATTTCCAAAATACGCCATCGGTGGTTTTAAGCGAGGGCGGAGATTATAACGAAACAAGATGGTGGCGTAGGGGGGACTAAAGTGCACTTTAGCCAAAACCAATATCTGACAAAAGTCCAATAAGAAAGCTCAGTACCCAAGGAACTAGATCAGAGATGGTATAGGATCCCGGGGTTTGTATCGCTCGAGCATAGTAATCTAAAGTTTAAACGACTGGACCACGTCCCGTTTCAACATTGCCAATAGCGGGATAAAACTGAGCTTCCGGGAACTTTCAACTATTCTGTGAGAACACTAGTTTTAAATAATGACAATGGAACCACCAGAGCTTCTGTACATTTGGATACTCGTGCGCAAGAATATTGCAAGACTTCTTAACAAAAAAAGTGTCTAACGTCTAAATCGCATTGACAAAGGTTCAAATATATATATTTCATATATTATATAAGGCGTATATTAATATATCTTGATAAGAAAATGAAATTGCTAAAAATAACTCTCAGTGAAGAAAAACATCTATTTAAAGATATAGGGGAGATCATATTCCTTAAAAGTGAAAATCGGTCAAGCAAAAACATTAAGTACGAGTATACTCTAATATGACTAATCGTAAATCATCATCGAGAACAATTATAGATAATATAATTTTTGAAAAATCTCTCTTATGCTTCTGAAAAGCAATAATTTGAAAGCCAATCTGATGAAAGAAAAGTCAAATCGAAAAATTTGAAAAAATGGAGGAAATCAGAAGATATTTCGAAGAGCAAGACGCCTTTGAAAAATTGTTGAATTTGATCACTCTCAAAAAGAATGAAAACTAAAGAAAAAGGAAAATGATTTAAGTATCACAATTATCTTTCTTCTATCCTTATTTTCAAAATTATATTTATTTTATTACATGTGCATTACAAGTTTTTTCCCCTTTCTTAAACCATTAAAACTGCTGGTAGAAATTACAGTCCAAGTAAGACCTGTTCTTCTACCACCATCTTTGAATATTCCGTGCGGTCCTTTTCTTTGATCACTCGGCTAGTCTCCTCCATATTTTGAAAATACTAGTTTCATATGACTATGTACGTGGAACCCGTTTGTATTCCCTGGAGCTGCAACGACTTTAGACATTTAGCCATATCTACACTACCATAAGGTAATCGAATGTCTCTAAAAAGGGGATGCACATCTCTAAAATCTGCCTAATGGGAATGAAATAACCTTCGTTGTCAAGCGTCTAAGGTTCAACCAATCTGGTACTCCCCAGCATCCTTTCACCCTCTCCTTTAACCCCCGACAAATGCTAGCAGACAGTAGGTCATAACCAGTGTAAAGTAGCGCTACCCACTTTAACTTTCACGTTTTTAGTTTACTGTCTTTTGACACGATGACTGTCACTCCCCCTTACCTGTAGTCTTTTTTCCTTTTCCTAATACAATCGATATTTTGTTAATTTCACGTGTATCAGTGAGTTGTTTATCTAACACAAGAGAACCACAGAACTCGTTTTGTTTGTCCAGATGTCCGACATTCGCCATAGTTTGTATATAATTGTCAACTCGAGGTTGCCAAATGTTACTCCCTAAAAGACAGTAGTTACTTTTAAGAATGCAACTCAGCAGGTTGTTCTATTTGCTATTCACTCTCACATTTATCTTCGGATTCACTCAGGTATTGGACTTAAATTACCCACCTAAACTATTCAAAACGCCAGGGGGAACATATTAGAGAAATCATTATGTAACAAATACCACAAAGGAACAAAATTACTTATAGCAAATACTGGAAGATCTACACCGTTTTCGTGGATCAATACTACAACACACACGAAGAGTTTATAGTATAACAATGACGGACATGCCTATTTGATTTGAGAAAAGATATGGATGGATTTGAGAACCAACTGAAAACTTGTTAAAAAAAGACTTGGCTCAAGTTCAAGACATTTTTATACAATTAGTAAATTTAACATTTTTTAAAAAGAATTTGTTATTGGATAGCCTTGGATATTTCTATGGCACTATTTGACTGTTCAGAATATAGGAAATCCAGTGATAGTGGAAGTGAGATATTCATGAACATTAATTGTCTTCTATGTAAACCGTCACTTCTGCCATAGGTAGAAAAGCTTAACTTAGCCCTTCTTGACCATTACCATAATTCGTATACAAAATTTTTGGCACTTCTTTTAGAGGCATTTCTAAGAAGCACGAATAACTTCTGTAAGTAAACCGTCAGTCGGAAGTCAAAAATTTGTAAATAATAACTTCAAACTATCTTTTAGAACTGAAAAATACATTCAAGACGCAATTAATTTTTCCATTTTTTCCATATAATAGACTTTAAGGAAGAAGTATCCCCCCCCCTATAGTTAATAAAATCAAATTCTCATATAGCCTGTATTGTAACTTGCGATAGTTAATTCACAGTATAAAAGTTCTTCAGGATTATTTTGCCCGATTTTCGAACAACTGGGTGCAAAGACAGACAAACAAGCCACAATTTATAACATCGAAGCCCTTCGTTCTTTGATTTATTTTAAAATCGAAAAAAATTAATCAGTGCCTAAGTTAAACTGAATTTCAGAAAAACCTTACACTTTTATTTATTTTATTTACATTTTTAGTGACTACAAATGTATTTATAATAATTGGCATTTAATAATCAGTTCCATAATTTTTCATTTTACTTGTATTTCTCCCAACACAAACAGAAGAACCTCAGTCTAAGCAGATTTCCCACATGTATAATAGCACACTGGTGATCTCATCTCACAATCTATTCTCTATGAGTAAGAGTGGGGGTTTATTGACGGTTGAAAACAAGAAAATACAAATAAATCTCTTAATAATGCAGATATGAAAAAAAATTCAAAACATAGGTAATCCAGTGATGGTGGATTTTTAAAATAGATGTGATATATTGAAGCTATATTTGTTTAAAATATTTTGGGTCCTTTAAACTTTTATTATGCGTGTACATCATAACATGTTATCAATTATAATGATAAAAACAGTTTTTCTGTTGTAATGACGAAGCAGGACGATTGTTGCCAACGGCGACAACCGAAACATTTGTTATGACTGCTGTTGGACGCAAACTAACATTTACAGTATATTTGTTATCGTGTACCAAAATTAGGAATATATATATATATATATATATATATATATATATATATATATATATATGTGTGTGTGTGTGTGTGTAAAATTGGGCCTTATAGATTCAAATTCTGATAACCCATCAGTCAGTCACTATTATTATTAAAACATGTTTTAACAAATGTAAGTAAATCCACGAAACTGTGAAAGTATTTATAGATTATTATTAATATTCCTAAACATCCAATTTTTGCTACTTGGCTAATTAGGACGGGTTATCTACAGGTTACCACCCTTTTCCAGCAAGGATGGAACTAAGGATTTTATATTATGGGTTCGTCACTAAATAAATTCCTAATTGGCCATTCGGGAATCTAACTCCATGCGAGATTAAGGCCAACGTTTTAACTTACACAGCTAAACCTGAGTGATGTAGATTATAATTGTTGATTATACTATTAAAATTCTTCCTGTTTTGTAGTATTTTAGAATGGGGAAGAATTTTTAAATTTAATTAGGACAATGCGTACGGCTCTGAGAGTCATAAATAACGCCATCAGGATAACATTCCAATACACTTGGCCGAAATATTCTTCTATTCCTGTCTTTTGAAAAAAAAAAAAAAGGAAAAAAACCCAATAATGTTGGATTTTGGAGTAGACTATACCCGCACTACATTACTGTTTGCGATTCAGTATCATTGAGATTAAAATCAATAACTAATCCCTTCTGATTTACGTGATGAGCCTACAAAGATAGAACTTTTAGCAGATTTCTCTCGAGGGAAATCAGGTATTGAGGTCGTACTCATGATGCGACTATCCAAAACCGCTCTAGTGGTTTTTTATTTGATCTTTACAAAGCTTATATAAAAGAGTTTCGTGCAAAACTAATGGTCATGTTCGTAAATAATGTGACTACACAAAATCTGCTAAAAGTAGCCTGTCTCGTCCAAGTTGAAATAAAAATGATTATTTTGTAATACCGTCCTATTTAAGTTTTAAGCGTGACATATGGGATGACCGTGTATTATCGAATTTATTATCGTTCGTGAGTTCAAATAAATCTAATTTTGAGTCAGAATTTAATTATAAAGTATCAATTTTAGTTGTAAATAATTAATATAGCAAATAATGTGCAGGCAGAGGTGTCCGTCCCTTCCATAAAATTGTTAGCATGCTGTCATGAACGGAGATGATTATCTTGCTTGGGAGGAGCATTTCGCCTCTAGTTTCAGGATGCTTATTACTCCCAAGGCTAATCGAAATGTAGATTTATCAGTATATATATATATATATATATATATATATATATATATATATATATATATATATATATATATATACACACATACACATAATATATTATTATACTTTGGTAACGTCACTATGACCTAACTCCACTTTGTAGGGTGATCCAGAGCCACTGTTCTTCGGACGACGGGCTGCAAGAAGATTATACCCGAGGAGATGCAGGAGAGGCAGGTGTGAGGAATACAGCCGTGCTGTGAACAACCTCAACGATGCTGCCAACACACTCAAGTCCACTCCTCAACAGCCACAAATTGTTATCCACATGATACAAAACACAAACATTAATAAAAACGAGAAGGAAGAGGGTGAAGTCGAATAGATACCGTACTGTGACATTATTATTTCCATGACATCCCGTGTTTTGAACTCTCTTATTTTTTTAGTTTTTCTAATAATCGTGTACGAAAATAGCAATAGAATAAGAAATAGTTAAAATGCATAAACGTCTATGGCAACTTATCTTTGCTAAAAAATATTCATTCTTCAAGTTTGAGTTGGATGTAGAACTTGAGAGCAATAGGACCGAATGAACTACCGTTGGTGGTCATCAACTAATGTATAGAAAATCTTGAAAATCCCACACAATAATTAAAAGACAGGAAATTAACAGACGAGATTCGAACAACTTTACGGACTGCTAAATAGATGATCTCACTTGTCTACCGAAAACAAACTAACAATATACAAGCTACTACTAAAACCAATATCGACATACGCAATAGAAGTGTGGGGTACAGCAAAACCTTCGAACATCAGACGCATCCAGATCTTCCAATCCAAAGTCCTGTGCACCATAGTAGATACTCCATATTATGTTACAAACCACACCCTCCATAAAGATCTTAATATCCCATTTGTAAAAGACCGAATTCCCTTAAGATTCAGAAAAGTCTACAGCATGTTAACCAATCTTCCTAATCCAGAAGTCCTTTTCCAGTACCATTGGCCTATATTTCCCTCCGCGGCGCCTCAAGAGTCAATGACCCAGAGATCTCCAATAGAAGTGTAAAGTGAAGTGATAGCAGTGGCTATTTTCTTATCAAGTGCCATTCCTCCTTAGCTCATGACTTCCTTGCCAGGCTGTTACTCTTATTCTGGTGGATAGGTGTGGCTTCTGTCAAGAGTGGTTACCAAATGCATTTAAATGCGGACTGAAATATTCTTAATACAATAAAATAAGAAAATCTTGCTGTGACCGTGAGAATATAATACTTGCCAAGTCTACCAATGAATAATATTGATAGAATGATAGATAACATTTGGGCCATAAAAGTCATGTAAGATATTGTCATGAAACCAGTAAGGCATGATTGGTTGCGTATGATTGGATGGTTCACCAGCTTTAGCTCACCCAATTAATAATATCTTTGTAATACAATTTTTGTGTGTTATCAAAAAAGGTTGCATCAGGTGGGGTTTTGTTGATAGGTAGCTCAACTGAGTCACTGCATCATTCTGAATTTAATTCAAACATTTTATTTAATAATAGAACGAAAAGACTTAGATTTAAATACCAATATATTTCCTTTATATTTTATAATACAGGAATACCTGTAGGTTCTCTAGGCAGGGTATTTCGTGCAGGTCCTGCTCAAAGTCCAACATCCATGAAGTCTCCTTGGCTAAGCCTAATTATGTCTACATGAAATGCAAATAGCCTTACACTTACTCTTTATATTTTCATTTCTCTTTGTTCCAACCAGCCTTCACTTTTACCTATGGCGTAGAAAGAGGTTTTGTTTGGGACTTAAATAAAATGGAGTTTATAGGACCTTATTTCAAGACTACAATAATTCGCACTTTAGGGCACTTTTTTTTAAGTTATGTCTCATAATGGCATTAGACAGAGAATAAGTAAAAGCACGTAATATGAACCGCATTAAAACACAAATACACTGAAAGTTGGAACTCCGAAAATTAGAAGTTATATGGATACATATAAAAATAAATTGTATAAATAAAATGCATATTATTTACAATATATACAGGAAATTAATTTATTTCATTTATTTAGAAATTCTGTCTACACTGATTTTGACTTGATGCAATTCATGAACCTGCTTCCTTAATTTCATCTTCATTCTGAAAATAAAAAATCAGATTAGTTTATTAATTAATATATTTTTATTCCATGATTAAAGAAGTAAAATATGATTTATTTCTGAATAACACTATTGAATTATTAAAGGTCATCCTCATTTTCAACAAATGGGACATGAGATCAATATGTCTCATTCATAATGAACATTTTATTTATTTATTTTTTATATATACTTTCTGTGTTGCTCAATAAAATTTTAACTTATCCATGTAAGTGATGAGTTATTCTGGTATCAATGAAACAATACCAGAACAGACTTAAACTTACGAAATATACTATTTAAACTCATTAATTTATTTACTTAATGAAAAATAATTTAAGGACAACCTGGCGATAGAACTTTTCAGTATAGTAGCAAAAAATAATTCAGGGCTTTAATATATCTGTTATCAAATCTAGAACGCTGAAACACATATATACACATATACAAGCTCTAGCGGTTGCAATTATTGCTAGATCATTATCAAACTTCATATTTATATATTTAATGATATAGTTCGTTAACGGCTTAAATTATACCCAGAAAGGGGGTTTTGTGGAGTAAATCAAATATTTGGAATATCTCTGTTATTATGACTCAAACTTCTATAGAACCAATCTTATTTCAAATTTAATTTCTAATAACTTTTTTTCGTATCTCAAATATTAAGCGAGTTATTTGTATTTTTTTTTGTTTTCAGCCTTCGGGAAAACCACTAATCCTTGTCGTCTCACGTTAACAAAAACCCATTATTTCAAGCATAAATATCAAATATTGTTTTCATTAATCTTTTACTAAGTGAGATACATGCTAATATGATTTGTGACATCATTACTTAATATATTACGTTCTAGACTAAATAATTGTTATATAATCACAATCAAATTAGGTATTTAATCGTTTTAATTATACTAAAGATTATTTTTGGCAGTGGTTGAAGCAGAATGAGTGGCGTTTAGAGGAAGGAAGAGTAGAAATTCGGAATATGAACGTTGCTATAAGTGGGATTGAAAAAAATTACATCCAATCATTAGAAAAATTTAATTTCCCACAACTATTATCCAATACATGTTTTTTTTTAATTCCATTATTGACCTAGTTATTCATATTGCTATGGTTTCAGAATTGAGTAAACCATTTCTACTCATCCTCATTTTTACTATCAGTAACTATCTTACTAAACATTTCATTAAAGTTTAATTCCTTTCCTGTTTATATAGGCTTGTTACAACGAGAAAAATTGATAATCATTGGCATTTCATATACTAATATGCGAAATCATAGTTTAAGCAGCCTCTGGCAAGAGGGACTTTTCCATCTTCCGACTAAAAACTGTAGGAATAGTTAATATTTATTAAAGTTTGTTATTCCGAAGTAAAGGTGTTTGTTGTTCTGAGGTTCTGGACTACTGCATTGGGTGCTGCCTGTATGATTCTACTCTACGACATGGCTGGAAAAGCCGTCCACTCTTCATATTTTATGAATCTGAGCCACATCGGTTTTCTATTCTTAAACTTCTGTTCGTACTTGTTTGGATTCATAGAACTGGGGTTCAGAATTAAAATTAATTTTAATAACTTCTTTTTTATCAAACTACATTATATTATTTATTAACGTCCTTCTATAATATAATAACATTCTTCTTTTCTAAACCGGGTTTCCGTTCCAGCGGTCTTCTCATCACGCGC
This sequence comes from Riptortus pedestris, assembly GCA_019009955.1. Taxonomy (NCBI): domain Eukaryota; kingdom Metazoa; phylum Arthropoda; class Insecta; order Hemiptera; family Alydidae; genus Riptortus; species Riptortus pedestris. The sequence goes on along the minus strand of CM032229.1, from coordinate 40,737,364 downwards.
CATTGCTCTATGTTACGGCAGCCCTTGCTTCCTTTTTCAGGCTATACATCGCCACTAAAACATTTTTAGACCGCGGGCTGAAAACCCATCCGGAACGACAATAGTGGTGAAGTGTAGCCTGAAGATCGTAGCCGTAGATACCAAAAATTAACGAATGAAGAAGACCGCTGGAGCAGAAAGCAGGTTTGGAGAAGAAGAACATTCTGTCCAGCGAGGTCTACGAAACCATGTAATTACATTACATTATTAGTTTCATTAAACGCTACAGATTTACGAGTCACCATGGGCTATCGACTCAATTACCTTCTACTTTGAAAACTATACAAAAAATGTGATGTACGATTTATTCAGAAATTTGATTGCTAGAAAAACATTAACCAATGAGTAGTTACCAACCAGCTCATCAAAATTCAGTTCCCAACAAACAAGCACCTGAAATTGGAAAGATAAAATAATAATAATTATTATTGTATTACCAATGTCAAATTGAGACCTACCATTCCCAGTATTTTCTGGACGTTCATAAATGAGTTAGTCCTTTCGTCGTGCAACTTTAGTATTCTGCCCCTGTTCTACTCTTACTGCTGGTTGTCCCTGCCTCTGAGCAGCAACATGTCGGAGTGTGTCTGCGGCTTGGTTCAAAGTCTCGGCATCACGTGGATCATCGTAATCATAGTCACCGTACCTTTAATAAAGTATGAAATATTCTAAATTATGTACGTATAATAATGCTAAGCATAGTATAAGAGTTGTCCCTGGACGATCCTACCAAGGAGATGACGAAAATGAGGTCAGATCAAAATGTTTTATATATATATATATATATATATATATATATATATATGTTTGTTTGTTACTGCTCTAGCGGTCGCAATTATTGTTTTATCTTTACCAAACTCGAAATTGAAATTGGGAGTTTAAAGGGGAGGAATTTCGAAAATTCAAAATATCTCCTTTATTATACGTCGTATCGAACAATTGTATAGAAACAACAATATTGCAAGTTTCTATAAATGTTGTTATATAAATGTTTACTTCAATATTAACCGAGATATTGGCTTTTTTTAGATTTCAGCGTTCAGTAAGCCCCACTTTCAGTCTTCACAAGTTGAGAATAAGCTAATATATCATGAACGGTCTTATTCCAAGCCGAAATACCGAATATTGTGTTCAAAAGATAGTTTTTAGATGAAATACATGCAAATAAGTTCTGATGCCCCCTCCCTCTTTTCTTTTTGGATTACTAAAATTAGAGTGATTGAGAAATTAATATATTATATTCAGATAAATTTCAGTAATTGTTTTTCTTTCCGATCAACAATATTTCTGTCTATCGATTCAGTTCTGAAAGGTTGGCGGACCTGTTTGTTTATAATCCAGACGCCTCCTGTTGTGCGGGTTATTTGACTGACACGTTCGCTGCTGCAGTCTATATACAATTTACTCCACCAGTAACTGCATCGGTCCCCGGCGTCCGATGCCTGTCCTAACGTTAAAACCTGTATCGGACCGATATAGTTTTCGAAGTTATCGCATTTTCTTGACAATTCAAGTGAACTAAATGAATGAATTAGCAGAGCAATCAGTACTCCAAACCTAGAACTAGCACCAGCAAAGCCAGGAGAAGTCCCCGGCGTCCGATGTCGTCTACAACTAATGAACATCCCCGTTAAAATATCTCTCATAATAAGCTTGCTAGAGCCTTCGTCTTTTTGGAGTGGACTGAAGGAGAGGGGCCCGTCTTGATAGACTAGATGACCATCGGACCCCGGGGACCGATGCAGCAGCGAACGTGTTAATATTCACAGTGGAGTTAAGTGTTAGCACTAAGTAGTTGTATCTATTGTAAAAGTTCACGTGGGAAATTTACTAGTTATCTGAACTGAGTGATAAATTTTTTTAATGGATGGTGTTTAATTTTTTCTTGTAACTTTTTTATTTTATTTTATATTTATTTCTCGTTTTTGCTCACGAGCAATATATCACAGTAAATAAATAATTCCATGATCGAGTTATTCATTATAAGAGCTATAAAATAAATAATCCTATAATAAATAAATACCTTCCGCCAACGACACTGCCTACGCCTTCAACTAAGCCACCAACGACTTCGCCAGCTCCACCAACAACATCACTGACAATGCCTGTTGCTGCTCCAACTGCACCCCCCACTCCTTTGAGGACTCCACCGACTGCTCTCCCTACCCCACGCACCACTCCCAGCAGAGGCTGTCCCTGTCAACACAACAAAGTATATCTTAATTAGGTGAAACGCCATACACGCAGGGGCTGCGTTAACTAAGCGGATTTCCCACCTGCGTCGCGTACTTGCATTTATCTCAAAACCTAAATGTCCAACGAGAGCAATATTCGGTATTTAGGCTTTGAATAAATTGCTTCATAATATAACAGCTTATTGTTAATATGTCATGAGTAAGAGTGGGGGTTTACTGAGTATAGAAAACTACAAAACCAGAAAAATGCAAATATCTCGGTTAATATTCCAGATATTGAAAAAACGTACATAACAACATTTATAGAACATTACATTTGCAATGAGATTGATTCTACACACTGTTTCGGTTGACTAATAACAACGGAGATATTTAGAATTTTCTAAATTCTGCACCTCTAAACAACCCCTGAACTGGTCCAAAAATTGGAAAACGAGCTGGAAAAGCTTTTAGAGACGAAGCCGCACTAGACAAAGGACATCTCTCTCGACAATGGGTTGAAATTGTTTAATTAAATTACTTATTAACGTCCACTTTTTGCAACTAAGACTAATTGGAACGGGTTATCTACAGGTTAGAGTGGGACTAAGGATTTTATTTAATGAATACCGTCACCAAATAAATTTCTACTGTACAGACGGGAATCGAACTCGCCATTCTAGGTTTACCATGTGAGATTAAGGTCAACGCTTTAACTCACATGGCCAAGCTGAGCTCCCATGAAATTGTATAATAGTCTTAGATTACGTTCCTCAAGAGGTGTAACGGAAAACGCGGAACATGTTCAACAGATATTCAATACAATGGGGTTAATGTATAAAGTGTTTTTTATTAGCAGATTTCCCTTAAAGGAAATCAGCTATTGAGATTGCACACATTGCGCGATTTTCGAAAAGTCAATCCGTCACAATTTTTGTTTAATCGTTACCAAACTCAATAAATATGCGTGTTATGTAAAACTAAAGATCAAGTTTGTTAACGGCTGAAATAAGACTGGGGCAAGGGGAGGGATTTTTAAAATTCGAAATATCTTCGTTAATATTCGTCGGGTCGAAAAATGGTATAGAACCAATCTAATTAGAAATTTAGTTTTCTATAAATGTTTACATAAACATACTTTCTTTATCATGAATATTTACTGAGATATTTGCATTATTTAGTTTTCAGCCTTCGATAAACCCTCACCCCTACTCATGGCATATTAACAATAAGATGTTATATCGTGAATCAAATTGTTCTAACTTTTAAAGTTTACCTGGGAAGTAGCAAAAATGGTGAAGACAATGAAGAAGATGAAAGAGAGCCGCATAGCTATATGTGAAGCACAACCTCTAAGAATGGAACTATGTCCTCTCCAGTTTATATTGGAAACCACAGCTGAGTAAATACCAATTATTGTCTTCTTGCAAACACTGACCACAAATATCCAACGTCTCAAAAGAAAAATAAATATTTTGTTCGTTTTCGTCTTGCGTGATTATCACACGGGTCGTCGATTAGTCTATCTCTAAGATAGTATTTTAACTTTGGATATTAAAGCGATCCTTTTACTAATGAAGCGATTTTCGAAAAATGTCTTCAAATGTTCATCGATGCCAGGTAATGAATAGAGTCCGTCCATTCCCTTTCCCATCGTGTCTTTCTAGGCGGCTTCCTCAAGACTTGACAATGGAATTTTCAGCTGTTCCCTCCCTAAATTATCATCCTTGCTAACTGCCTTAGCCAACCTATCTGGTTCAGACGGAATTCTGGGGATGCCGGGTTAGTGTTTGGATCAAGAGGAGCTATACCCATTGGCCTACACAATATCATATAAGTACAGACACAATATCAATACACAGACGGGAAAAGTAAGGAAAATGTCAACTAACATTCTAGAAGCATCTATAAGGATAGTGAATATCCATTTCTATCATAATTAAGTTTAACTTAGCTGCTCCCTTAGTAAAATCCTCAACAGAAAGGATTCATATATTATGAATTAAAATGGAAATAATTACCTCAAATAAGGCAGATAGGGAGGCTAACCTTGATAGGTACCCCCAAAAAGGGGTAGCTTAATTTGTTTGTTTGTATATATTCAATTCCAAGTACATACATATTTTTTATTTGATTAACACCATACTAGATATTTAACTGTTTCATGGTAATCTAAAGATTTCATTAGGTAATGGCTGAAATCGGCCTTGGGTGGGGCGGGGTTTCGAGAAAGGAATTATTGAAAATTCTGAATATCTTCGTTGCTGTAAGTCGGATCGAAATACTTTACATATCCAGTGTTGTTGAAATTTGAATTTCCTACAAATATTGTTTTATACCAGAGTTCTAACTTCTTGCCTCATAGACCACTTGCCAAGTTCGGTATCGGTTTTGGGTAGAGCCCAATTAAGCTAATATTTAGCATTTTTGAAAATTCATCAACTCACCAAATATATTTTGATTCGTGTCTAAGTGTACTGAGATGTAGATGAAAAAAAAAACCGCACATTTTTATACATTTATCGATGAAACCCAAACTATGTACTTACTTTCTCCTGCCACTCCTAAACAGAATTATATTGTTTCACTTGGTTCCTTCGTATACCAACTAGTTAATAAATTTCAAAATATTATTTTAAAAAGAAGCACCTTCCTTTTCAACGCGCTGGAAACAAATGAATGTTCCTAATATTACTATTTATTTACTGATGAATTAAACAAGTCAGGCTTCCTAATAGACAAGCACTCCACGATAGGTAGCACATACAATACATATGCAAGTTCAAAGTTTATTGAGACCCGATTATTCTACTAACTTATACAATGTGATGAGATGTATGAACTTTTAACGTCCTTCGTTAAATAAATTTTCAAAGCACAACACTGTTTTAGCAGATTTCCCTTAAGGGAAATCAGCTATTGAGGTCGTACTCATGATGCGAGTTTCGAAAAATTCCCTTAAGGGAAATCTGCTAAAACAGTGTTGTGCTTTGAAAATTTATTATATATATATATATATATATATATATATATATATACATATATATATATATATATATACAGGGTGTCCCCAAACCAAACGGCCAAACTTCAGGGATCGATAGAGGATCGAAAAACTAAGAAAAAAAGTCCTCTGGCATATGCCTCGTTTTCGAGAAAATCACAAAAACTGAAAATAGTTGTGCAAAAAGTGTATTTTTTTTTTAATAATGTATTTAAATTACAAAAAACTATTGGCTTTTTGAGTAAGCTTAATTTTTTAATTTACGAGGAGTAAATTTAGAAAACATGAATATTCTCACGCTTTCCTTATCAATAAAACGTCTAGGTTGAGTGTTTAAACTTAAAAAGAAAGGATTAAAATGTTTACTATCATTTTAATCCTTTTTGGGGGGAATCCAGCTGTTCAGTGAAATCAACAAATATGGCTAGATTTACCAACGCTGAATACGCGTACATAGTATACGTCTCCGGATTCTGCGATGGCAATGCACGTCAGGCAGTTCGGGAATATCGCAGACGGTTTCCTAAATGAGAAACCCCAAACAGAGGTGTTTTTACCAGCACTTTCAGAAGGCTTCGAGAGACTGGGTCCTTCTCATGTAATCGTCGTGGAAACCGTATGCAGGCTCCGATGGAAGCCGACCTGAGGCGGAGGGAGAGGATACTGAGGCACTTCAATACCAACCCTGGCACAAGCGTCCGGAGAGCTACTTCAGTTCTAAGCATACCAAAGACAACCATTTGGCGCACATTAAGGGCTGACCGCAGGCATGCTTACCATGTACAAAAGGTACAGAATTTAATACCCGCTGATTATCCCCGCCGATTAAATTTTTGTAATTGGTACAAAGAACAATTGCAAAACGATGTAAACTTAAGTTCGAAAGTAATCTGGACGGACGAAGCGACTTTTACACGTGCGGGCATATTCAATCAAAGAAACTACCACCTTTGGGCACATGAAAATCCCCGCGCTGTTAGAGAATTTCACTACCAGCATGAGTTTTCTGTAAACGTGTGGGTCGGTCTTTGTTATAATCGCATAATAGGTCCCGTATTTTTACCTGCTCGACTTCACGCTGAAAGTTATCATCTATTCCTGGAGAATGACTTACGGGCACTTGAGGGCTTGTTTCAACTCGATGGTTGTCCTGCACATTACGGAAGGGCCGTACGAGACTGGTTGGACATCAACTACCCAGGTCGCTGGATAGGACGAGGTGGGCCGGTGCCTTGGCCTCCCCGGTCTCCGGACCTCACGCCACTAGATTTCTTCGTGTGGGGATACGTGAAAGAAAATGTCTACCGAGAGCCCGTCCGCACAAGGGATGACCTCATCGAGCGCATCAGAATGGTTTGCAACCAGCTCACCGCAGAACAATGTTTAGATGCAGTGCGATCTGTGAGTACGCGATGTGATGCGTGTATTGCAGCGAGAGGCCAGCACTTCGAACAACATTTACGTTGACGCTTTAGAAATTAACGATGTAATTTTAGAGAAGGTAAAACCTTCAAAATTTTCAGGGTTTTTTTCTCACTAAGGTAGACCCATATAAAAACTGAAACATTTATGTTTTCCAAGTAAGAATATTTAATTATTTTATTAATTTTCTAAATTTTTAATCTTTTTTTATGTTTTAATCTTCAGTTATAGAACTATACCTACTGAAATAGGTTTCAACCTTCTTTTCTCAGTGTTTAAATGCAATTTCTACAGCCACTTACTACATAGATTTAGAACTTCCTCATATGGTTTCTTCCATGTCAAAACAAGTTCTGGTGATTCAGCACCATAGATACATTTCCATTAATTCTTATCTATTACATGTTCATTTATGGAAAAACTTTTACTTTCATACATTAGTACACTCTAAACAAATGATGGCAAACAATTTTGTGTATCTATATTTATGCTTATTGGTTAAAATATTCCTTTTAAGGATTTCTGTGCCTGTATATGTACATTCCTTCACTTGTTTCATTTCATTAACAAAACTTTATTTAGTGTGCATTTATTAATTAGGAATCTAGAAATATATATATTTATATGTCCTAGGTTCTTGCCAGTGGGGAGAGCTGTTGTGCAATTCACGTCATCACGAAGTCCGCTCTGAAATAGCAACACTCATCAAAAAATATCACCCAGACTGGGAAATATTTGAAGAGGTTAGTTGCTTGTCAGAAGATGGCTCTCAGAGACGTGCCAACATCATTATAATTAATAAGAAGACCAAATCAGGACATATACTAGATCCTACAGTAAGGTTTGAAACAGGAAATTCTCAAGCAATTGAGGTTGATTTAGAGAAAAAAAAAGATTTACGAACTATTAAGAGATTAAAGATTAAGAGAAATACCAAGTTCAAAATTGGAGCGTGACGGATTGCTGTTTGGGGCAAGAGGAGTAATCCCAAAAAAAACAGCCGACTTACTCGAAGAATATGGACTGAAGACTGAAGAAATATGCCAAATGTCGACATCAGTTTTAAAGAAAAGTGTCAGAATTATTAATAATCACTTGTACAAAATAAAATAAAGCTCAACATAAGCTGTCCTCTAACTAGTCACTCACCAGCTCAAAATTTAACTAAATCAAATTAATTCCCTACAAAAAAAAATTGTAAGCATATATATAAAACATTTAAAAACAATAATTTTTATTTTACCTATATACCCTGGTGGGCTGATTAGGAGGCTGACCCAAACGGGTACCCTCAAAATGGGGGCAGCTTGTTATTTGGTTTGATATATAAGCAATTTATAATACTTTTTTTTTAACCAATTCTAATTCAGATGGTAATGAATTTGATTTGACTTTTTGGACTCCCAACACTTTAGACATTTGATCATAAAACCTTTTACTCAAATACTACCTTTGTTTTTTTTTATGATTTAGCATTAGACTGTATTTTTGTAATGATGTAGAAAAGGGTTAACCTCACAAAGAATTAGAAAAGATCAGACTGAACTGAAAAAAAAAACATGATAGACAACATTTCAATTGATATCTATACAACTTACTTGTAGAATTCTGCTGTGAAATGAGGGAATTAGTAACTGCATCAACTCATTCATTGCATCACACAGAAGTTATTACTGTGTATATTTAATCACCTTTTACACTCAATTTCTGAAATACTACTTATTCGATCTTAACAAAATTTAAAAAATTTAACCACTGTTGTTCATGATTACACACATTTTAAATTTATGCTTTATCTTCTGCCAAAAAAATCTGACTAATTGAAAAACTTAATTTAACATTAATAAATTAAATATATTTAGATATTACAAGAGATATAAAGTTAGCCATTTCAGGAAGTAAATATATTTCTTTAACAACAGAAAACAAAATATAATGTAGTATTTAACAATTAAATAGTCATAATATCTGAATATTTTTATATCCTCAAATAAAAATTAGGGTTGGGTTCTTCTCATTCACCATTCCCGAAATCCTGACAAACCCCTTCTAAATCGGGTTCTGTTTCACTACAGCTTTTTTTGCATTCTTTCACAGCGTCTCCAAAAGGTGTATCCCCATAGAACTTAAGACGGTATAAACGAACTTCTTGTTCTGATTCAGACTCCATTATAATATCAGCGCAGAAATCACTTTGCACCCAGCAGCATAGATGGATCATCAAATGAGAAAAATTATGAGAATGAATATCTAAAATGTAAAGTATTATTATAAAATATGTATAGACCTTAATTACTTAAAAATTAAAATATTTTTATTTGCTAGCTGAGGTGTTTGCCTTCCCTCGGGGCATTTTTAAAAATTAAATATTTGTGTGCATTATATTCATTGCAATACACCTCTAAACACAATATTTTTTGTATTATCTTAATCAGTGCTAAAACAAATATTGTTTGGGAAGCTCATACTAAGGAACATATAGATCACTAAAATACCATCTACTCTTTTATAAAGTCTGAAGAATAAATGCAAAGTTGTTCTTAATCAATACCCTCTTAGTGCTCAAAATGTTTAAAGGATAATCAAAATTATTATTACCTTTCAATATCATGTACCAATTATGGGTAATTGTTAATGTCAGATGACTAGGAGTGGAAGTTTAATAGAGGTAGAAAGCCAAAAAAATACATATCACTCAGTTAATATCTGAGTTAGAGAAAAAAATGAATACAACAAACATTGTAAGAAATTAAATTTTAACAAGATTGGATATATAACATTTTGGATACATAACAAAAATGATGACAGATGGAGCAAAATTTGCAATATTTCATTTTCATCTTAAATCCACTTTCATGTTGTTCAAGGGACAGAAGGTCATTCACATAATCACTCATATGACAGTTGCGTTTATTTAAAAAAAAAAAACAAAAAAAAAAAACAGTTAGTAGTAGTTTTAAAAATAAAATATATTCAACTTTTGTAACTTATCAAAGTCACTCTGCTTTATTATGCTTTAAAATTTTCTCTCATATCCTTTTTACTCAAGTTCTTTTTCTTATTACTTAAATTACTTTGGCCATAGCCAGTTTGTGCCAGAATGAAATTCACCAAAGTAAATAGATGTAACTTTCAAGAAGAAACTCACTGTTATTGTTCAACCCATTCTTAAAAAATCACTGACATTGTAAAACTTCGAAGATAAGATTCTACTCATCTGTGTTAATATGAACTTTTACAATGTTTTTAATTGCTGTTTGTCGCATTAACTCACATGATTGACTTGTTTTAGCAGATTTCCCTTAAGGGAAATCAGCTATTGAGGTCGTACTCATGATGCGAGTTTCGAAAAATTTCTTCAAATGTCCATCGATCCTACCCAGGAGATGACGAAAATGAGGTCCGTTCAAAATTATATATATATATATATATTTGTCTGTTAACGCTCTAGCGGTCGCAATTCTTGTTTGATCTTTACCAAACTCGGAATTTAATCGTTTTATGTAAAAAGGAAGATCAAGTTCGTTAATGGCTGAAATCGGACCAGTGGGAGGGGGGGTTTAGAGGGGGGGATTTTTGAAAATTCAAAATATCTCCGTTATTATGCGTCGGATCGAAAAAATTGTATAGAATAAATCTTATTGCAAATTAAATTTACTATAAATATTGTTCTATTAATTTATTCTGTATCTTGAATATTAACTGAGATATTTGCATTTGTATTCTGCGTGATACTGGTCACCAGTAGGCTATGTTCGAACTTTCCGGCGAGAGCTCTGGCGGCCGTTTCTATAACTTCGCCCCTCGTGAATAAGTTTAGAGGTTAGGTCAACTGTTTTTTGGGGCTAGAAACTACTGGGTTGTTACGCCCTAAATAATGTTTTAGGTTTAGAGGTTTCTTACTACTACAGTTGTTATTAGGCAGATTTCCCTATTGTAAAACTTCACGTGGGAAATCTGCTTAGTTTACGCAGCCCCTGCCTGACGGACTTTTCATTTTAGTTACTCATTGAACTTTGCTTATGCAATTAATTTTTTTCTTTTAATTCATATTGATTTGGATGTTTTGCAACTAAATCATAGCCTAATAAGAATAAACCTAACTTTTATCCAAAGCAAAAAAAAAAAACTGCACAAACTCTACCTTGAATTTCTATCACTTCTTGAACTTGAACCTGTGGAGACAAGGACATTACTCTGTATTTGACCTTTGAATCAAATATGAAATTTATTTCTTTTGCTAATGACTTTGCATCTTTTCCAAGGAGCCACTTCATCAAATCCAAGCCTATTCTTGTCTCTGTAATAAGATTATTAGATTTCTTTCAGATTTGATACATACATTAATTAATTACATAAGCCTTGTGTAGCTTTATAAAACTTCTTTTACCACTGAGAGAGGAAATTACATTTTTGAAAGGCTGCTATAGGATTCTGAATATACCAAAATTTGAATTGTTTAGACTTTTAGTGTGAAGCCTCATGAACAAATTTGCAGAATGAAATTTGTGAAAGTGTGTGTCAGTTGTAGACTGAGATTAGCAGATAGCCAAATGGAAATGAACTCTGTTAAACATTGGTTTTCAATAGATCACTCGGTAAAGAGTATTGGGTTCAATATTAAATAAACACTACCATAATGTTTGTCCCAGAAAGAAAGTTCTTCTGGTTGGAGAGTTAGATTGAGCATAGTTTTCACAGTTGTCCATAGCCTTGTATTATGGGATGGTATATCAATTTGAATTAGGCGTGTGCACCGAGAGGAACATAATGCTGAGCTCTGATATCCAATACAAATTGCATTTGGTAATGGTACACGAAGAATCAGTGATGGGACTTCAAGCTTTGGATACAAAACTACCTGTAAATATAAATATTGAAATTAATTTTATTTTAAAAATAAAAAGATATGAAGATGATGTGATGATTCAAGGTTTCTCAAGTATAATAAAACCAACAACTTAACATTCATGAAATAGTGTATAGCCATAGCCTAATTCCCTAATCCGTTCCTTTTATTTTAATAAAGCAGCAGTGTGATTTCAGAGTACTCACCCCATCAACATCAGTGCTCTGCTGGAGAGATAAACAATCAGAAAGTCAAACTAACTTCATTATAACAATATTACAGTGAAAATTATATCTCTATTAGCAAATTTTTTAACTTAACCAAATATAAGAGAAAGAATAGAATAAACTGCATTGTCTCTAAAAAATCCAAGTACAAATAAACAAAAATAAGAAAGCCCTTGACCTTCATGAGATCTCAACGGAATTATTGAAGTATGCAGGGGTTGTAAGTATCATGGAAGGGTTTATTTTATCATTTTTGATCTATGGCTAAAAGGAAAAAGCGACAGCAGAATGATGAGAAGCAAATGTTCACCCTATACTGGAAAAAGGAAATAAATATAAATCCTAAAATTATATCGGTAGACTATAACATCTCCAATACCGATAAAGTTGTGACTTTAGATACGTTTTAAAGTTTTGTGGAGAGGAATGAAGAGATGCTTAACGGAGTGAATTTCAGGCAGTACAATTGATCCAAATAATTTTATAACGTACAAATATAATAATTTCTATCGTATATACAATTTAAAAAAAAGTCCAAACTTCAACAGAATCATCTAAGTTTTAACCTTAAAGTCCACAATTTTCTAACCCCATCTACTTACAATACATACCTTTATAATGAAGTCCCCAACTTCATCATTCCGAAGTATCACCCAGAACTGAAGAATAGTGAGTGTGAAGCATGCAGCGGTAATAGGGAGAGGTGCAGGGTGAGTTGCATTAGGTGGTGGAACAACTAGCTTGTCACAGCTCAGAAAGAATGAACGGGGCAGTTTAGCCAGTTTTAAGTTCCTCCAAGGCTGAATATTCAGGTTTCCTGGAATGGGCCATGAATATAAATATTTTATAAAGATTATAACTACAAGGAGTTCAGCAGACCAGGAGGTGAGTATGCACTACCTTGGTTCTCAGTTAGTAAAAAAAATAATGTTCTTTAAGAGCAGGCCCATATTCAACACAATTTTGAGGTTGTTTGTTTATTTTATTCTTTCCTGGTAATTTTCACTTTCTCAATAAAAAATAACCTCAAATCTATTTGCTTCTTACTTCTCTATTTATTTATTTATTCAAGAGCACTCATAACTAGGCAATTTGGTTGGTAATCAACTAATGAACAGAACAAATACATTACGTCTCTATGTTTTGTCATTAAACACTATGCCACTAAAATTTCCGCTCTAGTTATATCAAAATTAAGGTGGCATATTTCACCCCTCCCTTTTTTCCAATGCACTTCCATTGTGATGTATAGCCAAATTTGAACCATTTACCTCATCACAAATCTAAAAATAGTCTTTGAATCTTTGAGCTTGAATGGAGTCCAATATTAAAGACAGAAGCAAAAAAAAAACCACTAAAGATTGAATAATTTTGAATTCCTTTAATTTAAATGATCAATACCGTTTAAAAACTCCACACTTTACAGGATAAAATGAGCAATCTAAATCCCAATACTTATATAAACAGGTTTAATGCCATTAAAACTCTAGAAAATTTTCAGTTTACCTCATACTGGGAATATATTAAATATTTAAATTGCAGCCTGCATGTAATTATAACCATAATATTACAATAAACATATATAATTTCTAATAAAAACTCCTTTTCTATGCAGACTTTATTGTACAATGCCCTACAAGTTTGTGTATACTCCCCAGTGTGAAAGATTCGTTTAAACAAGTGAAGAGGGGATGACCACTTCATAGCTAAAAAGGACTTTTTATTGTTTAACCGTTGCCTTAAAAAAAATATGAAGAATATTTGAATATTGGGTCCAAGAAAACTATAGGAAAAAACATATTTTTAGAAAGGAATCAGGTGCCTCACCTGGCTTTGGCTCTTCCTCAGTATACCAGAGTTCATACTCAGCCTCAACATCATACGGTGATATTACATTAGCGACAATGAATGTTGGCTTCATTATTGGAGCATTAATACTATATTCTCTAGTGACCATTAAGTGGTAAGGATCACCATTCAGCATCAGAACAATGTTTTCTACATATCCATTAGGGATGCAGTGGCCACATAACAGCAATGTTGCTAAAATGTTATATACTTTCAGCTACTCCTCAAATGCCTATGACATTTTTACAATTTACAATAATAAAAGATTTGGAACTGATGTTACAGAAAATAAGATGAGACTATTTACTATTTATTAATGCTTCATTCCATTTTGAAATTTAGAAATACAGATTTTGTGATTTCTATAATATAACATTAAAAAAAAAATTAAATTATCATGATCTCACTGTAAGCATAAAAAGAGAAATTATATATTTTACTTATTACAAATTAATGATGTGGGCCATAACAGCTTTACTTGACAGATCACTAAACTCATAGTTTGTTTATTTCTGTTACTTTTCATTATCTACGATAATTGTTATTTTATCTTTATAACAATAATTTTACAAGTTAAAAAACATTTTGTGTTAAATTGTATTTTTATCTCTCGCGACCCCAGAATTTTGCTACGCGACCCCAAATGGGGTCGCGACCCATAGTTTAAGAACCCCTGCCCTTTAGGTAATCTGTTATTAATAAGGGAATGTGAAAAGTGTCATAAAGTAAAATAATCCTGTAAAAAAATTGCTGATGAATTTTTAAACCTTATATGAATAATTTATTAATTAGATGTCTCTTAATGGGCAGGTCATTGGGTCTATTCTTGGTTTGTCTACAGCATTGCTTTTTCATCTAAAGCAATATTTTGGTTTCATAAATAAAACAGCCTAAAGTACTCATTAATTGAATTGCCCAACACTTACCTTTAGTAGGATATAATTTTTTTGCTGAAAAAGTGATGCTGATAGGAGTTATTGATCTGGGAGGAATGACAACCAGCAGTCTACTTCTGTCAATAGTAAAACTTTTACTGTAGTCCCCAAGAATCTTGATAGAGTAGCCAATGGGCTTATCATTAGGATTAATGAGAGTAATTTTTCGTGTGACAGAGGAAGTGAGGCAGGCAAGGAATTCAATTGAACGCTGTGGTAAGTAACTTCTGAGTACTGTATACAGGTGGGTCACTAATATGATCATAAACACAGGATTTATATGCAAAAAGTCTTCTGGAGTCACTGTCATTCCTAATCGTATTGTTGACCATGCAATGCATAACAATGTTGCATTATGGAGGTACTGTAACAAACAATAGGCACAATTTAACTATTTGCAAAGAGGCAAACAACATTTTAAATAATCAGATCAAATAAAAAAATTAATATGATAACATGGTTTTCATAAAAAATCGTAATGTATAAAGCTGTAACCACCTAAATTTCAAGCTGAAACCATGACAACAAAAGAACACTATGGCATTTGAATGGAGAAAATGGAGATATTTCTCTTTTGACAGTCTTGTAATCACTCAAATTCCAAGCATTTACAGTCTTTACTCAAATGTTTAGTCAATGGCAGCAAGAAATACAAATGGGAAACTTAACATTAGGGAGGGTAATAATTCCTAATATTGCTTTAAAAAATTATTTGTAATCATATTCGCATACATCTATTACCAGTGACCCAACTTAGAATTTAGTGTATTCTAATATTCTTTTAGACAAACTGGAGTAGGGTTTGTAAGGGAGCCTGAAATGAAAAAAAAAAAATTGGTTCCTATTTCTTTTTGCCAAAAATGCACTAAACAAAGGTTATTAATTTGTTATTAGAGTAACTTTTACTATATACACTTTTGTTGGTAACAATTTTAATGAGTACAAACCACTGGAGCGGATTCAACAAAACCCAGTATGTGAATTAACAATAGCTCCTATATCATAACCAAGATTATTATTCTAAACAAACATAAGTAAGGAATGCCTGCAGGGATAAATCACATCCCCCCCATTGATCTTTTGGCAATTGTTATTTTTAAAATACCTAATTATGCATCACTTTTTTTAATCTACGGAAGAGCACATTTTTTTTTTTTTACAAATCAGAAGTTAATTGTTTTTTTTAACTAAATTAATTTTATGCATGGCAATTTATTTTATTATTAATATATCATTATTATTTATTAACGTACACTTTTTGCAACTCAGGCTAACAGTGACGGGTTATCTACAGGTTACCACCCTTTTCTAGCCAGGGTGAGACTTAGGATGTTATTTAATGAATTTCGTCAGTAAATAATTTCCTTTGCCCAGGCAAGAATCAAACTCGCCACTCTAGGATATATTATTAATATATCACAATATTTTGAATGATTATTAATTTATCAGCTTTGAAAGGTAGATTAAAATAAGACCTTATAACCACTGGTTACAGATAGCTTAGTGGCTAAGGGAACAAACTTCCAAACAGTACAGTCAAGGTTTGAGACATCCATTTCAACCAATATCTTCTTTTATTATTATTCCTTATTATCAATGGTTTTGTTGTCACCATTAATTAACAAACAAAGTGGAACCCCTTAAATTGAAAATATTGTTTCCTTGCTCCCTGTTAATGTATACTAATATTAAAGTTGGGGATAAAAAGAGATAGATAAATAAATGAAACTAAAAAACCCACTCCCTTTTCCACTTGCCATGAGCATATACAAGTTCACTTCTATGATAACAAATAGGAAGTGTTTTGCACGGATTATCTACAGATTACACCTTTTTTCTTACCAAGTTGGGATCGAATTGTCTATAAATAAATTCCTATTATCTAAGTGGGAAGTGAGTCCATGACTATTGATTTACCAAGAATATTAAAACTTACACATGGCTAACCTAAGCACCAATTCAATTTCAAATATGGTTTTGTAGAATACTATCCACATTATACAACTAAAGCTAATTGGGATGGACAATGTTTCAACAGTTAACTATACAGGATGACATTATGGATTTTATTTACAGGGGGAGTTAGGGGATTTTATTTGCAGTGATGCATTGTTTTTTTTTTCTTGAACTATCACCAAGTAAACAACAATGTTCACACAGAATAGAACCAACAATTAATTCAAAGTTCAGAATGTATTAAGATCAATGCCTTAACACATGGATAGCCTTAGCCCAATTTCAGAATTCAAGTTATATATTTATTTCTGTGAAATAGTCATTCACAATGCCAAGCTGTACAGTGGTAAAATAGTTTACCTCATTTATATCAGAAGGTTCAAATGAGAAGTCACCGAAGAATTCATCAATTAAGTAGGGACAATAAAAAATGGTAACAGCAGTGAGAACAACAGCATCTTCTAGGTCTTCAGTGAAGTCTACAACTGTTCTGGGTAGAAGGTGGAGCTCTGGATATACATTTTTCACTTGAGAATAAACCAAATTTAACCATTCAATTAAAATCTTGTCCCCTTTATCCATTGTTCTTGTTAAAGTATTTGAGCTTCCTGAGTCAGTAGGCCTGTGGACATATTTATTTCAGAGCACCTGCAGTATCAGAAATTTCGATTGAAGTTAAGTAATTGTTGTTGGTAAATGAGAATGTATGGTGTTGATATTAAGATTCTAGGTTAATTTCATTTAAGTATTTAATCTTCATGGGCATGGGATTTTATTTTTTGAAGATTTTAAGATATGTAATCACACCCTGGCTAGAAGCTCTAATAACCCTGGCCTAGTAACCCAGCAATATAAGAATCACCTAAACCCATTTGAAATATAAGAAAACCATTTAATATTTTGTTAAGCTTCTTCTTTTTAACACTAAATTAATGCAATACTTCCATATATTTTGTCATTGTTCCTTGCTTTGATTTAGTGTAAGCAATTGGATAATGCAATTATTGTGGTTCACTATGTAAAGAGTATCCACTTCTGGAGTATTCCTATGTAAAGAAATTGCAGTAACTACCTAAGAAAATGGAACTGGAAATGATTTTGGGTTGTGGATAGGATACCAAACATTTGTTTAATAGGTTACATTTAATCAGTGACCACAAATGAACAACCAATAAGTGAGAAAATTGTGAGTCGTTATTTATTCCTTCCTATGGCAGTCACTGACCCCTATTTTTCGTTCCTGGAGGTCATGATTAGAACTCATGGTTTCATCTGAAACTGTTGCCATCAGGATAATCTAACCAGCTTGTTTAATTGCTATAAAATGAACAAGAAACACTAGAAGTTTGGAAAGTTTCAATGCCTGCATATATCAAAAACTAATCATACTTTAACATACTCATGGCCATAAGAGCTTTGAGAATTCAAGGTCAATCTTCTTAATTCCTTCATGTAAGGTATTCCTGCCTGAATGATTACTCTGTGAAATTGCAGGAACATATCTAGCCATGCCTGCTTGTTATACCGCTCAAAATCTCCTTGGGGTAGAAGTTTTGTTTTTGAAAACTTTCCCTAAAATAATACGTATAAATTATCCCATCACCGTTGTAATTTTTAATTGATAATTCAACCAGGTGTGTAAATATGAAATCAGAATTTGCAAATAAATAGTCTTAGCTGTCAATGTAGTAACCATCAAATCGCATTATTGGCACCATTTTTTTTTCTAAGAGCTAACAAAGATTTTCAAAATACCTTTCTACAACTCACAAGCTTTATAAAACATTTATTTCTGTAACCATTTAAAGAAAGCTGATGCAAAATTGCATCTGATGTTTGTTGAAGTTGACACTGAGTATGTTCTTGGTAGGTCACGGAGTTTTGAGTGGTTTAAAAAATTCAGAGGTGATTCAAAGAAACACTGAAGACGATGTTGCTGACAACTTCAACTTGCCGATCGATTAAATTTAACACAAGAAACTGTTTCCATATGTTCAAAACCCACTGGAAAGATCCAGAGAAAGTAAAATAGGTCCACATGACCCCGGAAAATTGATTCCAGTATATGAAAGGCAGTAAGAAAACCAAAAAAAAACCTTTCACTTAATGCTACTCATTAGGTGCAAAAGAAAGTTATTTTTCCACTAAATTGTGACAGGTGCTAAACATCAGACATACTTTGAGAACTCTAAGCATAAAGATGGAACACACCACTAACATAAATTACAAAGCTAAACCCCTAAGAATGCTCTGGGTTTGATGGGTGCAGAAGAGTGTGAGCTGCTGAAGCCTGGCAAAACTATTAATACGAGCACCATTGACAAAAAATGGCTGGTTTGACCACTGTTGGAAGAAAAGCAACCTGAATACATAGAAAAAAAATATATAAACTAATTTTTCCGGATGATAATGTATAAAACACTGCAAAACCAGTCAGTCAAACAGTTGGGAAATATTTTTGACGTTACTCATCAGAGTTGTTTCCATTTATTTATTTGGACTGATGGGGCACACTTCCTAAGCAGCAATTCACTTCTCATGAAATGGGTTTGTTGCAACAGTTTTTTTGGCATGACATTGATAAATTGTCTAAGAAATGTGAAAATGTATAGATAGCTAGTGGTGAATAACATTATCAAAAAAAAATATTTTCCTTCAATAAACATTTATTTTTTATATAAAAAATTCAGTTTAACATTTACACATATGGTGTATTTATTCAGTATACATTTTAAGAAAATTAAGAACACTCACCTCGAATATGTCTTGGTAATGCATCCCTTTTTTCTTTTGCTCCAAACTTTTTTTTAAATAATCATCTATATGATCACGATAATCATCATATGGCAATAGATACACTGGAAATATATGAGAAACATTGCCACCTTGAACTTTCAGAAACTTTAATACTTGTTTATATATATTAAGACAATAGTCAATGCGTTCAATGTTATCCTCAGGAACAGATCTGTAATGAATGTAAGCTGTAAATGTTATATACTAATAGAATTGAGAACTGGTCAAATTTTAGTTCAAATTCTGTATAGTATTTGTCATAAGCTAAAATTAAAACTTTCACTAAATATTGAGAGAAACGTGCTAATTGGAAAGTCTGTTGCACTAAAAGACATTGATATTTGAAAATAAACGTCGGGTTATTTACCAAATGTTATTGGGGAATGTTATTTTACATTTTATATAATAACAAGTACTGGGAATGGGAATATATAAAATAATTATATGAGTCTTTATAGTAGTGGCCTGAGACCTGTATGGGTAACATCTATTAATTCTTCCAGCATTTGAGAAAGCATGGAAGTCCTGAAAGGCCTAGTGTAATAAATAACTTATTTTTTCCTCCCATTAGGTTGTTTTTTTTTTTAATTTTATTTAATTTATTTATTTACTAACAGGTCCCATGACTTGATTGACTGATGACTAATTTTTTTTTTATTTTTAGCCCAAACATTCTATATCTCCTGGAAAATCATCCAAGATTATATCCCTGGCATATTTTTTATTTATTAACACTTCTTAACCCATGGCTATGCATGCAGTGAAAAAGTACTTCCTTACAAGAGGACTGCTGGTCTATATAAGGGCAAAAAAAGATGGCACATCAGAAGTATTGCCAAAGTAATAGAATTGTACAGTGAACCAGACAACTTTGTGCTATGAAAAGGTACAGGCTGTAATGGCTAGGACATGTTGAAAAAATAAAATCCACCAAACTGGCCAAGAAGATGCTATACAGCAAGATTTTTTCATTCTTAAATTTTTAACACAAACTTCTAGTATACTTCATGCTACTTTTATTCATTATTTTATCTCCTAATTCACTATTGATACTAACTGGAAAAAATGGCATCCCGTATCTGCGTTGCCTTTCCAAGCACTCTCATGTACGTAATATCTTCTACGTTTATTTGACACACAATTAATTATAAAATAAATAAATGAGAAAATCAAAATCCTGTGCCCATCAAGTAGGAAACTCTTTCACATTCGGCTTTCATACATTTTATTGACATTTATATGAAACAATAAAAGACTCAAAATATTGAATACACACTGACAAAAATGAAGAAGCTAAATGAAAATAATAATAGGTGATTTCATTTAAGAGAAGTAGGCTAAAACTCAGTTTTTAATAAATGAGTTCATTCGTACCTCCCTTGGTGCTTCTTTATGAGGATACAGCCAAAGGATATAAAATAATATTAATCAAGCTAACATCTCTGCTAGCATTAATAATGAATACTATTTAATGCACGTAGCCATAAATAACTTCTCTACAAATTAAAATTCACTTGAACAATTATTCTGTTTTTAATCTATAATTCTAGACCTATATTTAATATTTTCAATTGAACACTACCTTGTATTTTAGTCATTTATAAGAACAATATAATGCTCAGGGAAACTTCTATGAGAAATAAGGATGGTGAGGAAAATATAAGACTAAACATTGAGATCAATACTTACGTGGGTAGAGGATATTCAAGAAACAAGTCTCTGCCAATAAAATTAAAAAGCAAATCTATTATAGACTTAATAGAACTTTGGTTTGTATTCTTTGCTCTTGCATTTTGAACTGAGACGAATGCCCTAGAAAATGCAGTGTGTTCCCCAATACTCATTTTAAATGAGCCACAGAATCCTTGTTCATATACCCAATTTTCCATTGTTTGAAGGATACTAGAAAAATACAAATTCACAGATATGACTTTAGATAGAATTCCTGATTTTTTGAAACAAATTTTGATAGACATTTCTGACCTAGCATTAAAAATAAACATACTCTTTAATAATATCCTAGTTACAATAATATATTATTTACTACGTACTAGTATATAGTATTAAGTTCAATTCTTTTTTTATATTTTCCTACCAATGTTTACATTCCCTAAAATCCTTATTTGGATACAAAGTGAGCTTTGAAGTATCTATCAATCAGAGTTGTACTCTCTTCTTGCACATGTGTAGGATGAATCAATTTGATGAATACATAAACAAAAACTCTGAATTCAAGTTCATTTAAAAATATTTAAACTCATAAATTAAAATCAAATGTTTTACTATAGAAATAATATTCTAAGCTCAGTTTTTTATTTTTTTTTTAATTTACTTTTCATTAAACACATTATTATTTATATATGAGTTTTGACATCAAAGTGAACTACCCCCACACCTATTAGTGTTTATAAGATAGTATATGCTAAAAATACTCATTTCTGCATACATATGAAAGAAAAAAAAATTCCGTCACACAGGGGCTGCACAAACTAAGCAGATTTCCCTCATGAAGTTTAATAATAGATGAATTTACCTACTGGTAACACAACAACACCGTCAATATTAAGTGAATAAATACAAACGAAAAAAAAATAAATCTTTCCCCTCCCAACAGGAAGCATCTGAAATGTAAACAAACAGGTCTGTCTGCTTCTCACCAGAAAGAAAATCAATTACTGAAAAATATCAGAATATAACATATTAACTTTATTGAAACTATTAACTATATCTAGTACTGTAATTTATAATGAATCAGAGTAATTTTTATCCCAATCAAACAAATTTTAGTAGTCCAAGAATTTAAGACGGGAGGGGGGGGGGATCATCAGAACATGTTTGCATACATCTCGTTTAATAAAGGTGTCTTGAAAACAATATTTAGTATTTAAGCTTTGAGTAATGTGGTTTATTATATAACAGAGTATTGTTTAAATAACACGAGTAGACGTGAGGGTTTGTTGAAGGCTGAAAACTGAAAAAAGCAAATATCTCGGTTAATAATCAAAATAGAGGATAAATGTATATAACAATATTTATAGTACATTTAATTTACAATAATATTGTTACTGTACAATTTTTCGATCCGATATATAGTAATGGGGATATTTCGAATTTTCGAAAATCCCCCCTCCCACTGGTCCGATTTCTGCCATTAATGAACTTGATCTTCCTTTTTACATAAAAAGATTAAATATCGAGTTTGGTAACGATCAAACAAAAATTGAGACCACTAGAGCGTTAACAGATATATATATATATATATATATAATTTTGAAAGGACCTCATTTTTGTCAATTCCATTCAATGGACATTTGAAGAAATTTTTTCGAAAATCGCGGCATGATTACGACCTCATAGCCCTCAAAGGAAATCTGCTAAAAATTCTACTGAGACTTTCTTGTCCAACATCTATGAAGTTTGATCCAATGATTTAGAAAATCATATATCAAATCATCTCTTTAACTAAGTAAAATATGTGCAGGTATGTTGGAATAATTAAGAGCCAAACGTCCACAAGACTGATTTATTCCAGCCACATAGTACTTTTGACACCATATTTTGTCCCAAAAATCAATCATTATTGAGGAAGTTTGAAATTTTTTTTATTCAAACAGACAGACCTAAATTATTATGAAGTCCACTTGCCAGAAACCAACTTTGAGAAAAATATGTCTAAACATAATTTATTCTTTACACATTTGTTGGTTGCTGTTACACATATTAGTTTATAAAAACTATATTAAAAAATATAATATGAGAAATATAAATTTTACTAATAATTAATTCCTACTCCAAGTAAGAAAATGATCCACTACATTAATACTTGTCAAGCCAAAGATAATACCTTGGGATTTTTAGTACATAAATATAAAATTAAATGAAGTCTATTACGCTGTTTTAAGTGGTTGAGCACAAAACAAGTGGACAAACTGAAAGGATTTTAAAGTTCACAATTGTTGTTAGAATAAAATGGAATGTGAAACAAAAATAATCTCTGCCCAATTCAAACAGAATTTTAGACATACCTTAAAGTTTTATTTTTATAATATATTGTGATGATATCAAGTATACATAAATTGGTTTTAACATTTATTTTAGAGAAAGTAGTTGTTGCTTATTTGTCACCTAGATGGTGGTTATAATGACCCATGACTCATACCATATATCAGGTAATACGAAAATTATATATGCTATATTAATAAGTTACATTGTATATATTTATGAGTTTGATAAATAATAAGTGTATTGTTTCTTTTTCAAACAATGATTCGATTTTTTTTCTTTAAATAAAAAGTATTGTAAGAAAAAGGAAGTGTATTGGCAAGACTAATGACAAGTGTCTGTATTTGTCATCAGTCTTTAATTTATATTTTCTTCAAATATGAAATATTCTTAAACTGTGCATAACTTTAATTTCTTTTAGCCAAGTTCGATTCCTGCCTGGGTAAATAGGAATTTATTTAGTGGCGAACTCATTAAATAAAATCCTTAGTCCCACCCTTACTAGAAAAGGGTGATAACTGTAGATAACCCGCCCCAATTAGCAGTAGTAGCAAAAAGTGAATGTTAATAAATAAATAATTAACTTTGATTTTTGGTGAATAATGAAAAATGTGCTAAATAAATATTGGGAGTTATAAAAATAAATATTTTAACTGAAGTTAAAAAATAGAAACGGAACAGCAGAAGTAGTCGCTAATGCCAGTATCCAGGTGACAAAGATCTCTCTCATTTGCTAGATAGCTATGAGGAATCTATCAATTACTGTTTATAACCCTATATGTGCCTAGGCACCTTAGAGCAATGCTAGTGTGTTTCTGTACATGGTATACTGGAGAGGAAGAAATCATAAACTTGAAATATCTCTGTTATCATTATTTGGTTCAAAAAAATGTTATATTACCAATCTTGTTATAAATATAATTTTTTACAATTGTTGTTTCATAATTTTTTTCTCTAATTCAAATATTAACACCAAGATATTTACTATAGCGTATTCAGCCTTCAGTAAGCCACTATTTCTCATCTCACATCAGCAATATTTCAGTGCCTTATTTCAAGATTAAATAAATACGGTGTTTCATTTCTTCTTTCATTGTTGTCATTGCACCAGGGGGGGGGGCAAAATAAATTCAAAATATTCCTGTTATTAAGAGTCGGATCAACAAACGTTATATTTAAATATCAACATCTTCAACAAAAGTAAAACACCATGCACAATAAACTTGGTAATTATTCTTAATTACTACTCACAGTATACTCTGATAGCGTCACTGTTCTTAAGATTACACAGTCCAACAATTCACTCACGGTCACTGAAATTCACAACAAGACGACACTGCACTGTCCTTAACTTCGCGGCACTGCACTGTCCTTTACTTCGCGGCACTGCACTGTCCTTTACTTCGCGGCACTGCACTGTCTTAAACACAGCACTAAACTGTTACTTACAGTCACGGCACAACACTGTTCTTCTTATAAAAACACTTTACCGCACTGCACTAAGTCGCACTGTAGCACTGATGTGAACATCAAGACAGGTGAGAATAAAAACTGACTCGCTCGCGGCTAGCCCTTCTTTATATAGGGCGGCGGCATACATCAAAGGGGAATTGTCTGGACTCTTCGACGTCTGGCTGGAAGGGTCTATAAGGGGCTAGAACTTTCTGTCGGTTTCTTTGATCTACGTCACACTTTCCAAATACGCGACTCTCTCTCTCTCTCTCTGAAGGATTATTCATGTATTTAATTTTCGCAACACTGCCGCCCACTTAAGCCTTTTCGTCCCGAATAGGCTCAATATCGCCGTTGCCACACTTGGCTAGTCGCTCTAGGTGTACCACTTTCATTTTAGACCTAGGATTGTGGTATCTCTGTATGATCGGATACTTGAGCTACGTCACACTTTCCAAATACGCGACTCTCTCTCTCTGAAGGATTATTCATGTATTTAATTTTTGAAATAATATTTTAACCATGATGACTGTGCTCTGGCAGAATATTCACCACATAAAATATAAAAGGGCACAACATAAGTTTAATCAAAAAGTATTTCTTAATTTTAAATTAATGTCTTTTGGGATGTACATTTCTCACTTATGTTGTTACTCCTCAACCCCAAAATTATTTCAGGATTCCCTAAATAGAGCTATTATTTAATTATAATTCAAAAAACCTGAATGCCAGGAAAACAAAGTTAAAAATAATCTAACCTCTTCAAGGTCAGTGCATATAGTGTTTCACTTGTAGATGGAGGGAACATTGGATATTCCATAACTTCCCTTAAAACATCTTGATCTAGACTATTTTCCTTAATTTCTCCAATTTTAAAAAAGCAACTTTCTCCAATTTCTTCTTTTTGTTGAAACGGATTAACAGTGCCCTGCAGAAGTGATTATGACGTAACAGCAAAGACTGCTCAGAGAGATTTACTTACTTATGGATTGTTTACATTTTTAAATAAATTGCTGAATATTCCCCATCAAATTTTTAAACTTTTGTAAGTTATACTAATTTTTTTTTTTAACCAAAATTGATATTAAATGACATTCATTAGGCACTAATTTTTATCACTTTGTTAAGACCATTATTATTTTTTTTAAACCTTAATATAGTAGCTTCTATGTGGAATAAACACTCTAAAAATACTATTAATGGCTGATAGCATCCTTAATATAATGTTAGGTGTAGTTGAATAACAATCTGTGAGTTCAAAAGGAGTAAGACAATATTTTGTCCCAAAAGCTCTTCCATTTTTTGCCCAATCCATCCCTAAATGTTGACTGTTTAAGATGGTGTTTAAGGTTTAATTTGATTTCACTGAAATCATTTATCAATATTAAAAACAAATTTTGGAAGCCTTTTTGGAATACTATTTCAGCCAAGTAGGAAATAATAAATGAGAAAGTTTTTAATTTTTTATAGGATGTTGTGTCATTGTTGAAATGAATATATAATTTCAAACATGAAAGAAAAATGAAATTCAAATATTAAACATTACCAGTAAAAATCATTAGTTTTTCCACAATTTCTGTTACCAATATTTCTTTTATTGTGGTCAATAAGCTGTACTACCTCAAGGTAGTACTTCTTTCTCTATCTTCCTTTAAGAAAAGCTGAGGAGGTGCAAAAGAACTTTTCAGGCTTAAAAAAGCCATATATTCTATAGGAACACCATTTTCCTAAGAGAGGGAGGAATTTAGTCATTGAGGTAAGGTTTGTCAATCGAGCAGGGAAGCCTCTTCAAGGAGTGAGATCAAATCAAGCTAGATGGGAATAGTACTTTACAGACAAGCTAAATTCATAAAATATATAATATTAATTCAGAAATATCACTGCATTGGCACAAAGTGTTGAAGAGTTCACATAACCACCTAAGAACTGAAATTATTATTAGTACTATAAGCTGGGATAATACTAAGTTGCTTCCCTTGCAGAATCCTCCTGATGTAAAGTCTGACTATCTAGTCGGTGAGGCAAGACTGGAGAGAATTTTTATGCTGTAGTCTGCATACCATCTGTTGGCTTATGATAAGTAAGCAGACACTTGGCTGTATACGGACTATTTGGTACTCTTCTTCATGCTTATTTTTAGATAGTCTGATACAAAAAGCAATAGGAAACAACAGTATGTCTTAGTGAGCTCCCTGTTTTTCCAGATTGTTGCCTTAGCAATCAAAAATCCTTCAGGTGATGTCTGAAGATAAAACATGTTCTGCAGAAATCTAGTTTACTCCCCTTCATATACATCATTAAAATGAAATTTTTCTTATTAATACTGGTCAGTCAAATACTCATAGGTATAGAAAAATAATAAGTTTGTAACATTAAAAATATAAAATAAAAAAAAGATGGCTGGAAACTATTACCATTTCCCTATAGTCTTTAGCACATTGACAGATTGATAAATAGTTGTAACAAGACATAACAGATTTGTCAGCACAAACAGAGTAAAGGACTTCACAAGCTCCTTCAAAATCGTCAGTGAAAATGATCTAAATAACAAAAAAAGATTTGAGAACAATTTATATTCTGTTATTGACAATGATATGCAATGAATATAAAGAACTGCCACCTATGCTAGATTCTTAGATCAAGAAACAAGAAATGCCCATCTCACAAGATTTCACCATTCAAAAAAAGCAATCTAGGCAAATAACGAATTTATTTTCTCTTAAAATCAAACTCTCAATTAAACAAGTTTCAGAGGATAACTTGTCCGATATTCATATTATTTGAAAGCTATGTTATTTTACCTGAAGCTTATTTAAACTCTATCAGTCTAAGATAGATCTGCTGAACTCAATTTATAATGTTTCTAAAAATTGTAAAAATTGGGTGGCTCGGTGTGTGTGCTGTTATAGTGATGAAATATAATTAGTATAGCAATCATGACAGCAGAGACAGTCTAAAAAATGTAATAAGTTCCTACGATATATGAAGAATAGCTCTTACTCAAAAGACAAAGCAAGGTCCTGTCCTTCACACTATCTGTCAATCTGTTTTAATAGAATATACAAAAATGTTATATCTCTTTTTATTTTTAACTCTAACTGTTATTATTTTAGTTAGAAATTAAAATTTAGCTTTACTAATTATAAAAGTATATAACTAATGTAATTAAAAAATTAAATACATAAACAAGTTATCTCTGAACAAGGACAAACTGTGTTAAGTTAAAGCAATATATACTTAGAAGAGGTGCAATTTCCTTTCCTACCATAGGTAAATTTTAGTACACCAGTTCATCACAAGAAAAAGATGTGACCAAATTTCAATTGCATTTCCAAGTGCATTTATTTTAAAATATTTAAATTTATTGATAGTATATTCAATTTTTTTTGTCTAACAAAAGTTTTGAAAAATATAAATATAATAATTAAGAAATTATTTACTGAACCACGTTGAGAAACCACTTTTTTACTTTTGAACTTAAAACAAACAGTTACGATCGAAGGAACTGTTCTCGGGTAGTAACCGGTTATTTTATTTCCTTTTGGGTAAGATATTTCAACCAAAGCTTCCTCATATTCTCCAAGTATTCTCTTTAGGCTGTATTGAATTTTAGTTTCTCTAGGTTGGTAAGTAGCCACAATATTTATACATTTCTCTATAGTCACTCCTACAGGCACAGGGAGGAATACAATCTGAAAGTTTATAAGTTTAAGATTAGTTTTTAATAGATTTTTTACAAGTGATTTTAAAAATCACTGAATTATCAAAAAAAGTTGAAGAATGATAACCCTTCTGAATTTAAATTATCAGCAAGTAGAAAGTTCTGACTTTCAGAAACTCATCTGTATGGTAAAACAAATTCAATTACGAAGAAATGAGAAGGCTAGTTAAATGGAAAACAGCAGGTAAATAATTACTTCATTTCTAAACTGCCTCTTCAGAGTGAATAAATTTTGTCAAGAACTTCAAACATTCAGACATAAGTACAAGAAGACTCTATTCAGTCCAGGTAAGAGACTTGTCAGTGAATTAATTTGCTTTTCTTGGAACATAAATACAATTATAAATGTCTAAATGCTTCAGTTTGGTAGCCCGTAAATTGTTATAAGAAAAAAAACAAAGTTATTGATAAATAAATTTCATAAGATCCCACTACATTTTGATAATAAGCAAATATATTATATATATGGATAGGCTTCAGATTGCCAGTACCTTTTAAAGAAGGCCAAGAGTTTCAATTTGAAAAACATTTACCCTCATATATACTGATGCAGTGTTTTCATTAATTATAAACAGAATACATTAGTTTGTTCTTTATCCAGGTAATACATAAACATACCTAAATATGTGACAAACATAAGTTTATCCAGGGAAATTAAGAATAATTTACATATGAAGTAGAAACTAACCGCTGTTTCAGAAGCTATTAAAGATGACTTAGGAAGATATCCATATAAAAAAATTATATTGTATGGAATGTTTTGGTTATACTCTTTCACAAAAATTGGAAGTTCTACTTCAAAAGTATCAGGATAAGATGGCGAAAATACAATCTAAAAATGTAAAAAAAAAAAAAATTAAAATAAAAGGAAGAAATATTTTTATATTTCCTAATTTTATGTAAAAAGGGCTAATATTAATAGGTTTCACAAAAAGAAACACGAAACCTAATTCTTTATTAATATGAAATACATGGAATAAATGTTATTTATTTATTTAAATCCACTCTAGCTACAATGGATAATTGGGATGAGTCTTCACAAAAAAAAAAAGAAAAAAAAAGTTCTTATTGCCCCATAGGAATTGACACAACACAATTTACCAATTGTATAAAAACCAAAATATTACCTCACATAGGTTGCCAGAGCCCAATTTAAATATTTAAAATAAGTTTTTTTTAATAATTTAACACGAAAAATATACTTAGGATCAAGGCTGACCATGACTCTAGAAAATTATTGTCTTATCTCTTCTGTAGTTTAAGTATTATGGACAAATATGAGTACCCATAAAATCTCCTCAATAGATTTATTTACTAAGATTATTAGTACAAAATAATAAATAATTTGTTCTATGCCTGGGAATCCAAAAAAGTATGAGATTTCTTATTTGACTGACGTACTACAGTCTATATCAAGAAATTAGTCTAGTTTAGGAATTCGGTCGTTTATTGATGAACAAAATTTGTAACTTTTTTATAGATTTCATTTAAGGGAAATCAGCTATTGAGTTTGTACTTATAATGTGATTTTCAAAAAGTTTCCTCAAATGTCTTACCTACGAGATGATGAAAATGAGATCCATTCAAAAATGTGTATGTGGGTGTGTGTATATATATATATATATATATATATATATATACATATATATACTTGTCTGTTACCACTCTAGCGGTCACAATTTTTGTTTAATCACTACCAAATTTGATATATAAGGTTTTCATGGAAAACTAATGATCAAGTTTGTTAACAGCTGAAATCGGACTGATGGGAGGGGGGGAGGGCTAGTGGAGGAACTTAGAAAATTTGAAATATCCCTGTTATAAGTCGGATCGAAGAAAAATTGTATAGATCTAATCTTATTGTAAATGTAATTACCTATAAATGTTGTTTTTTGGTTAATTTTCGCTATCAAATATTAACCAAAATATTTGCATTTTTTAGTTTTCAGCCTTCAGTAAACCCACACTCCTACTCATGTCATATTAACAATAAGTTGTAATATTATGAACCACAACTTAAATTCCAAATATTGTTCCTAAGAGACCTTTATTATGTGAGATGTGTGGACATTCATTGTGTGATGACATAGTCAATTAAGATTTTACGTTCTTGATTTGAAAATGTTTATGTGATTAATCTCTCGATAATTAACCATTTCAGTAAACACTAAAGATCATATTTGTTATTGGCTTAAATCTGAGATGGAATAGAAGGAGGATCTGAGATGGAATGGAAGAGAGGAGAGAGAGAGAGAGGGAGAGAGAGGGGGGAGTGAGAGAGAGAGAGAGAGAGAGAGAGAGAGAGAGAGAGAGAGAGAGAGAGAGAGAGAGAGAGAGAGAGAGAGAGAGAGAGAGAGAGAGAGAGAGAGAGAGAGAGAGAGAGAGAGAGAGAGAGAGAGAGAGAGAGAGAGAGAGGGTGGGGGGAGAGAGATAGTGGTTCAGTAGAGGGCGAGAGAGAGAGAGAGAGAGAGAGAGAGAGAGAGAGAGAGAGAGAGAGAGAGAGAGAGAGAGAGAGAGAGGAAGGAGAGAGAGAGAGAGAGAGAGAGGGGGGAGAGAGAGAGAGAGTGAGAGAGAGAGAGGGGAGAGAGAGGGGGGGGAGAGAGAGAGAGAGAGAGAGAGAGAGAGAGAGAGAGAGAGAGAGAGAGAGAGAGAGAGAGAGAGAGTCGCGTAGGGAAGTGCAAGAGAGATCAGAGAGAGAGAGAGGGTCGAGGACGACCTATATAAAGAACCGGCCAGCCGCGAGAGAGAGAGTTTTATTCCTCACACTAGTGGTGCCGGTAGAATCTAATTAGGGACTTTCAGGAACTTCTGGACCTTTCTTCCTCTAGCCCCTTCTACAGGCATATATATGAGACCCGCCAGTACCCCGAGTCAGTTTACGCTCAGATGTCTTGATGGTCACATCGGTGCTACAGTGCGACTTAGTGCAGTGCGGTAAAGTGTTTTTATAAGAAGAACAGTGTTGTGCCGTGACTGTAAGTAACAGTTTAGTGCCGTGTTTAAGACAGTGCAGTGCCGTCTTTTGGTATACTTCAGTGACCGTGAGTGAATTATTGGACTGTGTAATCTGAAGAACAGTGACGCTATCAGTGTATACTGTGAGCAGTAATTAAGAGTAATTGCCAAGTGTATTGTGCATTGTCAAATAAATTGTGCAGTGATAAAAACTGTGAAACTTATGAGTATTTAATTTTGCAATCCAAAAAAACTCTTATAAACAACGTTTATTACTGATTTTGTAATAAAACGTAACATTTGGTGTCAGAAGCGGGATTTCAAAATTAAAATCAACAAAAATGAAGTTTGAAAAACTAAAAGTAGAACATCTGAAGAAGGAGCTGGCTAAACTGGATCTGCCAACAACAGGAAATAAGGCTGAACTACAAAGGCGGTTGACAGATGAATTCCAAAGACGAGGAATCGACATAAGTACACACGAGTTTGACGATAAAGAGGACATTGCTGTAAGTACTCCTATCTCAAGCAGCAATTTGGACTTAAATGCAATTTTAGCCACTATGATGGAAAATAACCAGAAACTCTTGGAAGCTTCTAGAAGCAACAGTGGGAAAGTCCTAACTGAAGTCGGGCAGGAACTCCAGGAAGCTTCTAGAACAACAAACCAAAAACTCCATGAAATGTCAGAGGTTTTGGGCAAATGAGTGGAAGCCATAGAGCAGAGAGTCGGCGAGTTTGATGGAAAACTCTGCGGCATTTCTGCGGGACAGAAGAAGGTTGAAGAGGACGTGCCCAACCTAGGAAGAAAGATGGACGATGAAATACGTGAGCTACAATTCCAAATGGATAATCTACAAGTTCGAGAGGGCCTAGTAAGACTCATTTCAGAGCATGCTAGCAAGATAAAGACCCCAACTTTTGATGGTAGCGTACCAATTAATGTTTTTAAATTCCAATTTGAGACAGTGACCAGCAAAACTGGGTGGAATAACGAAGAGAAAGCGGTAGAACTGATTTTGGCACTGAAGGGAACTGCTTCAGAAATCCTGGAGAGTTTACCGTCAGCTTGTAGGAATAATTATGAGGACATTATGGTGGCATTACAGCGCAAGTTCGGTGGTGAACATAAGCAAGAAATGTACAGGATGGAATTACGGGGCAGAGTGCAAAAACCGAATGAGACGCTCCAAGATTTTGCCATGGAAATTGAACGTCTGGTCCAGCTGACACACCCAGGTGAAAATCATCAGTTCCTGGATCAGTTTAAGATTGAAGCATTTCTTAATGGTATACAAGACCCAGATGTTAACTTTGCAGTGTGTGCTATGCAAAAATCATCCTTTGCTGAAACCATCTCTTATGCGCTAGCCCAGGAGACCGCTAAAGTAATTTCAAAACCACAAGTCTACAAAGATGCGACGTCTTGAGGCTGATATTCAAAATGACGCCCAAATGTCAAGGAGTAACATAGAAAAATTAGTCAAGCGAATAATGGAGGAGCAAAGGAACAGATCACACTCAAAGTGCTTCAACTGCGGCAAGGGCGGCCATTTTCAACGTAACTGTAAATCACTGAAGAAAAGATCAAGATCTGTATCGCCACCAAGGGAGAACAAACGAACGAATAACTCCAAATCTCAATAGCAACCTTACAGCTCGTGGACTCATTAACAGAAGGAAGCAGATCCTCACCATAGACACAGGTGCGTCGCAGTCCATAATTAGACCCGATTTGGTAAAAGGATCAGTGGAACCATTAAACGACGTTCGACTGCTATTTACCGTCGGAGGCCAGAAATTACCACCCCCAGTCGGAAACCTTAGTATGGGCGCGTGTGGAAGAAGATTGTGAGGATAACCGGTTGTGGGTAGTAGAACCAAAAGAACTTAAAGATGAAATTGTAACAGCTAAAGCCCTTGTGAAAACCTGCGATGATGGACGAGTTCTGGTGAGAGTACTTAACCTATCCGAAAATGAGAAGATCATTAACAAAAATTTCGAAATAAGTCAATGTGAGCCAGCAGAAGCAATAATTAACTGTGCCAAAAATTCAGGATGCCCGAAAATGACAGCCTAGGAGCATGAATTACTTGCAGAAGAAGAGGAAAAATGGATGAAAGGACTGACATCGCCTGAAAGAAACAAAGCAAAGGAGTTGCTAAGAACACATGCCTCCGTCTTCGCCCTAAGCAATAAAAGCCCAGGTAGAACAGCTGTAGTGAAATATGAAATAAATACCGATGAAGCGAGACCTATATGGTAAAACAAGCACACAGGAGTGTTCCTCAAGCGAAGCGGTACGAAATGGACTTGTCAACGAAATGGAGCGGAATGGAGACATTGAACCATCTTCGAGTCCGTGGAGCTCGCCAATAGTTCTAGTAAAGAAAGATGGTAGCACCAGATTCTGCGTCGACTACAGAAAACTCAATGACATCACCAAGAAAGACAGCTATCCGTTGCCAAGAATTGATGACACCTTAGACACGTTGGCTGGAACGAAATAGTTTTCTACCTTGGACTTGCAAAGCGGCTACTGGCAAGTAGAGATAGCCGATAAGGACAAAGAGAAAACTGCCTTTAGAGCAAGCAATGGTTTATAGCAGTTCAACGTGATGCCATTTGGGTTCTGCAACACTCCAACTACGTTTGAGCGTTTAATGGAACGTGTGTAAAGGGTCTCAATTGGAAGACGTGCTTGGTGTATCTAGATGACATAATTGTTATGGGGAAGACTTTTGAGGAACATCTTAAAAACCTGGATGAAGTATTTAGTTGCATAACAGCAGCCGGATTAAAGTTAAGCAGAAAGAAATGTGCTCTATTTTAGAAGGAGGTCAAATACTTAGGGCATCGGGTAACAGTAGAAGGCATCTCCACTGATGAGGACAAAATACGGGCCGTAAAGGACTGGCCTCGACCACGAAATCTTCATGAAGTGCGTAGTTTCTTGGGGCTTTGCACATACTACCGGAGATTCGTGCCAAACTTTGCTCAGGTAGCTGCCAGCTTGCACGAGCTAACCAAAAAGTCGCGACCATACCACTGGAGTGAGGCAGCGGAAGATGCGTTCCAGAGGCTCAAGGAACTCTTGTGCACAGCACCTGTCCTTCCCTATACAATCGCTGGACAGAAGTTCTTAATTGATACGGACGCCAGTGGCTATGGAATAGGAGGAATGTTTTCTCAAGTAGTTGAAGGGGCAGAAAGAGTCATTGGCTACTACAGCAGGGTACTCTCCAAGCCCGAAAGAAATTATTGTGTTACCCGACGGGAGCTTCTGGCAGTGTTGGAGTGCGTCAAGCATTACCACGAATACTTGTATGGTCAACACTTCACCTTAAGAACAGACCACTCCGCACTACGTCGGTCGATGCAGTTCAAGAACCCAGAAGGGCAGCTTGCACGATGGATTGAACGTCTACAGAGCTATGACTTCAGCATCGAGCATCGAAAAGGAGAGAAACACAATAACGCTGAAACCCTTTCAAAACGGCCATGCTAAGCCGAGAAAGAGGAAAGCGTGATTGATGTACGACTTACCCGTATTGGCTCAAGCGAGGACTGGTCGAGGGCACAGAAAGATTACCCGATTCTGGAGAAGATTATATCGGCTTAGGAGAGCAACAGAAGACCGACCCTTAATGAGACATCAGCTGAAAGCCCTCTTGCGAAATCATACTGGGTCCAGTAGAATAGCTTAAAACTGGTTGAGGGCTGCTTATATCGGTCTTGGGAGAGTACACATGGCAGAACGACAACCGACCTTATTGTCGTGCCCACTTCCAAGATAAATGAGGTATTGAAGCAGTTCCATAATGGTCCCAGTGGCGGCCATCTGGGCATTACAAAAACCCTGGAAAAGATAAAACAACGAATTTACTGGCTGGGATGTCAGCAATCTGTAACCGATTGGATAGCCAATTGCGAGCAGTGCATACCAGCCAAGGGTCCAAAGAGAAGAAGTCATGGCAAACTTCAGCTGTACAACACCGGTGCCCCTTTCGAGCGGATAGCTATCGATGTTGCTGGTCCATTCCCAGTCAGTGAGGCTGAAAACCGGTATGTCCTAGTTGTAGTGGACTATTTCAGTAAATGGCCCGAAGTGTATGCCATCCCAAACCAGGAGTCGAAAACGGTTGTAGATGCCTTTGTAAATAATTGGGTGTGCCGATACGGGGTCCCAATAGAACTCCATTCTGACCAGGGCCGAAATTTCGAATCGGCCATATTCAAGGAAATGTGTGAATTGTATGGCACCAAAAAGACAAGAACGACACCGATCATCCACAATCTGACGGCATGGTCGAAAGATTTAATCGGACACTGGATGAATATCTCAGAAAAGTGGTTAGCACACACCAGAGGGATTGGGATGTGCACATACCAAAATTACTACTGGCTTACCGGTCGGCCGTCCATAATTCCACCTCACGTACTCCGGCAAAAATCTTATTTGGAGCAGAATTAAGACTGCCAGCGGATTTGGAATTTGGGGCCAAACCCGGACCGTCCTGCGAAGACAATGGAAATACTCCCCAGGCACAGGAAGACTGCATGAGCTCCATGAGTTTGTACGCAACCGTATTAAAATGACAGGTGATAAGATGAAAGCCAGGTATGATCGAGCAGCAAATATGGTGGGATTCACTGAAGGACAAATGGTTCTACTATTCAACCCACAACGCAAGAAAGGACTATCCCCTAAATTGCAAACGCACTGGGAGGGGCCTTACAAGGTGATCAAGATATTGAACGACGTTGTCTACAGGATACAGATATACCACAATCCGAGGTCTAAAATGAAAGAGGTGCACCTAGAGCGACTAGCCAAGTATGGCAACGATGATATTGGGCCAATTCGGGACGAAAAGGCTTAAGTGGGTGGCAGCGTTGCGAAAATTAAATACATGAATAATCCTTCAGAGAGAGAGAGAGAGAGTGAGTTACGTATTTGGGAAGTGTGAGGTAGATCAAGAAGCCGACAGAGGGTCAAGCTCCTACTAGACCCGTCCAGTCCAGACGTCGTAGGGCCCAACCAATTCCCCTTTGATGTATGCCGATGACCTATATAAAGAACCGGCCAGCCGCGAGCGAGTCAGTTTTCTTATCAAGTGCTCATATGTGCGTTCGGTGCTACAGTGCGGTAAAGTGTTTTTATAAGAAGAACAGTGTTGTGCCGTGACTGTAAGTAACAGTTTAGTGCCGTGTTTAAGACAGTGCAGTGCCGTCTTTTGGTGTACTTCAGTGACCGTGAGTGAATTATTGGACTGTGTAATCTGAAGAACAGTGACGCTATCAGTGTATACTGTGAGTAGTAATTAAGAATAATTACCAAGTGTATTGTGCATTGTGAAATAAATTGTGCAGTGATAAAAACTGTGAAACTTGTGAGTATTTAATTTTGCAATCCAAAAAAACTCTTATAAACAACGTTTATTACTGATTTTGTAATAAAACGTAACAATACTTTCTTGTTCACCATGTATGTCATACAATTTATGCAGCCCCTACATGACTACTTTTTAACTTTAAGGATGGGACCAAAACCAGCAACTTCAATTAACCCATCTGGAACTTCAAATTCTGTAACTGGGATCTCCAGATCTGGAGTCTACTGTTAATGCATCTCTTAAAAAAAGTCTTCTAGAATTTTCTATTATATTGTAAAACCATTTAGGAAGCCATTGCAAGGTTTTTTTTCTCAAAAATTTATACTCTAATGATATAATTAGTGAATCAAGAAAATAGCAGGTAAGATGACTTCATGAAAACCTAAGAGTTGGTTGTGAAAATAAGTAATTGGTATTAGTGCAAAGACATTATTGAACCATTAAAGATAGCTAGCATTTCACCAAGATAAAAATATACCAAGGAAAAGAAGAAAGCTTCCTTTGATGATTTTTTAAAATCACTCAACAATTGGTCTTGGTCTTTCATAGATTGTTAATCCAGAAAGGGGACTCAGGTTAGCCATTTGAGTTAAAGTGTTGGCCTTAATCTTGCATGGTAAACCTAGAGTGGCAAGTTCGATTCCCGCCTGGGCAACAGGAATTTATTTAGTGACGGAATTCATTAAATAAAATCCTTAGCCCCACCCTGGCTAGAAAAGGGTGTTAACCTGTAGATAACCCGTCCCAATTAGCCTTAGTTGCAAAAAGTGGACGTTAATATAAATAAATAAATAATCCACAAAGTAGACTTTAATGCTAGTTAAATTAAAGTTGATTTATACATACATGAATAACTTCTTCTTGATTGGGCTCTAACTCTAATAAACCATCTTTTGGTATCATCAAAATGCGAAATGGTGAGGAAAACATGTTCTTCATATCAAAAGTAAGATGGCAAACACTATCTGTTAAATTCTTAATTCTTAGCTTTTTCCTTTGACTGCACAATTTATCAGGACAACCGAATTTAAAAGTGTATTCTGAAAAGCGTAAAAATCCTTTACCAATGCTACAGTCTATCTTCATGGATGACATTTTAGGAGGTATTGAAAGATCTACATTCTTCAAAATTTTATTACTGCAATATAAACAGAAAGCAGGTTTGAATAGGGGGGAAAAATTAAACATCCATTTTACAATAAAAATAATTTATAAAGTGAGTCTTTAAATTGTGTCTCCACTAATTAATAAAAAAAATACAAACAACTTAAGCCCAATATAGTATATGGAAGGAAGACATCTAAAAAGTAAAAATAAATATGATAGAATTAAATAGAATCATTACACTTTTGGAGCTTGTTTGATATAAGTCAAAGGCTGCTGTGAGTCATCATTGTAAATTATTGGAGGACCAATGGTCTGATTTAAAACTACAGGAAGCAATAATTCATATGTAGCAAACTCTGTAGGCATAAAATGCAAATAAAATTCTTTTGATGTAGCAGCAGGAAGGACAATAAGATCGCCATCTATATACCCTGCAAAGTAAATTACTATATTACTGAACAATGAATGAACTGTATATTTTTAAATTTGTTACAGAAATAACATCTTACAAGATCAGTGTAAATCTCTTGTTTGATATAATAATGCATAATTCATTCAATATTTAAAAAAAAGGATTTCAAGCTTTACTTTATTATACCTTCAATGTACAATCAGCATTGGAAGGTAGTTGAGTAGCTATTTGAATAAAGACTCAGAAAACTAAATATTTTAACATTAAGCTCCTTCAAAATAAAAAAATAATGATTTTATGTTTTAAACCAGGGGTGAGCAACCTTTTTAATCAAAGGGCCAATTTAAATTTTAAAATTCTTTGGCGGGCCGCACATAAAGTAACACTTATTAATAATTTAGAAAACTTTATTAATTATAAACATTGGAATAGAAAAATATAAAAATTAAAAAAAGTAAAAATTTCACTGTTTTTTTTAATTTTATTTTTTTTATTTTTTATACAAGCTAATCAATATCAGACGGAATTGATGAAGTAGCTACACGTATGCAGCTTTCTAATCGTGCATCGTGAAAATAATTGTTTGTAAACACACGTACTTCTAAGCAGAAACATCATTTGCTTTGCATTTTTCGTCAAAAACGGAAATTTCTTAAGGCTCCATACGATTTATAAATTTTTTTGATGTTTAATGAGAAAAATACATTTTTTAAATCGGTATTATTCTGCATGTCAATCACTTGCATTTGAAAGTCTTCGGGAACTGTATCCACATGATAATAAATGGCGAGGAAAACATTTTCATGGAAACCAATGTCTATATATTGTGCGTATTTTTAAGAAGTAGTAACGTTTTCTTTTTGTAGATGTGGAAAGTGAGACACATTATTCTGCAAAAAATACTGTTTCCACAATTTCAATTTGCGCTCAAAGCCCTGAACTTTATCATGCAAATTGTAAATAACCTGTCCTTTGCCTTGAAGTTGCACATTAAGATCATTGAGATGCTAAGTCAAGTCGATAAGAAACCCAAAATCGGGCATTCATTCTTTATTACCAAAATGAGGAAAGGCATATCCTTTCATATCCAAGAACAATTGTATTTCGCTTTTAAGTTGTGTACTCTTTTTAGCATAGCACCTCTACTAACCCAACGTACTTCGGTATTGAAAACCAAGTCGCCATATTCAGTTTCTAAATTTTTCAGGAATTCTTTAAATTCACGGTGATTTAACGGGCGTCACTTTATAAAACTGATTAGTTTAATTATTGGTACTGTTGGCAAACTCAATCTTTTGCTCACAATTTTTCCTGGTGAATTATGCAGTGGTTAACGAATGTTCCCCTGCTTGTGGCCTTCTTAACGTCTTGAAATAGCCTTCCTGATCCTTCTATCACAATGCTTCCCGGTTGTAGCCCCTTGCATTGGAATTAGTGAGCAGAAATCCTCGGTAATATTAAATTTGGTGTCAATACCACGTAACAATATAGCCAGTTGTGCTGTATCACTAATATCGCAACTATTGATGGGAGAAAGTCAATAAAATAAATTCAATTTTAGAAATGCTTGGCGGGCCACACAGATATGTTGAAAGGGCCGCAAGCGGCCCGCGGATTGCTCATCCCTGTTTTAAACAATTCAATATTTTACTATTTTTGTTTTGTTTTTTTTTTAAGCAAAGCAATGATATCCTTAAGATCTATCTTTGGCAAATCAAATAAAAGCAACAAATCATAAGTAGTTTGTTGTAGTGAGTTTTACATCTCATAATGAACTAATTAAATTAATTTGACTTTTTGTTTATTTGAGAGAGAGAAAGTCATCAAATCTGCTAGGACTCAACCTCAGACATTCTGACTACTCACAAGATTCAGGTGATGATAATTTAATCCGACCAATTCAGGCATAAGGCAAACCTCCCTAAGTTCACACCCCTATTGGTAGTTCGTAGAAGAAACCATTATCGTTGGTCTATGGCTTAAAAATGGAGTCGCATATTCATTGTATGAAATTAAAGAAGAAAGAAATATAATTAAAAATTACCAGGTTTAAAGTGTTTTTTGTGTTCTGAAAACTTTATCTGAGGGTAACCTTCAAATATGAAGTGAAGCTTAGTAGAAGCAAAACCATAATTTTCTGCTTTAATAACATGTGTTGTAAGTGAGTTGCAAGGAACATTTAGTAATTCTAATTTCTTAGGAGCAAACTTAACCTGCAAAAATTAATAATTTAAAAATAAATAGATATGAATTGCTATAATATTGTTGTGAAAATTAAATACAAGAAAAATAAACAAAGATAGTCACGTATTTGAGAAGTACGAAGGAGATTAAAGGAGCCGACCTGATTTTGTAATAAATGTAACACTATGAAGGAGATATTGTAGGAATCAATGTAACACTGGTTTAAACTGATGAAATAAAAATTGTGGCTATACCACTTAAATTTACAAATATATTTGATGAAATTATTCAAAATCATGTCATGAATCTTTGCCTCAATAGTTGATTTCTCTTAAAAGTACTCTACTAAAATTTTTCTCATATGAAATAATCGAACTTGTATTATATGATTTTTAAATTTTAACTTTTTAGGACAGAAATGTAAAAAAAATAAATTAATAAGTACCTTGGGAAACGCGACAAATC
Organism: Riptortus pedestris; assembly: GCA_019009955.1. Taxonomy (NCBI): domain Eukaryota; kingdom Metazoa; phylum Arthropoda; class Insecta; order Hemiptera; family Alydidae; genus Riptortus; species Riptortus pedestris. Next base: position 40,696,419 of record CM032229.1, on the reverse strand, counting down.
CAACAAATTTAGTTTCTAAAGTATTTTTGTATTGAACTTTGATTTGTAAGTTGAAATCAAAAGCAGTAACAGCATTCATTTGAATATCAATATTAATGCCAATACATGATTTTCCAGGTATTTTGCCAATGGTTGGTGAAATTGTAATACCATCAAGGGGATTAGGATTTACTATATGAAATACAGCTTCTTTAAACCTAGAAATGTCCAAGGCAATCAATATTTAATTAACAAATTTGACTATAACTTGATAGATCAACAATGAAGAACAACTGATTATGTAATACAATAATTAGTTGATAAAGGTGCCTGACGGATATAAAATTTCGATTATTGTACTACAAATCATACTCTGTACTACAGCTCAAAGAGGAGATATTAGCTTAATATTTTTTCCAAGCTTCTAGTGTCATTTTATATACTTATATTACTACAAGGATCAATGAGACTGTTTCCAATCATAAAATTTTACCTCCTAAACTGATTTTATAACATCTTTACTGATAATAAATTAGCTATCTTTTCTATTTAGATACAAAATGCTGATTACCAAAAAATGAGAAAAATTAATTAGTCCTTTAATAATTTAGTTATGCTAATAATTTTAAAGATGAAGAGATATTGTCAGTGATTTATTATAACAGTTAGGGAGGCATGTGCCAAAATAATTAAGACCTTTTATTGCAACTATGAATAACAATGATGCATTAATTCTTTTAAGTATAATTATATAGTCTCTTGAAAACAAATTAAACACAGAATCTTTTAGGAACTGGATTTTGATGCAACATTGTGATTTATGTTTCTGTGAGAAACAGCTTTGTAATATTTAAATATTTCAAATTAAAAATGAAACTGAATTAACAAAACTATTCCATAAAAATATATATTAAAGTATAATTTGATCATTTTGATCTGATAATAAAACTTAAAATAATATACCCAGAATTAAAAAGAAGTGAAGTTTCAATGTGTTTCCAATTAACTGTTATTGGTTGAAGAATACACTTCTGTAAGAGAACTGCTACATTATGGGTAGTATCTTGGACCCTATTAATCTTCAGATGAGCATGCTCCCCATTTATTACCCTAACGTCAAGGTAACTAATGGAGTGCAACTCATAGGCAGTTCCAAAGTAAATGGCACAGCATATGCTTCTTTGCCCAGGGACTGTTCCTGACTCTGGTACAACTCTAAATTCTGAACCAGCTGGTACCTAGACAAATTACAATATTATTCAATTTAAATATGTGTTGCTATGTATGTATTGCGTAATCATAGGGTTACCTAAAATAGAAATAATATTATTTTATTTTGAATGTTATATTATTTTTGATGATAAGAAGTCTGGCAACATGCTTAATGACAAACCATAAAACACAAACCCTAGTTATATTACAACCTCTCTCTCTCTCTCCCTCTTCCTCTCCTTTATTTATATAGAAACTTTTTATCTGCAGTTAATAAAAAAAATTTAATATATTGAAAAGAGAAAATGACATTAATAAATAAATGTTTTGTGAAGCTACAAAAACCTGGCATAGAAACTCTTGCATATTTAATACACACCTATAATTTTTAATAGTTTTTAAAGTTACAAAAGTAGTGGGATCATATTGAAAATTACTCCTACCCAGGACAACCTAGCATTTAAACGTCAACGCTGAATGAAAGCATTGAAAAAAAATCTGTTTTGGTCCAAAAAACAATAAATCGAGTTGAGATTTAACAGCTGCAGAGTCCCTATAGTCCATTAGTGCAATAAGATTAGTTGGCATTACCCCTCAAAAGTAGTAAGCTTTTAGCAGATTTCCCTTAAGGGAAATCAGCTATTGAGGTCGTACTCATGACGCGAGTTTCGAAAAATTTCTTCAAATGTCCATCGATCCTACCCACGAGATCACGAAAATGAGGTCCGTACAAACCTATATATATATATATATATATATATATATATAGATATATATATATATATATCTATCTATATATATATCTATATATATATATATATATATATATATATATATATATATATATATATATATATATATTGGTCGCAATTATTGTTTAATCGTTACAAAATTCGGTATTTAATTGTTTTATGTAAAAATAAAGATCAAGTTCGTTAATGGCTAAAATCGGACCAGTGGGAGGGGGGTTTAGAGGAGAGGATTTTCGAAAATTCGAAATATCTCCGTTACCATACGTCGGATCGAAAGATTGTATAGAACCAATCTTATTGCAAATTAAATTTAATATATATATTGTTATATACATTTATTCTGAATCATTAATATTAACCGAGATATTTGGATTTATATTGTGAGTGTGGTCGGGAGTTTCCGCCGAGCGCCTAGTGTGGCCGGTTCACTAACTATTCGTCATCGTGAGAATAGGTTATTACTAGGCAGATTTCTCTATTGTAAAACTTCACGTGGGAAATCTGCTTAGTTTACGCAGCCACTGCGACGGACTTTTATTTAAAATTATTGTTGAATTGAAGGCTAGCTCACTTTTTTTTTTTTACATACAGTTAGTAACACTCAGGTGTTTAAACTGCATGTTGAAACTAAATGAAAGGCCATATTTCTTTCCATTAAATGTTAACACAACATAATAGGATATATATCAAATATTTTTGTTTTCCATAAAGCATTTACCAATATTACGTCAATTAATTTCTTTACTCATTGGTGAATGGCAAACATACTTATATAATACAATTAGCTCAAATTCTATGAATATATTTTATAAAATCTATCAATTTAATAATTATATATGATCAATTAGTTTTGTTGACAATCTTAATTCCAATCTAAATATATAACACAGATTTTTTAATTTATTGACATGCAAATTTATTAAAATATAACATTCTTTAAAAATGATGGGAAGCTTCTCCCAACTTAAAGAGATAATGTACCTGATCATAAATTATTTTTATGACAAATATTTTGTAGTTTTATTTAATAACTGAACATTTTTGATAGTATTCAGCTTGTGTATAAAAAGTCCGTCACGCAGGGGCTGCGTAAACTAAGCAGATTTCCCACGTGAAGTTTTACAATAGGGAAATCTGCATACTGGTAATACAATACCACCATGATTAAATACAAACGGTAATGAGAAATCTTTCAGTTAATTAAAATAAATTCCCAACTGAAACGGCTTCTGAATTGTAAGAATAATTTATATTTTAATAACTCAAATTTTAGTAGTCCAAGAACTAAAAAAGGGGCGGGGGCAGATGAACAGAACGTATTTGCATAAATCTCACAAAGTAACAAAGGTAAGGTAAGGTTAGGAGAAGCTTCCACCTGAGCCGAGTAATGACGGAAATGGCCGACCTAATCCGAACTATACTCGACCACAGACTTCATAAAAATGCAAATATCTCGGTTAATATTCAAGATAGAGAATAAATGTATATAACAATATTTATAGTAAATTTAATTTGCAATAAGATTGATTCTATACAATTTTTCGATCCGATGCATAATAACACAGAGATATTTTGAATTTTCGAAAATCCCCCCTCTAGTCCGATTTCATCCATTAACGAACTTGATCTGTCTTTTTACATAAAATGGTTAAATATCGAGTTTCGTAACAATCAAACAAAACTTGCGACCGCTAGAGCGTTAACAGACAAATATATATATATATATATATATATATATATATATATATATATATATATATATATATATATATATATATATATAATTTTGAATTTAGTTTGCTAGTAAGTTTTAAGGACACCCATCTTATAATTCCTCAATTGTTGTCTCTATGACATGGGCTGTTAATGAGGTACAGAATTTGGTAAATACAAAATTCCCTTCAATTTTACTCCTATGTGAGCTTAAATTTCCCTTTGTGCTAAATAATAACAAAAGTCACTTCGATGACTGTTTATTGTTTTGCTCGTGGTCTGCAATAGTGGTAATACTCAAAAATCACATCTATATATATATAAAATTGTAACCTCTTTCTGTACTTTGATTTTTTTCTCGAAATTTCACGATAACTTTTCGTTTCAGATTTCATAGACTCCATATCTGCATTTTGTTTCTTTCGTGTATGTTTGTTTGTTTGTTTGTTTGTTTGTTTGTTACCTTTTCACGCATAAACGGCTGAACCGAATTTTATGAAACTTGGTATGTATATTACTACTAACCCAACTTAGACTTTAGGCTATATTAATTTTCTCTGAGACGAACAGGAGTGGGGGTTATAAGGGAAGCCTGAAATTAAAAATAGCTATATTTCGTTTCCTATTAGATGTTCCGAAACTCTACTAATAACAAAAGTTCTTTATTTTGTTATTTAGAGTAACTTTTGTTATATACACTTTTGTCGTATACCGAAGTGTAAATGCGTTATACGCTAAAAATTATAGCGGGAGTCAACAATTTTATTTGACACTAAAGACTCAACCGAACTAAATAAAACTCGGTATGTGTATTAGCAGTGAGACCTTCATTATAATAAGCCATACCAACATTTCTATGGACGGGCAGGAGTGGGGGTTATAAGGGAAGCCTGAAGTTAAAAATAGCGATATTTTGTTTCCTATTGGTTTTTCGGCAAATATGAACATAACAAAAGTTGTTTATTTTGTTATTTGGAGTAACTTTTATTATATACACTTTTGTCGTATACCTAAGTATAAATGAGTTATACGTTAAAACTTTAGCGGGCACTAACGGCTGAACCGAACTTAACAAAACTCGGTATGTCATTTAGCATTAATTCTTCCATGATTATAAGTTATATTAAAATTTTTAGGTTCGAACGGGAGGGGGGTTATAAGGGAGGCCTGAAATAAAAATTCACCATATTTACATGTATATGAGACGGGAAATATAAAAATATCGAAGACTGTGAAGAATTATCGAACAAATAATTCTATTATTAGCAAATCACCGGCAACGACGGGTATCAATCCTAAACACTGGGACGGGTAAATGTCAAAATATTGTGCAATGTAAAGCCTGCTAAAAAATACCATCACCATTCAGCCTCAAATGAATTCCCGGGCGAAGCCGGGTATCTGAGCTAGTGTTGATATAAATTAATTTGAAATATGCCTGTGTACTACAGAAAACTATACTTCTGAAACACTGGCCCAACTTGAAAAGTGACTCCATTGACAGAGGTCTGCCAAGCACCAGGTGCTGAGAATTTTCAATACTGTAGGCAATATAAATAACAAAGCAAAGAATGGAACAGTAGCACTTATGTCATCTTGGTGGAATACTATACTATAACTGTTGTCATATCTGTCTGTGAAGACCTTTGTTACTGGCTGATCTTCGAATACGTCACGCAAGAGCTTTCGATGCGAAGGCACCTTCTTCTCTCAGTTGCTCTAGAGATTTACCGGAAATGAGCTATGGAGGTACTCATGACGCGATTTTTGAAAAATTTCTTCAAATGTCCATCGATCCTACCCAGGAAATTATGAAAATGAAGTTCGTTCAAAATTATATATATAATTTTATATATCTTATAATATAAAAGCGGTGACAATTTTTGTTTGATCTTTACCAAACTTGATATTTAATCGTTCTATGTAAAAAAAAAAAAGATCAAGTTCGTTAACGGCTGAAATCAGACCAGTGGGAGGAGGGGTTTAGAGGGGGGATTTTTGAAATATCTTTGTTACTATACGTATAGAACCAAATTGTATAGAACCCATCTTATTGCAAATTAAATGAACTATAAATATTGTTATAAATGTTTGTTCTCTATTTTTAATATTAACCGCGATACTTGCATTTTTTAGTTTTCATCCTTTAGCAAACCCCCACATCTACTCATTTTAAATAAACAATACTCTCTTTTTTATAATAAACCACATTATTTGAAGCTTAAATACCAAATATTGTTTTCAAGAGACCTTTATTATACAAGATACATGCAAATATGTTCTGGTGAGTATTAGAAACATTTTTTTCAAGCATTATTATTATTTTAATAAATATAAATAAAGAAATAGCACATTGTTAATAAATGAATAGAATTAAAATAATATTAGAAGCAAAACCACATTATACCTGCCACTCAAATGATGTAGGGACATACAGATTATTTACCAGCCTGACAGAAGTCCAGTTCACCTGAAAATAAATCACAAAGATAAGATGAGAAGGAAGGCAGAATGAATAACTTGGTCAACTTTGTTTTTTCTCTTCAGTAAATTAAAAAATAAAATAAATCATAATTTTTGAAGAGCTATTTAATATTTCATTACTCTACGAATTATACGTTCTGTATAGGTGAATATTTAAGGATGTTTATACTCAATAATTAAGGGTTACCAAATGTAATAAATATAATTTTGGAATGGTGTCATGAAATAGTTAAAAGTGACACAAATCAACCCTTTAGAATGACAATTCAAATAACAAAATAGAAGAAAATGAGTTAATATGACAAGTTGCTGTCTTATGTTACAATTATTTGTATTATTTAATAAACATCCGCTTTTTGCTACCATACCTAATTGTGTTACAATTAGCACTTACTTATGGAGCAATCTTCAGACAAATAACCAAGATATAAGAAGGCTGAAATTCTGAGTTATTACTTAATTTGAAGCTATGTCCCATCCAAATGAGCATTTCCGATGCATTTTTATGATTAAAAATCTAATATTTTTATAAAATAAATTCCAAAAAGATTTCTTTGTTTGAAAAAAATTTTTATTGGGTTAGAAAAGGTTTCATTAGGATAGAAAAGGTTTCATGGGAGTAGAAAAGGTTTCATCGGGATAGAAAAGGTTTCATGGGAGTAGAAAAGGTTTCATCGGGATAGAAAAGGTTTCATCGGGATAGATAAGGTTTCATGGGAGTAGAAAAGGTTTCATCGGGATAGAAAAGGTTTCATGGGAGTAGAAAAGGTTTCATCGGGTTCGAAAAGGTTTCATGGGAGTAGAAAAGGTTTCATCGGGATAGAAAAGGTTTCATGGGGGTAGAAAAGGTTTCATCGGGATAGAAAAGGTTTCATGGGGGTAGAAAAGGTTTCATCGGGATAGAAAAGGTTTCATGGGAGTAGAAGAGGTTTCATCGGGATAGAACAGGTTACATTTTGCCAAACAAATATATCATTAAGATAAAAAACTTATATGAGCATCATGATAATTCCTTGTACTTCCTATTAAATGAAGTAAACAACCATATTTATTTTTAGCTGGTGGTGAGGGTGATGAATGGTTAATCACAAAACTATATATGGCTCCTCACAATTTTATTTCTTTTAAACGCTGAGCGCTTTCGGGGACTAAATCCCCATCCTCAGAGCTACAAAACAATGTAACACCATAATTAGGAGTCTAAAAATCAGTTGTTAAAAATGTTTACATAATTGGTCATATAACAAAAACGTCTATAACATTATAAAAATTTTTACAATAATAACACCTATATTCAAAAACATATTTACAATTAAAATATAACACATTAATAATTCCTATTTAAACATTAAAATAATATTATAAGCAAAAAATTACCGTCAGAGCGTAGGGCGATCCTATAGGCTTGCTACCAGGCTAAACCCTGCCGATGCACTGAGGGCAAGGGGATCATTCCAAGCCGCTAGGGAGGGGGCAGAGACAAGTCTGGACATGAGAGACGCGTTTGTGTCAGTCTGCACATTTACATTGTCTTTATTTATGGCTTTTTCAAGTTTTATTTCAATAGCCTCCACCATGTCCAACAGATAACCTTTAACGTCGCTATGAATTAATTTTATCCGGTGGTCTCCAGCATGGTGGTTGTGCTCCTTACAGTGTGCATAAAACTCTGAGCCTGCTCTCATGTGTTCCTTAGCCCTGATCCGTAACTTCCTCTCTGTCCTCCCAACGTAGCTGGCTTCACACATCCCACACTTCATCATGTACACCCCTGATCTGTCTCCTAGAGGAGTAGCATCCTTGATTTTAGAAATAAAATTCTGAAGTGACGCCCTCTTTCTGTAGGCTATTCTAATGCCCTGCCTGTTTAATTTCCTTCCCAGGATTTCTGATAGCCTGCCCAAATATGGCAATATTCCCCAGGATTTAACTTCTTCCCCTCCACCCCTAAAAGTCTCCCTCATCAATTTTTTAGAAACCCTCCTGTCATATATTTTTCCTACTGTGGCCATTCCGTTCCCCTAAGTGGTAAATATGGCATAATTCTTTTTGGTAATTTTCATCGTCCATTGGAACAGATAGGAGCCTGTCAATGAGATATATGAATGGGGTTTCTTTTACTCTGGGGTGTTGGAAAGACATTTGGTTTATACTTATGTCCGTGCATGTGGGCTTTCTATAAATTGAAAATTTAACTCCCTCTCCGCTCCTATAAATGTTTAGGTCCAGGAAGGTTATTTTTCCTGCCTCCTCTTGGTCCAAAGTAAATTTTATGTTGGGATGTTGCGCATTTAAGTAGTTGTGCATCCTTTGCAAGTCTTCAGTTGAACCATCAAAAATACATAAAGTGTCATCGACGTAACGTGCCCAGAATTTAATTTTTGTTTTTAAAGGGGTTTCTGTCCGACATTATAAAACAATGTTCGAACCAATTCATGAATATATCGGCCGCGAGGGGGCTGATCGGATTTCCCATAGCAAGACCTTTCTGTTTATAATATTTGCCTTCGAACAGACAGTAGCCCTGCGAAAGTATAATCTTTATTACATTCGAGATTTCCAAGGAAATTATAGGGTCACATTTTTTATAATATAGCGCCTTATCAAAAAGCGACCACGCTTCCTGGGGGGGTATGTTTGAATACATGTTTACTATGTCAAAGGACACAATTATGCACGTTTTGCTTAAATGTAATTTGGGAGGCAGGGGATTTTTATTAATGAGGCCACTACGCTCCTCCGGTTTAAACAATACATTACAGTTAAATATTGCCTCTTTCACCTTTTTATTGAATGTATTAGTAGGATCCACTTCCAACTCTTCACATTTTTCATCAATTAACAATGAATAAGTTTTATTTAGATAAGTATCCTTTTTCATTATCACAGCAGCCTGGCTTTTATCTGCTTTTATGATTAAAAGATCATTTAATTTAAATTTGTGATTAATTCCTTTAATAATCTTATGCTTATAAAAAATGTGACCCTATAATTTCCTTGGAAATCTCGAATGTAATAAAGATTATACTTTCGCAGGGCTACTGTCTGTTCGAAGGCAAATATTATAAACAGAAAGGTCTTGCTATGGGAAATCCGATCAGCCCCCTCGCGGCCGATATATTCATGAATTGGTTCGAACATTGTTTTATAATGTCGGACAGAAACCCCTTTAAAAACAAAATTAAATTCTGGGCACGTTACGTCGATGACACTTTATGTATTTTTGATGGTTCAACTGAAGACTTGCAAAGGATGCACAACTACTTAAATGCGCAACATCCCAACATAAAATTTACTTTGGACCAAGAGGAGGCAGGAAAAATAACCTTCCTGGACCTAAACATTTATAGGAGCGGAGAGGGAGTTAAATTTTCAATTTATAGAAAGCCCACATGCACGGACATAAGTATAAACCAAATGTCTTTCCAACACCCCAGAGTAAAAGAAACCCCATTCATATATCTCATTGACAGGCTCCTATCTGTTCCAATGGACGATGAAAATTACCAAAAAGAATTATGCCATATTTACCACTTAGGGGAACGGAATGGCCACAGTCGGGAATTTATAAGAAAAATATATGACAGGAGGGTTTCTAAAAAATTGATGAGGGAGACTTTTAGGGGTGGAGGGGAAGAAGTTAAATCCTGGGGAATATTGCCATATTTGGGCAGGCTATCAGAAATCCTGGGAAGGAAATTAAACAGGCAGGGCATTAGAATAGCCTACAGAAAGAGGGCGTCACTTCAGAATTTTATTTCTAAAATCAAGAATGCTACTCCTCTAGGAGACAGATCAGGGGTGTACATGATGAAGTGTGGGATGTGTGAAGCCAGCTACGTTGGGAGGACAGAGAGGAAGTTACGGATCAGGGCTAAGGAACACATGAGAGCAGGCTCAGAGTTTTATGCACACTGTAAGGAGCACAACCACCATGCTGGAGACCACCGGATAAAATTAATTCATAGCGACGTTAAAGGTTATCTGTTGGACATGGTGGAGGCTATTGAAATAAAACTTGAAAAAGCCATAAATAAAGACAATGTAAATGTGCAGACTGACACAAACGCGTCTCTCATGTCCAGACTTGTCTCTGCCCCCTCCCTAGCGGCTTGGAATGATCCCCTTGCCCTCAGTGCATCGGCAGGGTTTAGCCTGGTAGCAAGCCTATAGGATCGCCCTACGCTCTGACGGTAATTTTTTGCTTATAATATTATTTTAATGTTTAAATAGGAATTATTAATGTGTTATATTTTAATTGTAAATATGTTTTTGAATATAGGTGTTATTATTGTAAAAATTTTTATAATGTTATAGACGTTTTTGTTATATGACCAATTATGTAAACATTTTTAACAACTGATTTTTAGACTCCTAATTATGGTGTTACATTGTTTTGTAGCTCTGAGGATGGGGATTTAGTCCCCGAAAGCGCTCAGCGTTTAAAAGAAATAAAATTGTGAGGAGCCATATATAGTTTTGTGATTAACTAAGTAAACAATGTTTTGCAGCACTTCATTTAAAATTATTTCTTTTGAAAATAATATATAATCTGCCTGTTTCAACGTATCGTTCAAAAATTATCATAGAGCATAATTAATATATTTCTGTTATGATAAACATAAAAGGTTCTATATAGGCCTGTATCTCTAATAAGTACATAGCAGTTTACAATTTTTTATTATCAACCACTCCTATCCATCAATTTTAATCAAAAGGGGAGGTGTACATTTGGATGTTACAACAATCCTAAAATGAAATTTCAACATTTTAAGGCTAAATTTTTAATGCACCTGAAATATATCCTCTGGGGAATTCTTCGAATGGATAAGTATTTCTTCTGGAACTATTTTAAGAGTTCTATGAACAACATCAGCAACTAATGTCATATCATAACAGTCATTGTGATTAACAACAAATGATACATTGCTGAAAAATTCAATACATTTATACTTTAGAAAATTATATTCTAAACTCAAACTTTAATCAATATAAATGAATACACAACTACTTTCTGATTTTCTGAAGGACAAATAAATTTTGACTTAAAAATAATATACTTTCCTAAATATGTGCATAACTGGATAAATCATGAAGGAGAACTAAATACATATTCAGAAAACTTATTTTGGAAATGTTATTAGTAGACACACTCAATCACCATGTGATTAATAGTACATTAAAATAATTAGCCAGTGTCCCTTTAATGAAATGGAAAAAACAAACCTTATTTAGAAAAATGTAATCATGAAAAATAAACTTTATGGTAGTATGGCACCAAATCTGAACAAATGCAAAAAAAAAAATACAGAATAAAAATCATTATTTAATAAAATCTGTCACACAGGCTGAATAATCTAAGCAAAATTTTGGAGGCCAGAGTGCCACACATATGATATAAGTTTTGTGTCATTCCAGCACAGATGATGTAATGTATCCATTATAATTTCAGTTTCTCACTTAGCAAGAACTCTTTGTAAATATAGCTTGAAATTTAAGCTTTACATGTACAAAATGTATAGACAAAATTGTAAGGAAAAGCATAACAAACAAGGTTGATTATAAAACATTTTTTAATCCGCTGCATAATAACACAGGTATTTACAAACACATTTCACCCTTTCTCTCTCGACCCACCCACGCTCTCAGATTTCATTCTGGCTCCTTATGAACATCTTTAGTTTTACATGAAACTTTTACACATTGACTGGCAACAACAAAATCAAATTACTTAATGTAATGGCAACATTTTTAGCTTCTTTAGTATTAAAATAACAAGGTAACTAAATAAAAAATTATTTATGCAACTACTCAAGGAAAATCTGATCCTTCATATAAATATATTTTGGCAAATTATATTTATTAATAAGTAGATACTTGAATATGCTTTGTACCTGTAATATTTTCCAAAATTGTTTAAATTTAATGTAATATATTTTTCAACTCTTTGTTTGGGCCCAACAATAAAATAATCATCATTAATGTTCGTAGAGTCCTTTTGCATGTGAAGAAACACTGCTACAGCAAAACTATTTAAATTCTCAACAGCCACTTTTCGAGTGCAGTTTACATATGGAGGAATCTGAAAAATACAATCCCGAATATGCCTTTTAAACTACTGAAAGTGTAATGTTTCAGATTAAGCCTTATAGATGATATAGAATATAATATACATAAAGAAAGTAAAAAATGGATACAAATGTAATTATTGGACCATAAAAATCATTCAGAATACTACACTAACAACATGGATGAAACAAAATACAAAAAAAAAAAAAAGTACAATGCAAAAACTTATTATGCCAATTAATTATCATTAATGAGTGACAAAATTATCCTTTCTTAATTTGTTTTTAAATTGATTTTGATGCACCACTTAAAGTATTCTCTAATTTCATTGTTTCTCAAATGATATTTAATAATATATAAGTTCATTGAATATATTTAATAAATGTCATCAATATATTTTACTAGGAGACAATGAATCAAAATTTTTAAAAGCACTTTATACTTCCCCCATATACAGCAAAAATTTTATTTGAGGCTTGAGCTGCATTCTTCCTTTTATAGAAATAAAAGAGTATCAAGTGATGAAAATGAACTCTCTTTTTCTCCATGAGTATCAGAGTAATGAAGGGAAACATAATATTGATAGGATTATAAACACTGAAGAAAGCCCTCTCTTTCTCCAAATAAGTGACACCTAATTGTGATAACAGGGACTCGGCCTTTGCAGCAGGCCTTGCAGAAATTGGTGGACACTTCAAATAACCTGGTAATTGTGGAAATCTCATTTAATTTTTTTTTTTTTAACAAAAATTCAAATATAGGGTCCCAACCCATTAATCCAGTGCACTTCTTCTTGACAGCAAGACTAGAGCAACATTTAATTGTGGTGGATCAGGAATCCTATTTTTCAAGACTGATTAGGAAAGACAGTAATGGGAAACACAATCTGAAATTCCTTCCTCGTTAGCATCATGGAAGTTCCAAGAGACATATATATATATATATATATATATATATATATATATATATATATATATATATATATATATATGGAAAACCTTCCAAATAGATCAATGTGAGAACCTGTAATATGAGGTTGCTGTTGCAAGGCAGTAAGTTATGCCATGACATATGCATTGAGAAGTGCTGGACAAGTATTTCCATGATAAATGAAAGAGCAAGGGCTTAAGGTAAAAAAAAAGAGAACCTTAAACTAGTCTAGTGACTCTAAAGGAGCATTTGTGTTTGTATTAAGTTCAGGAACCTGGGAAGATTAATAATAGAGAGAAATAGATTGGAAACAGATTTACATCAAGAATAGTCAAAGCATAAATGAAAAATCAGAAGCTTTACCAATTACTAGATTTTGTTGGAAAAATATTTTTAGTAAGTACTTATATGTTTGTTATATTGAGTTAAATTTTGTAATACAGTTAGCATTGGCTGTTTATTCAAAAAGAAAATTCTAACAGATTTGTATTATTCTAACAGAGTCTGATATATTTTGTGCTTTTAAAAGAGGCAAATTGAAGTGGTTGAAAAATATTAAAGAATGGAAGTTATCAGGTATTGGGGAAGGTACAGAAGCAGGGCGAGATAGAGGAAACTTGGGACTTAAGTATCTAGAGGTCCACAATTAGAAGATCCTAGAGGCTGATTGTACTGAATGCTCAAAGATGGTGATGGAAGTTCAGGTCCACAAAAGCACCAGATAGTCACAAACTTTGTATTTCATGATGGGTCCATCAGATTTTGAAAGCTTGAGGTAATTACCATATTTAGAATTAAAAGTAATTCTAAATTTTGGCATAATTATAATAATGTATGGGGCTCAGGTGAGTTAAGGCATATCACTTGGTAAATCTAGTCATGTGTTTGATTCTCACCTGGGCAATAGGAATGTATTTGGTGACAAACTCATTAAATAAAATCCTTTGCCTAGAAAAGTAGTAGTTTAGACTAAGGCTAGAAAAGTGTGGTAACCTATAGATAACCAATCCCAATTAGCCTTAGTAGCATAAAGTGTGTGTTAAGAATTAACAAGAACAGTGTTTGAATACGCCCGAAAGAGTTACATATGTTTAATGTTACCCAATGATGGACTTAGTTTGAAAATGTTTGTAGATCCATCTTCTGCAGTACTAATTTAGCTAGGCAACAGTTTGAACAAAGCTGCATAGGTAAATACTTGCAAAACTTTATTTTCAAATGCATAATTTATCAATCATAAAAATATATTAAAACTATTCTCCTTTTTTTTTTATCATCCAAATCCAATTACCTCAAGCTGGATTTGTTTTATATAATGATTTCTTATTTTATTACAATATACCTGTCCAAAGTCTAAATTTTTCGGCATAATCCTCACATTGTAGAGGTCACTAGGGGTAAGTGGAAAATAAACATCATGGAGTTTATAGTTGATAGCTGACCTCTGTAGTCCTTTACTTTTCTCTTGCAATGATTCTAAACCCATATGCTTATACAACCTAAATATGAAAATCTTAATGAAATTATAGTGCTTAACTGCAAAGTGCAAGAGTTTAATTAATTTCATTAACCATGCAAACATTTACACTTTTATTAACTTTTTCACATTCATTGATGGATTAATTTAAAATTAAAATATAATTCCAGACAAAATAGCTTTATTCTATAGATTTTGAGAAAGTAACGAACTTTCTACATAGCCGAATATAATCCAAAGCTAAAGAAAATATCCAAAGATTGGATATTCATTGGCTACAATGAGAATTTATTCTGAGAGACAATAAATTCTGCACTCAAGTTTGTGGGATCATTGTTTAAGAAAGTTAAATTAGTTTTAAAAATGTTATAAACTCTTCAAAAGTGTATAGATTACTTATACGATTTCAATAATGTTAGATCTTAGCATAAATTCAGGAGGAGTGTAAGAATATCCTTGAAAATAATTAAAATTAAAAGATTTCAAACTTTGTTAGCTTAAAAATATTCAAAATAAATGCATGCACATTTAAAAAAAATCTAGATGTAACAAATAGACATTATCTCCTATGACATTTTATTTAGACTGTAACACAAAAATTAAGTGTTTGTTGTAAAAATCTTTGTTAAAAACCACTTAATTCTTTATTTGAAAATCAGTTTTACTATATTTTCAAAAAATAAAAGGAATGATGGGAAATCAAGGTATACACAACAAAATCTTCACAAAGGGGAAACAAATTTAGACCTCACAAAAATTAGTTTTATTCACGGCATAGGATTCACCATACATGACATTGCAAAATTTCAAGGAGACGTTTACGCTAGTTTTATAATAATAGCCTTTTCAAAAACACCAATTAAATATCCCTTAGAAATCATGATTTGTATGATACAGGATGTGGGAGTAGAGGTCTAGGAAACAAAATGTCATCCCATCAAGTTGTTTACTTAAGGACAAGGCCTTTAGAACCTAACGCATTATCATCTGGTGCTAGCAGCTATTCTTGAACCTCGTACATTAGTGCCAAAAGGTCTTGTACTTAATTTAATAAACAACTTATTGGGGAAATGACTCCCTGTTTATCTTTTTTCTTAGAAACATTGATTAACACCAGTGAGGTGTATATAATTAATTTGTTATTTAATAACATTCAGTTTGTGCTGCTAAAGGCTAATTAGGATAGGTTATCTATAGGTTATCACCCTTTTCTAGCCAGGGTTGGACTATGGATTTTATTTAATGAGTTTGTCACTAAATAAATCCCTATAGCCCAGGTGAGAATCGAACTGATGATTCTAGGATTGTAGGTGAGAGCCACTATAGTGGCTTTGCGCAAGGAAAGGGTTAATACCAACACTTTTATTTTACATGGCTAGCTTGAGCCTCTATAATTAATTATAAGGTAAATAATTTGTTTTGTAAGAAATTATAATTGTTAGAAGCCTATTTATAAAATTATTATAGATATGTCATTGAAATTTAGCATTGAAAACATCCAGGAGGGTAAAACTTATAGTAGTAGTTTTGTGACTAAAAACTACATTTTGTGAGGCCTGAAGATCTCTTCTAATTCTTATTATACCCATTGATGAAACATTACTATGTTATTTTCAGAAAATTCTCTAGAAGGTTCTAATAGTGGTAGGATTGGAGGATAAGAGCAGTCCATTGTTTTTTCAATTGTAGAATAAAAAAATTGAAACAGTCATTTTTTGAGTATATATAAGGGATCTTTCTAACATTGTATTGCAGCATAGAGATCTCAAACAGAATGAGTTTAAAGGTAGATTTTATGGGAAATAAAGATGATTAACTAACTACAAAAGCATATCATGAATATAACTTTTTCTGTTATGAAGATAACGATGATGATACTGAATTTTTATTTAACTTTCTTAATTGTTCAGCTCTTCATGCATTTTGTTCCTACATCAACTAATATTATATATGAACTAAATGAAATAAATGAAAACTAATCCTTAATATATAATTTGATTAAGAGATGTTTAAAAATACAGGTTGGTCCTTCTTACACAATACTTATAATATATTTATTGTGCAAATTGAATGGGTAGAGAAAAAACTAACATAAGACTTCAATTAAGATGTAGAAAAATCCCCCTCATAAAAAAAAAATCTTCTATGTACCTCATTTCACATGGAGATTTTCTCCAATAATGTTTATCATCTTCTTTTAAAATGGATTTAAGTTTTTCCAATGTCACTTGAGCGAGAAACTTTCTGTACTTGTTTTCATGATCCCTGATTTTCTGAATCTCAGATTCAGAATATGTATTTTCTTTCTCAATAGGTGGTACATATCTTTCTTTTCCAGTAAAAATAGTCCTTAAAACAAATATAAAGAATAAGGTAAAAATCACAAGACAATATAAGACATGCCACGATTACTGTGATAATGACTGCTAAGTTGTGTTACAAAGAAAGCCTCCAAAATCAGTGACAGCAATGGAACATAAATGACCTGTGTACAAAAAATATAGAGAAGCTGAGATAAACAAAAAAATGTCTGTCACACAGGGGCTGCGTAAACTAAGCAGATTTCCCATGTGAAGTTTTACGATAAATCTATATACTGGTAACATTTAACATCACTGTGAATATTAAATGAATAAATACAAATGATAATGTGAAATGATTCAGTCTATTTACATGTTGATTACCTCCTTAACAGGAAGCCCCTGAATTTAAAACAAACAGGTTGGCGAACCTCCCAGAGCTGAAAGATAGATAGAAATATTTTTGTTCGAAAGAAAAACAATTACAGAACATGTCTGAATATAAAATATTAATTTTATTGAAAACTATTAATTATATCTAGAACTGCAATTTATAATGAGGACCTCATTTTCTTCATCTCCTGGGTAGGATCGATCGATAGAGATTTGAAGAAATTTTTCGAAAATCGCATCATGAGTACGACCTCAATAGCTGATTTCCCTTAAGGTAAATCTGCTAAAACCACTTTTTATATTAATTGAACTCACTAATTTTCAAAAACGTATATTGCTTATAAGAAAAATTGAGCACCTCATTTTTTTGTCAGTCGGTTTAACCCGTAGAGATCTAGGTCTATCGTTTGGAAATGCTATATAACCATCACTTTGAAGCCAGGGTTTATTTTTGTTAGATTTTGGGATCATTGCTCCTCTTGGCTTGGCAATTGTGTCAGAAAATGTAATCTTTTCAGTATGAATCCCAACCTCATGAGCAATATCTGGTGTAATACCTGCAATAGTAATTGAATAACATTTAATTAATTTTTTGTTCAAACATAATTAAATTATCTCATTAGCACAAACGTTTATGTGATGAGTGGGTGGAGGGGGGGGGGTCAGAAATGTGTTAGTGCTGGAGGGGGAAGCAAACCCAGTGCTACCTCACTCTGAAGTAGACACCTATGCATAGGGCCCTGCCATACACAATTATCAGAGTGATAAACGTGATTAAAAAAATCTGTAATAAAAACTGGTATTGTATTGTTTAAAGAATTACATATATATATGAGGCATTAATGGTAACTAATATAATACAGTGCATAGAGAATTTCATGAAAATATATCTATCCACAATTGAAATACGAAGTGCAAAAGAATAAACAGTCAGTTGGGCATTAGATGATTCTTCTCTTGCAACTTTGGGAAATAAATAATAAAATATTAATTACCCATAATAAACTTAGCTTCTGGTATTTGAGCCGTAGATTGCACTCCAATCTGCACAGGTATTTTTAGATACCCAATTAATGTTTTGCCTTTTTCAGTAGTGAAGTTCTTGTAAGAGGAGATGTCAAATATTATATATTTTGTTGAAATCCCTGTGAAAAATAATAAGTTATTTTATACTTTTAGTTCAGCTGACTGATAATGATTTTTCAAACTGTTTTTTGAGTAACAGTTTTTCGACTGTCAACAGTTTAATCTCATAATTCCTGCTCGCATGTCGAGCTCCTTTTCAATTGATAAAATTAATTAGAAATAGACATGAAGCAAGTAAACTGCTACAGATTTGCTGATAACATGTTTATTATTAAGATGAATCGATTACAGCTTTGGTAGTCTTTATTCTAAAAATCAAAATATTTTAATATGTGTACATTGAGTTGTTTTATATGTTGTAGTTAAACAAATGTTATTCATCAATATTAACTTTTTTCTTTAGAGATTTCCTTATACTTTGATGACACTTGATGAAACATAAATAATTAATTACTTATAATAATTTGATGAAAATAAACAAATTCATAACTTAAAACTATTTAATTCATGGGAAACACACCTTTTCTTTAAGTAAATAACACTTCTTATTTATTGGTGTATTTCTTTTGAAATAATGCAAAACTTATCTCAAAATTTAAAACACTTGGCTATTTTGTATATATTTAAAAAATAATAAAACCACTTGAAGGCTTAGTTTGTTAGGTAAACAGGATAATTATGAAGAGCTGATTTAAAAGGAGTCCAAGAAGGTATTATAGGTTGAGGTATATAATGTAATTAAAGAACAAATAAAAATAATAAATTATAGAACATATTTTACAGTGAATACCTAATGATGTTACTCTAAGGATTAACGATAGCTCCACAGACTTCCCCCCCAAGATCATCACCTCGGGAGGATTTACGCTAAATCCTGGACTCTTCTTGAACTTGCAGAATACTGGAAGATCTTGACTATTTTTAATATGTACCACTCTGGCTATTTTGTCTCCTTCATTGATAGGATTGAAGACAAAAGAAGATGTAAGCAATCCAAGTTGAGGCTTTTGTCCACAGCCATGGAGGCATAAACGTAAATTTAGGTAATCAGTAGCTTCATCATTCACTGAAAGGAATATCATAAAGTAGTAACTCCTTTAGACCAGGAGGATTTTAAATATATTAAAAAAAAAAGTAATGATTGTCATCACAATAAATCTAAATGAATCTGCTGTCTTGATGAGTTGGTGCTGTCCATAGGATATTTCCCAGAGATACAAGAACACAACATTGGTGGACTGACATAAATATAAAATTTGTCTTTCTCATGTTAACCTCTACAAGAGGTGGAAGGGGAGACTGTATCTTGTAGTATTTTAGTGCTCTCCAATTCGCATAGAGTAAAATCTCTTTCCTTTTAAAAGATGCAGGCATAGACGCCTCACAATTCTAATGAGAGTAGTGGAACACTTCTGGTAGCCCTTCCTCAGATCAAGATGGTCAACTGAGCCCCCCCCCCCCGCTGAAAATGAATCCGTAACTAAATTAGTAGTGTCTTGGAGAGTCACAAAAGAATGGAAATAATTCCAGGACATATTGCTTCGTGAGCCCCACCCAAGTTTTCCTATTCTTAAACTTTTTATAATAATAAAACATATGTGCTTTAAAGAAAGTCAAATGATTTTCTCTTCTGAAAAAAGAGCGATCTGAGAAACATCTTATCTCCTCAGTCTTAAAAGAAAGAAAAGGTTTACACATTGAAAAGGGTGTATTGTGTTCATATGAATGTTTTACTGCTGAATTTGTCTCAAAAAAAAAAAAAAAAAAAAAAAAAAAAACGGTTTAGAAGACAACTGGGACAAGTGTAGTAAATAGTATTCACCAATAATGGCTAAAGCAATAATAAACAAATGGAATGGAATTAAATAATCTGATATAATAAATTGAAGTATCACATAACCCTTTTGCTAAATTAAATTAATGCCTTATTAGTAATGATATGGTTGACATGGTGGAAGGTTGTCTCTCTGATCCATTTATGAAATATTTTATTGGTAAATTAAGCTATTCACTTATAATTTGAAAGACTGATTAAGGATAATATGATGCAAAGTATTATTCATGAGTTATGAGTATATAATTTTCCAACAGAGTGCGAGAGATGAGCAAATTATTAGAAATATTTTTTAGATTATTAAATCCAAATTAAACTAATTTTAATGTTGGTTTTTTTAAAAAATAAAAAAATCAGTATTATTAAATCAGTTATGAACACCACAGTTATACATATGTGAAGGTAGTTAGATTAAATAAAGGTGATAGAGCACAACTCATACTGAGATACTGGTCATACTGAGACTTTTCATTATGGAAAAAATATTAGACAGATATCTGAATTAAGTAAACTCACTATTCTATTTCTATTGACATCTCTAAAAAAAAAAAAAAAAAAAAAAAAAAAAATGTATCAATTATACACTCAACCGCAAAAAAAACTGGACACTTAGATTTAGTCTTATAATTTTGTTAAATACTTAATATATATGTATATTAATCTTTTTAATTAAAATAATTGGTTAATCTATAGGTTATTTAAACAAAATCTGCCAAAAGTGAATAATTTTTATTGATTATTTACAAAAAAATACAAAATAAAAAAAATGAAAAAGATAAATTAACACATTTTTAAAAAAAAAATTATTCTTCATATTTATTACAGTGAATGGTAGACTTCGCTACCCCAAGCGTTTCGGCAATGTAACGTAAGCTCCGGCCTTCCATCTAAGTTTGAAAGACCCATTATTCTGGACCGAAATAAAAATAAAACATTAATTAAAGAAAATGCTTGGTTAATAATTAAAGATGTTTAAATGTGCGAAAAACTACTTACAGTTTAGAATAGATCAACTTCACGACAAATAAATCTAATCTGAGTTTTATCTAATTGTTTACTAATCCTGAAGGGATTAGTTCAATGGACTTAGACTCTAAATTCTCTGTAATAACTAGAATACCCACATAAAGAAAATTGCTGAAAATTAGCTTTTAATACGACAAAAATGAAGTGCCCGGTTTTTTTTGCGGTTGAGTGTATATTGGAGTTTAGGTTAGGTTAACCATGAGAGGCAGGTTGTTTTAAAAGAGCTGGTAAGCCAAGAGCCATGGTGTTTGCAACACAAGAGCAATAGGAATTTAAACAAGGATCAACTCACTAAACGAAATATTTATCCAACACTACCTAAAAAGGGATGGTAACCTAGAGTTAACCCATCCTGATTAGGCGTTCTTGAAATCATCAACATAATATTATTAAATAAATATCACAAAATAGACCATAAAGTCAAAGAAAACTAAATACTGAGCTTTAGATTTAATTTTATTCAATCCAATATATTATCACTTGAATCCCTTTTGCTCGAAGTGCCTCAATGAACATTTGCATTAGTAATTTTTTTTTTAATTTAGTATTACTCACTGTCATAAACAGAATATAATTTGCCCATTTTCTTGTCCATCCAATCAGACACACTGATTTTGAAAACTCTGAGAAAGCATAAATATTCCTTTTCGGCAGGCTGTTCATGCATCCATCCTTTATCAGGAACTTTAATGTTAGGGTGAAACCTAAAATTTAATTTAAATGTTGCTGATATTGGTAATGTAATTAATAATGTAATTATACTTGCAAAGCTAGCTTTAAGAAGGTTCTGCTCAAGGGAAATCAGCTATTGTATGTGGCTGTGTGTGTGTGTTATACACACAAACACACACACACACACACACACACACAAATAGATAAGATATATATGCCTTTAATGCTCTAGTAGTCACAATTTCTGTTTGATCAATATTAAAACTTGATATTTAAATGTTTTATGAAAAACAACAGATCAATTTTGTTAATGGCTGAAATTGTTTCAGTTCAGTAAGAGGGGGGGGGGAGGGGTTCAAATCGAAAATTGAAATATTTCGGTTAATATGAGTCAGATCAAAAAATTTTAGATATTCAAATTAGAAACCTTCTCAATAGAGTGATTTTTTTTTTGTAGAACAGTGTTATTGGTAATTTAATTTCCAACAATTTTTGTTCTATATGTTTTTGCTAATTTGAACAATTAACCAAGGTATTTGTATTTTTTTCTTTTGGTTTCAGCCTTCAGATACACCTCACATTTTACGTATACATAAATAATTTTGAAGTACTTCATTCATAAATTTACCTGTAAACATTTATAAATAAATGTACCTGTAAGTAATAATTTTTATGCAAATACCCTGAACAAAATGTGAGAAAAAATACATACCAAACTGTGAAAATTCGAGATTCAAAAGGTCCTAAAGTACCTTCCATAGGTTCAACTGAAAAATTATTATAGTTCAAGGAATCCTCAGTTTCCATTTCTTTTACTTCATTTATAGTCTAGAAAAAATGTAAAACTAATTGTTTTAAGATGGCGATGACGGTGGTCATAACTAAGTGTTTTTTAAGCTCTAAAAATGACTTAAAAATTTACTTTTTATAATATACATAAGCTACCAAAATTTTCACAAAAAAATACTTCCTTATTTGTTAATCCTCCAGAAGTATTATTTTATTCCAAACCCAGCATTTCCTAATGTACATTCAAAATAAAAGATAAACATATTTTCAGTAACAAAAATCCATTAGAAAATAAATAAAGTGGTGAATATTTATAGGCTGAATTGTTGTTGGGAAACAGTAACAATATTTTATAAGAACCTTTACTAAAGTGAATGTAAAAAGCTGGAAGTAGTTGACTTAAAGGGAAGAAAAAGAAGTTGTATAAATATTGTCTATCGGATTGATATATCTAGGTAAATAAAACCGTTTTCAATCCTACATTCATACACATTCTGAACACTAAAAACATAATTATTTTGAGAATACTACAAAGGTACCCAGCAACAGTATAGCTACACTTTCAAGCCATACAGCAATATACTGACGAATATAGTAACTTGGAGCATTTAGATGCTAGATCCATTTTATTTTTCTTAGTTATAAAAAACAATGATATATCACTTTAATGGTGTGTTCATTTTATCAAATATCAATACTCTGGTTGCAAACTTTTAAATAGTCGAAGCCATCCTATGATTTTGCAAGACTGGTTCTGTTATCAATTGATACTTTTAACACATTCAGTTCTGGGCACATTTACAATACCAATCCTGTGAGACCAAGGAGAAAATTTCGAACAGGAGTTGAGGCAAAAGTTGCGTGACCAGCCATCCAGAGACTCATATGTTGGCGCAACTGTCACATGATTAGCACTGAATGGGTTAAGAGCATATCAATTTTATTATTCGCATATTTCCCTTAAGCATCCCCCAATAATTTTCAGGTTATACTTAACGAGCAATTTTGAAAATATTTTAGAAATGCTAATCAATCCCAGTGTGTGTATGTGCTTGTGCGCATGCATTTGCGTGTTTGTATAGCATGTATGTATGTGTATGTATATGTGTATATATATATATATATATATATATATATATATATATATATATATATATATATATATATATGTATACAAATTAATGAATGATGATAGTTTAAGAAAAATGAATATATACATGATTATAAGGTACAAAATACAAATACACTAAAAAAAAATATTGCTTACATACAGTGAATTTAGAAAACAACTTATGTTTCACTCTTTATAGGCCTTCCAAGAGGGGAGGGGTTTAAAATCAAAAACACTTAGAGGGAATAAATTCAAAAAATCTCCTTCATTTTGAGACAGATGGAAAAATAATACATAATCGACCATGTTCAATGTTTAACATTCTACATATCTTTTTTCAAACTCAAATAATAAGAGAGGTTTGTATCTTTTTATTTTTAGCCCTCAAGCCCCTACAACTGTATCACTAAATATCTCATGCCCAACTTAAAATTTTAGTCATGTTTACATAGGTTTATTTTTATGAGATAAATACAGAATTGAAGTCGAGATATCATCAGCTGAAACAACATTCCAGAGCACGGGCAGTCTGCTTCGTTTATGCAGCACCTGAGACCAACTTTTTTAGTTTTGAGGAATCACAATAGCAGTTCAGTGATTAGAAAAAGTGCCAATAATATTTCTTATTTCAAAACAAGTGATTTGATACCTACCTAAAAATAAAATGAAAAGGCACATTTGTTCTATAAAGTATCAATAGAATATCACATAATTATTTTGCTTCATGATGAGAAGAATGAAATTTCTTTCACGGCTTTAAAACTATAACTTTTTACTAAATCTATAAAAAAAACTAAGTTATTTAATTCAAAATGAAATGGCTCAAGAATCATTTATGACAATAATTTGAACCGGAAAGAATAAGTAAAAAATCCTAAAACAGAAATACAATTACCCTTTCCTATGAACAATGTTAATATTATTATTTTTCTAAATTCTTACCATTAATTGATTATCGAGTTCAGCAAGAACAACAAACGAAGCTGGGATGGACGACATGTTCCGCACCACAAGAGTTTCATATCTAACAGTTAGAAAGTATGTGGGAGGGAAATCTATGAGAGTGAATCTTGCCGTTGTGTTTGGATGAACTGCCTGCAGGAATGGTGTTAGCACACTAACTTCTACATAGATCATTGTCGGCGGAAAGCCTTTCACCCTAAAACCAATTGAAATGATAACATGATTCAAAGTTAGTTATAAGATTTCATATTCCACCATTCCTCATCACTGGTATTATCCCGCCCATGAAAAATAAATAAATACCTAGTTAAACATTCGCAGAAAGATAAAATGGCTAATTGACAATCAGTTTCAGGATCAATACTTTACTTTTAATAATTACTTAAGCCTATCACAACTAGCATGCATTTGTACTTTAATGCAGGATATAAAAGTTTCCGTAAATATCTGGAGATATCTCTCTCCAAATAACTATTGGTGCTTCTCAGCAGAAAGAGAAACTCATGGGTCCTCCTAGGATTCATTTCCATCAAAATATAAATTAATAGCCTTAATTATAACAAACAACAAATATTTTAAAACCAATAGAGTTTATTGGAAAAGCCTTTTAAAATATAATCTATTTCTTTCAGTATGGGGAGGGGCATATATCCCCTGACCCTGTGCTCCTACTTACAGATTGCTTGAATGACCGTGACAGTGTTGGGCATTACTCAAGTAAATTTTTACTCTAGTATTAATCATGAGTGAAAATTTAATCATTACTCATCACTCATTAATCACACATAAATTTTTCACTCATCATTCATCACTCTCATAAATGAGTGATTACTTTTAATTATTACTCATCGCTTTTCACTCGTTTTTCCTATGAGTGAAACTATAATCCCCTTCCTTTTTCCTTTACAATAACAAACTACCTATTCTAGTTGGAACCTGCACTGTTAATCTTCTTGAATATTAGTCAGTCAGTCCTCACTAGACAGTGAAACAAATACATTTTAGTGATAATGTCTTTCTCTGTGCCAATACCAAGCCGGTCAGAAAGCAGTGCTGTTAATACCTGCGATTCATCTGACGAAGAAAGGGAAAGCTCTACTGCATTAAATATTACAATTTTAGACGGTAAATTCTTTAAATTAAAATCTATTAATGGTAAAATTTGCATCGGTACTTGCATGCTTTGCCTCCCTAAAGTTGTAGAAATTAAGGGTTACGGGACATCTTCTACAAATTTTAGGTCCCATTTGCAAAGAAGACACGGCATGGAAACCGTAATTGAATATAAAGAATATGCTAAAAATATTAAGGAAAGTAATGTAGGGAGAAGCCACATTACTGCTATTTCAAATTCTTCAAAAAGAAGTAAAACTAACCCCTCAGCTTCAAATAAAAAAAGGGAAAAGTTCAATGAAGCAGTAGTAAAATTTATTATTGATGGTATGGTCCCTTTACGGATTGTTGAAAACAAATATTTCAAGGAAATGTTTAGTGTGCTTGAAATTGAAAACACTGGTGTAGACATCTTTAGTCGTCGTACTTTGGGGAGGAAGATAGATGACTATAATTTACTGTGTGAACAAAAAATAAAGGTTATATATGCAGAAACTACTTACATTTGTACAACTTGTGATATTTGGTCGGGTAGAAAAAGAACTGGATATCAGAAAAATATCAAAGGAAATCTTTTGCTTTGGCTTGTCGTCGTTTTCGTAACACTCATTCAGCTGAACGAATTGCTTTATTATTAAAACAAATATATGATCACTTTGGATTGTCAAACAGTAAGATTGTTGCTACGATTACAGACAATGCTAGTAATTTTATAAAAGCTTTCCGAATTTATGGAGTGAAAAGTAGACTAATTCATTGTGAATCAAGCAATTATATTTTTTCCAATGAGCCACTTACAAGCGTTGATTCTTCCGATAGTGAACACGATAACAATGATGCAAATGAAACCAAAGTTAATACTAATGATTTATCAAGATTTTTATCATATCACATCAGATGTTGTACTCACACTTTAAGTTTATGTGTTTCAAAGGATGGTATTAAGGCTATCCAAACTAATGAAGAGATGTCAATTATTCATAATAATGTACTAAAAAAATGTAATCTGCTATGGAAATCTGCTGCGAGACCCAAAACAGCAGAAATTATTTTTGATATCTTGGGCCATAGTCTTTCACGCCCTATTGAAACTAGATGGAATTCTCTGTACGACAGTTTAAAAGAAATAGCTGCCATGAAAGCTAAAAGTTCCCATCTTTGCACGGCTTTGAATTTAAAATATGCATTAAAAGAAAAAGATTTTCGCTACATTACTGAACACCTTGAATGCACAAAACCGTTCGCCGATTTGATAGACATTTTGCAAGCCGAAAATAATATTTTCTTCGGAATTTTATTACCATCTCTACTTTCTTTAAACAATAAACTGCAAATTTTGTCTAAACGTGACTTTATTCATTGCGGACCTTTGGTTGGTGCTTTGCAAGCAAGTGTTCGACAACGATTTGAAGAATTATTCTCGTTCAACACTGAACTCTCTCAAAAGGCGGCTATTGCAGCATTTTCCTACCCAAGATTCAAAAGGAGGTGGTTGCAGAGTGTACCTGTATCCTATCGCGATTATTTACAAAATATGTTTAAAGATGCAGTTACTTTAGAAAATCCCGAATTTCAAACAGTCGTTCTTGATACTACTAACGAGACCACACAAGAAGATGACGCATTTTTTGATTTTGAAGAATCCTCACTTACATCCGTTTCATTTTCCAATTTATCGTCAATTGAACTACAAATACAGCAGTATTTCAATGACCCGTCAAGAGATTTAGAAAGTTTGGAGAAATATCCAGTTATAAAAAGGACTTTTTACAAGTTCAACACTCCGTTGCCTTCTTCCGCCCCTGTAGAAAGGCTATTCTCTTATGCCACTATGACAAATTTACCGAAAGCAAATAAACTGGCAGATAGCTTTTTTGAAAAAAGGGTAATTCTTAAGGCAAATATGGCATCACTTGATTGAAAGCCCTTTTTAGTGTATTTCTCTATTACTGATACAATTGTTGTATTATTAAAATACAATTCCAATAGCTTAATTTTTTTTTTTTTTTTACATAATATTATTTTAGAAGAAGAAATGTTATATTTATTTTATTGGGCTGTTAGACAATCATTTGATTTTTTTTTTTTTTATCTTATAATATTATTATGAGAAGTTATAATTTGTTTTGTTTAATAAATATATTGTGCTAAAAAATAACTTTTTTGTTTTTAAATCATTACTCATGGTAGTTAAATGAGTGATGAGTGATGAACTCATGGTTTAAAACTAAGAGTGATCACTCATCACTCATAAACATAAGAGTAATGAGTGAAGATCGATCACTCATCACTCATGAACATGAGAGTAAAGAGTGATTTAATCATACTTTTTCTCTTGGTCATAGAAGTGATTACTCATTAATCATCACTCATTTACTCGAGTAATTGCCCAACACTGGACCATGAATATCTCAGAGAATGCCATAAAGTTGGATGAAGTAAATCGAACATTGATAAATTTATTTATAAATTGGCTTTTCACCACTTCTACCAGTAGATAAAATCTGTGCTATTAAAGTTCACAAATAAAGTAAAAATACTGCAAAATCTAAAATAACTAAACATTTTCACAAATTAAAATTCAGTCTAAGCATAATAAATTCACCATACTAAGCAAACTAGTGAATTTACAAGCAAAACTGTGTATTTAAGGCTTCTTTGTTAAATCATGATTAATGAAAGAATGTCAAAACAAGAGGCCATCTAATTTATAAATTAGCTGTAACAAACATTTTAACTCTGCCAAGCAGGCTTATTATATTACTTAGGAATATGAATAATAACCTTCTTCTTTTCTCCTCAGCAAAGCAAGTAATGAATTCAGTTTAAAAAGTGAAATTATTAACAATAAAATTTTGAAAAAATATAACTAAGCAATACTGTCTTAAATATGAAATAAATAAAATAGATATTTTTATTTATAGATATACTTTATTCATTTATAGAATCATCTATAACAAACACCACTAACAAATAAAATGTGGGATAGGACAACCTTGTAGAAAAGCTAACAAAAACGACGACAGATGCCAATTATAAGAGGTAGGTACAAATTAAAACTCTGACATGCTATTGTATCATGGCAGTGGGAGAGCTGGATAAAAAAGGTCAAAGGAGGGAAAAAAGTTTCAAAATATTTCAATACACTACAAAAATTGTTTCAATTTATCTAAAGTTGTCTCTCAATTTTTCTACTAAACGGTATCATATTCCAAAGAACAGGTATTTACCAGAATTCAGTTGAATGTTCTCCAGTGATAAAAGCAGCAATATCAAGCTTAACCCTTTGTGAACTATATGGCACGAGGGTTCCTTTCTTCGGGAAGGCTGTCATATCAAGTACATTTGGCCCTAGATCTATGGAAAATTTGCTTGATCCAGCTCCTGTGTTAGTCAAAAGTAGGTAACGACTCACACATTTCGCACCAAGGTTTATAGTTCCAAAATTAACTTTTTTGGGTGAAACTGAGAGAGCAGCTTTTCCATGTTTCCTATAAACAGAACACATAATTAGAAGAAAATACAAAATATAATTAATGTACCGAAATCAGTCTTCTCTCTTGATTGTAGGAGTTATTTTGAACTCTAGAATAACTTGAATAATTGATTAACTAGTCAACCAAGAAGGACCTCTCCCATTCCCTCTGTATGTATCTCTCATTAAGAACTTTATTACAAAATTCACCTTTTTCATAAAGCTACTTTTCCAGATCAAAAATAATTATAATATTTCTTTCTTTTCTCTTAAATGAACTTCATTTGAGGAGTAAAAATGTTTTTTATTTATTTTTATATATGTTATTACTTGGGTTAATCAATTCTCAATAGAATCACAAAGTTAAAAGCAAAAAGAGGACATTTTCTAATGTGATTCTCAGTTATTAATAGACCAACTCCCACTTTAAAATTAGAACTATGTCCGATAAAAGGTTGTATTTGTTTACTAACTTGAAACAATCACATACCCAGCAACTCTTTCAATTACCACCTACTTACCACCTTTCCTACTAATTGATGACTAAGACACCCACCAACCACTATCAGAATAGAATTTTAAAAAGTTATTTGGTCAATATACTAGCGCATTTTCTAAAGAAAAAAAAATAGACACCAATTCTCAAACACGTCTTAAAACCCGACTTCCAAAAAAATCGGTTTGAATTTCAAAAAGTCTGTTTCAAAAATATAGTTTCTAGCTTCTTTGTTAGCTTTTTAGCGGTAAACATTTTTGAAATATTTAATCTATACTTACCATTTAACAAAGGAAAACAAATTTGGGCGTTAAAGTTAATATTTGGTCCATGAAGGGGGGGGGGGTGTGAGTTTAAAGGGTAACCCCAATCCAATATTCAGAAAATATTAATGTCTACAAGGGAATCCAGTAGATATAAGATAGGTAAATGAGTTAACAATAAATCACGTTGTAATAAATAACTGAATAAATAAAAGTGAAGAGAAAAAATGGGTCAGCAGCAGGAAATTGGTGGGCATTACAAATTTGATTGGCACTTCTCTGGAGTATCCCTCGCGAGTGTCAACCACCATGACATTTAGCGTTTTTCTTTTAAGCCATGGTGTATTTTGTTGAGATTATCAGCTCAATTAAAATGTACATGATGAGCACTGTGATGGATACAAGTGCCTTCAAATATTAATTCATCAGTTACTTCCGCTACCCAAAAGAAAAAGCACCACCTCTTTTTTTACTTTATATGTCGATAGTCTGCTCCTACTTTTAGTCTAGTTTAATTTTTTAATCATCTCATCCATATTCGTATATTCGGAGTATCATGAACTTTAATTCATAGGCCGAAACTCAATCAAAAGTAAGTTAAGTGAAGGCCAAATTAACACTCTTCCCTGTTTCCTATACAATTGTCAGGGAGGGAGGGATTGGAAGGCTCAAAGGCCGTTGCCATAGTAAAGACAGGTGATCCACTACTTACTTCTGTAAGAGCATTTATTAGAAGTGAATAATTTTAAAAAAATCATTTTATAGACTGAACGATAAAAAAGAATGTGAAGGGGGCTCACACTCGAATAGGGACTTCAAGGCAGTGGTTGTTTATCACAACTGGAAGGTGGGAGTCCTGGACTTTTTCATGGGTACATTTAAAGCTCACCACTCGGATGAAGCTTAATCCTGGCGAAAGAAACACTGGTTGACCCTCATCATTCACTTGAAAATTCTGTAACAAAAATATTGAAATTTATACTACATTCTACCACTATGATAGTGAGACAATACAAATCAGAAGCAAATTGTGGTAGAAGAAACGCCTTTATAAAAACCAGAGTACACAAAACATTAAAAGTGAATTTGAAAGGGAAGCTAGAAATACGAAAGGTTCAAGACAAGAATGCCCTTTGTCACGTCTTCTTTCCAATTTTTATATGAAAGGAAATAATGAAAATGAAAGAATCGCCCGAAGGTATACAGATTAACGATAAGTTTGTAAAGGCACCTCAAGTCAATTCAACATAACTTTCCACAACAAAAGTCAAGCCTGTGGAAGGTTACAAGCCAAGGCGGGCTTCCGGCGACAGTGTTGCCCGGCAGGAACTTACAACAGCAATTGGGGATTTGTGCATTATTGAAAAGGCATTAAATAAAATGACCTAATACCGGAAAGACCCTTGGCTAGGTGTTACCGGTATTGTGCTCGCAACGTGGTATACTCTTTTTCAAGCCTTTTTAGCAGATTTCCCTAAAGGGAAATCAGCAATTGAGGTCGTACTCATTACGCGATTTTCGAAAAATTTCTTCAAATGTCCATTGATCCTTCTCAGGAGATGACGAAAATGAGGTCCGTTCAAAATGATAGATATGTTAAAGCTCTAACGGTCGCAATTTGGGCTGAAATCGGACCAGTGGGGGGGGGGGTGGTTAAGAGGGAGATTTTTGAAAATTCGAAATATCGCTGTTACCATATGTCGTATCCAAAAATTGTATAGAACCAATCCTATTGTAAATTAAATTTACCAATTTAATTTAAATGTATATGCATTTATTCTCTATCTTGTATTTTAACCGTGATATTTGCATTTTTCAATTTTCAGCCTTCAGCAAACTCCCAATTCTACTTATGTCACATAAGCAATGCTCTGTTATGTAATAAACCACATTATTCGAAGCTCAAATACCGAAAATTGTTTTTAAGAGACTTTTATTATACGAGATAAATGAAAATATGTTATCGTGACCCCCCCCCCGTTCTTGGACTTCTAAAATTTGATTGATTGAGATAAAAATTATTCTGATCCATTATAAATTACAGTACTAGATATAGTAAATAGTTTTCAATAAAATAATATGTTATGTTCTGATATATTTCCGTAATTGTTTTTCTTTCCTGTGAGAAGTTGGCACACCTGTTTGTTTACGTTTCAGGTGCTTCCAGTCTGGAGATTTCTTACTAGTATTATCCTTTGTATTTATTCACTTGATGTTGACGGACGGTGCTATTGTGTTAACAGCATGTAGATTTATCAATTATCAATCAACATCACGAAGGAAATCTGCTTAGTTTACGCAGCCCCTGCGTGACGGACTTTTTGAGATTCTAGACGGGTTTTTTTTATTTTATTATTTACTCCGGCAGTGGACATTCATTTATTTATCAAGTCATTCAGTTATTTATCAAGTCATTCATTTATTTATTATTGAATCATTTTATTACTAGTTGTTTTTAAAAATGTTTCATTACAAAAGACTTCTTAATTTTAAAATTTTATTATTTAATCTTTCTTCTACTTCTTCAAGTCCAAGCAGCAGATTTTATAGGCAGTTCACTGGTGGCGAAGTCCTAAATAGAAATGAATTCTGCAGATCTTAAAGGACACCTTAGATCCGTTTAAAATTATGATAAAAGCACACACAGAGGTTCAGGTTAGCCATGTGAGATGATTATTATTATTTATTAACGTCCACTTTTTGCAACTCAGGCTAATTGGGACGGGTTATCTACAGGTTACCAGCCTTTTCTAGCCAGAGTGGGACTTAGGATGTTATTTCAATAGGATGAAGCATTGACCTTAATCTCACGTG
Source organism: Riptortus pedestris (assembly GCA_019009955.1). Lineage (NCBI taxonomy): Eukaryota > Metazoa > Arthropoda > Insecta > Hemiptera > Alydidae > Riptortus > Riptortus pedestris. The sequence goes on along the minus strand of CM032229.1, from coordinate 40,663,468 downwards.
GTAAACCTAGAGTGGCGAGTTCGATTCCCCCCAGGCAGAGGAATTTATTTAGTGAGGAATTCATTAAATAATATCCTTAGTCCCACCCTGGCTAGAAAAGCGTGTTAACTTGCAGCTAACCCGTCCCAATCAGCGTATTCATTAATATACAGCACAGTGAACACATTAGAATATCTCCTTTAATTTTATATGGCAGTTACGGTCACTTTGCAATTACCGTTTTGCCTGAACAATATAGTACATACTAACATTTAGTTCGAACCTTTTTTACCTGATCTTTAGAGTATTAAGGAGAAAGTGCGCTCAACGGAAACATGCAACCCTGCGAATTGGTAGTTTTCAGAAGTCTACATAATTTATTTAAAATTATTATGACAAAAAAGTTTTTTTGACAACCATTAGCAAAATATATTTATTAAAAAAGTTGATTACTTGTTTTCTTACCAGTGAGTATGGTTTGTTAACTTTAATAATAATTTTATGAGTACTGATGTTCAAAAACATTATTTTTGACTTATATTCTTCTCCTGGGAATGTGTCCAAGAATAATATTGATTCCGGAGTCAAGGATATCCCTAGTTGCCTGAATTTTTTAGAATTCTCCAAATCCCTGGAAAATATGAAGACTTATTAAAACTGTTTTTTTCTTTACAATATAATTAAAGTTTAAATATTAATTAAGTATATGACTTTGTAAGATGTTTGTTTTAAAATCCAATCACTGAGAAAGGTCTTACATAACTCCTACGAGCAGTACTTCCCGCGGGGACTAGCTAACTTGCAGAATTTAAGTATGAACAATAAAATCATCAAGGCAAGCCGTGTACTAAATGCAAACTGATGACGTTATCAATCACATTCTATTGTACGTTCTAGGCTCTGAAACGTCATATTTGATAACCTAGTCAATTGTCAATAATAAACTGTTTCAAGCAAATCTAATGTCTGAAATCGAACTGGAATGGGGGGGGGGGTTGTTAGAGAAGGGAAAAATTGAAAATTCGATATATTCCGTTAATGGCCTAAATTGTACTTGGAGGAATTGGGGTTGTTAGACCAGGTTAAATGTTTAACCATTTATACCTCCGTTATACGCGTGTGATCGAAACATGTTGCATGACCAATCTAATTACTACAGCAATGTCTTACAATTGTTGTTCTATGTATATGTCTATATTTCGACTCTTAATAGTGTTATTTGCATTTAATTTTTTTCCTCGATTAAACCAAGCTACTACAAATGAGGTTTCCACATAATGCTATTATATTGCAAATATCTGGAATCCTTCTTACGTTTCCAGTTATTATTACATAGGTTCTATAGGATGAGAGAAATAGAGATTAGAATATAAACATGACGTAATTCGGGACAATATGACTACCTGGGACGTCATCCGAAGACTCATTTACCCATGCGGGAAATCTGCTTATCTATATTGCGTAACGTGACAAGGCTTTCATTCTTCACGGTTTGTTTGTTTTTGACACTTCTTTCGGTATTCCAGAATATTATACTCATGACGCGATTTTCGAAAAATTTCCTCGATTTCTCAGATCCTACCCAAGAGATGGCGAAAATGAGGCCCGTTCAAAGCTGTATATATATATATATATATATATATATATATATATATATATATATATATATATATATATATATACATATAATTTTTGTTTGATCGTTACCAAACTCGATATTTAAATATTTTATGTAAAATTAAATATCAAGTTCGTTAATGGCTGATGTCTGACCAGTAGGTGGGGGGGGGGGGGTTAGAGGGAGGAATTTAGAAAATTCTTAATATCTCCGTTATTATGCGTGGGATCGAAAAATAGTATAGAACTAGTCTTGCAATATTTAATGTTCTATAAATCTTGTTATGTGTGAATTTTCACTATCTTAATTATTAACCTAGATATTTGCATTTTTTAGTTTTCGGCCTTCAGTAAACTCCCACTCCTACACATATTAACAATAAGCTGTTATATTATGAAGCCTAAATACCAAATATAGTGGTCATTAAACTTTTACGTTTACGCGGTTAGTTAACGCAGCCCCTGAGGGGCGGACTTTAACCGATAGTTTTACCTACACTCAACCCACACAAGTTCGCTCGCTCTCACACACATAGTATTAGTCAGTAATGACGGCATCTTTGGACAGATTTGGCAATAGCATATTACATTTGAAATGGCCACAATTCCATCACCTAGGGCCGGTGTGCACAAAAAAAAAAAAAAAAAAAAAAAAAAAAATTGTTTTTGTACAATTTGTGAGAAAAACGTGTGATTATAGTTAATGTCATTGTTCTTGACAACGCCCACTTTGTGCTGCTAAGGCTAACCAGAATGGGGTATCCACAGCTTACCATAATTTTCTTGCCAGCATATGACTAAGGATTTAATATATCGGTTAACGGTAAATCAAAGACGATTATTAAATCATAAAAAGAAAATGGCTTTGTTATTTTAAATAACATTTCTAGAATTTATAATCATTATTATTATTTATTAACGTCCACTTTTTGCAACCAAGTCCAATTGGGACGGGTTATCTACAGGTTGCGACCCTTTTCTAGCCAGGATGGCACTCAGGATTTAATTTAATGCATAACTAAATAAATTGCTTTGTCCGGGAATCGAACTCGCCACTCTAGGTTTACTGTGCGAGATTAATTAAAGGCAACGCTTTAACTCACATGGCTAGCCTGAGGCCCCGAATATATTGTTACATTTTTATTACAAAACCAGTAATAAACGTTGATAATTAGAGTTCTTTTGGATTGCAAAATTAAACACACACAAGCTTCACAGTTTAACACTACACAATTTATTTCACAATGCACAATACTCTTGGTTAATTATTACTACTCACAGAATTACACTGATAGTGTCACTGTTCTTCAGGTTACACAGTCCAATAATTCACTCACGGTCACTGTCCTATACTTCGCAGCACTGCACTGTCTTAAATAAGGCACTAAACTGTTGCTTACAGACACGGCTCAACACTTTACCGCACTGCACTAAGTCGCACTGTAGCGCTGAACATCCCTCGAAGACCATCGAGCATCAACTGAACTGTGGGGTACTGTGAGAGTCCTCACAGAGGGCCTAGGCGTAGAAGGGGCCAGTTCGAGAAAGCTCCAGAAGGTCCTGGAAGATGGGCAGCTATAATTAGATTCTGCGGGCCGCCCTAAATAGATCGGCCCTAATTAGATCAAACGCACGGCTCCCTCTCCTACAGGCAATTTTTCACAACAATATAATTAAAGACGATTATTAAATTATAATAAAAATAAAATCATTTTACTGTTTAGAATAACACTTCTAGAATTTCCAAATAACAAATCTTTATATACATTATTCTACTGTACGTGTGTATGTCACTGAACTCCTCCTAAACGGCTGGACCGATTTGAATGAATTTTTTTGTATGCGTTTGGGTGACGCCCTGGATGGTTTAGATTTACAAATCAGCCCGGAAGATGGAGCAGGAGTGGTGGTTGTAAGGGAGGCCTAAAATTAAAAATAGCAATATTTCGTTTCCTATTGGGTTTTCGGCAAATATGCACAGGATAAAAGTTCATTATTTTGTTATTTAGAGTAACTTTTGTTATATTTACTTTTTCGTATAACAAAGCATAAACGAGATGTACACTAAAAAATTAGAATGGGGGCCAACAATTTTATTGGCCACTAACGATTGAACCGAACTTAACAAAACTCTGTATGTGAATTAGCATTAATTCTTCCATGATTATAAGCTATATTAATTTTTTTAGGTTCGAACGGGAATGGGGGTTATAAGGGAGGCCTGAATAAAAAATTCGCGATATTTCATTTTCTATTTGTTTTTAGGCAAACTTGCACATAACAAAAGTTGTTTTCTGTGTTATTAAAAGTAGCTTTTGTTTTAAAAATAATATTATTAAATTTAATATCCTAATTGCTTGAAATATCATGCAGGACAACGTCTGTCGGGTCCGCTAGTGTTATTATAAATTAGCGATATGCCAAAACTGGTGGTGAGTTCGTGGAGTAGCCACTTAAAGCGGGCCGTCGTCCTCCACATGAACTCTGCAAGGTAGCTGTCAAGTGGTGTCTGGTAGTAAGCACAACCACATATCCTTTCAACGTTTTGTGCTTGGCCCCGGCTTCAGGATCAATGAAATTATATTTATGATATACTTGTAGATGTAAAATAGTCGCTTTTTTCAGTTGTACAGTATTGTGACCTTTCCAGCAATCATTAGAACCATTATAATGACATTATTTTAGAACCAAGCTCAACGAATTTAGTAATCTGTAGAACAGAAGTTAAATTATAACAGTGTTATTTTAAATAATAAAGTGATTATTATACTCAGGTTAGCCATGTGAGTTAAAGCGTTGGCTTCATCTCACATTCTAAACCTAGAGTGGCGAGTTCGATTCCCGCTGGGCGAATTTATTTAGTGGGGAAATTCATTAAATGCAATCCCTAGTCCCACCCTGGCTAGAAAAGCGTGGTAATCTGTAGATAACCGGCCCCAATTAGCATTAGTCGCAAAAAGTGGACGTTGATAAATAAAAACAAAATGTTTGCTTCTGTGGCTTTCAAACAGTAAGTTCGCCAAGAATCTTAAAGCCAACTTCTTAATGCATTGCGTTACCCAAGCTACCGGAGCTCTAAAATAACTTCAATTAATAAATGATAGCTGATGTTGTTCTAATGACTGAATACAAGAGTTCCGAAACTTACTTGCACATTTTATCAAAGCAGTTTAAGTTGTCTTCTTCGTCCATTTTTACGAGAATTAAAGAACCATATGGGTTCACTTAAATGTGTTTATTAGTTCTGAATTATTCAGATAGGTAATATTCACAAAATGTATATGAAAAATATTTGGACCATGTGAGTTGGTCGTAAAATTACTGGTAAACCTAGAGTTGTGACTCTGGTTCCCAGATAGGTAATAGTTATAGAATTTAGTAACGAATTCACAAAACGAAATCTGTAAACCAATCCTGGCTAGAAAAAGTTCATCACGCAGAGGCTATGTACCTAAACGGAACAAACATGGGAATAACACGCCGGTGATCTCATTTCATTATCTATTCTCTATTTCTCTCGTAGGAAGAAGACTACGTGGACAGGAATTACAAGTGAAGCTGGATGTACATAGGTCCTGTTACTCAAAGTGAAATTCGTACTAATAGAACTGGCGATTTGCTGGGGCTGAAACCAAATAGTCGCAAGGTCCTAATTAGCCATTGTAGCATAAAGTGTACGTAAATATAAATAAAATAAAAACCACATACATTATTTCGATGCGACTTATAATAATGGTGATATTGCGACTTTTCGAAATTCCCCTCTAAAACCCCTCACCCAGTAGTTCGATTTCAGCCATTAACGAACTTGACCTTTATAGTTTTGCATGAAACGCTTATAAATCGAGTTTGGTTACGATCAAGCAAGGATTGCGGTGACAGACAGGTGCGTGTGTGTTTGTGAGTGGGTGTATATATATATATATATATATATATATATATATATATATATATACACGCACTCACGTATATATTGCACTCTCGTATTTCGCATGGTTAGGAGATATTGTGACAAGAAAAGTCACACTGTGTACTGTTTAAGAAAAGAAATGACACTCGATATTCGAAATCGGCTTAAGAAGATATGTACTCTTCCATTTAATAACACATAAAATAGACCTATATGTACAAAGAAATCTGTTCTTTAATTCATTTTTTGTTTATTTAATGTCGATTGTTTACTGAAATTGAGTTTATGACGCAATATTTTTCATTTCGATTTTGATCAACGAATTTTGTCATTGCAAGATTGGTTCCCCTGTGTGATCAAACAATTACCTGACTTTTGTTTGATAAGGAGCTCGATCACAAACAAAGTACATGTACTTGTGTACTGTTTGTATTTATTCAACTGTAAGACGACTGTTTAAAGGAAAGAAACAGGCGTTGGTTCTGCCTAGGTCCCCAGTGTTTGAACCACTTCCTTAACATGCAGCTTCTCAAGGTTTGCCTTCTTCTTGCCATAAGTTTTGCAGCAGCAACTTATGTAAGTAATATTTTTTAGTTCTGAGATTCATTTTTTTGTTACCTTTTAGTTATTGCCTCTTGGTGTACCTTCAGTAAAAATATAACGAGGACATGACTTCCTTGTTCTTCTTTGTTATTAAATATGCAAAATGCTTACTGTACTACATTTTAAATTATTTCATTTGAATGTTTCATACAATATTTCCGTTGTAATGTAAGGGATCAAAAAATGTAATAGGACATAAATCTTAAATCGTTACATGGTAAGCAAAATGATCCCATAAAATCTTCTGCATCCATAATAAATGTGAAGAAATTTGCAATTTTTAATCTCCCCTCCCTTGGTCCATTTCAATCAAAAGGGGAGGCTCACAATTAATCTTTACAAAAGTTCAAAATACGGAATTTCAGAATACTAGAGATAGTCGTTTTGTTATTCGAATCCTGAAACAACCCTATGGTATTTAGTGATGATCACGGCAATACCGTAAAAGGTTTTGAGCCATTCCAATTTTTCACATATTCCGTCAGTCTCTGAATCCTAATTAATCACTTAGAATAACTAGTCTACAAAAAGTCTCATTTTGACCAACTGTAATAGGGACTCTACTCCAGAAAAATCTTTCTTCTTCTCTCCTTGTTGTATTGCATAATTGACAACTTTTAATACATCACCCCTGCCATGGAAGAGTCCGATAACGGCTAATCCCTACTTGATTTAGGTATTCTGGGCCACGCTGTAGCTTTATTCATCAATAGACATCGTAGAAAATCATTCAGAGTTTTGAGCAATGGAACTTTATTACAATACGCGAAGAAAACGTGAAATTACACCGAAAATTAGTGGTAAAGATATTTCATAAAAACAGTTGACATTGATAAAGCTACTAACGACAGGGCATTTAATAAATCACGTGATAATGCATATAAATCTAGAAACTTGCTTAAGGAATAGTCTTGTTTTTGGTAACTAATAGAGCATATTTGGAAGAATATTTCTCAATTTCACTTAATGTCTTTGATATATCCATATTTTTCGTTAATCTAACCCGAAAATTTCCTGTTTTCCTTGCAAAGAGACCATAATTCATTATACAGATGGCGCTTTCATGGATAGGATTTTATAGAGATCTTCCAGCATGGACAAATAAACTATTTAAATACAAATCCATTATGGTTTTTATTTCGTCTTTCATGCTATTACTCTCCGCAGCAGTTGTCCCTCCAAAGTACATAAATGTTCTGCAATTAGGAAAAGTGCATCCTTTTTATCACTTAATTTTTGAGATTGGCAAACTAACGACAGGATGCTTGTATGCTATTTATTCTATAGATTTGTAATGTTAACCGATAAATGCTATTAAAGTCTCCAATGCTAACAAATTGGGCAAATATTCCCTTGAGGAGATAGAGATTATATTTTAAAAGTATACTTTTATCCGACTAGGTTCTGGGTGAGCCTTTGTTTCTGAAGCGTGGCTTGAAGAGATGCAGATGGGGAGGATGTGGAGCAGTAGAGGTGCCTGTGTACAGACAGGCTGCACCACAGCCGGTGTATGCTGCACCTGCACCTGCACCAGCACCACAGCCAATTATAATCACTCAGTCGCAGAACACCAACGTTCAGACAAATAAGAGAGCTCCAGCTCCAAAAGCTGATGAATGTGAAGATGACTGCTGAACTTCTATGGTAAGAATTTATTTGCCTTACCCTCAGGTGGGTGTCAGATGATATATATAGATTACATGGTTGGGTTTTCAGGAGATATTCATTGTGAAGAGACAGCTACCTATCAACTCCAGAAGTCTGAACTTTTTCTGAAATTCAAATTAATAGAAATTAGCAGATTCCCCTTAAAGGAAATCAGCTATTGAGGCCGTATTCAGGGCGCGATTTTCGACAAATTTCTTCAAATGTCCATAGATCCTCCCCAGGAAATGACGAAGAAGTCGGACACGCTGGGGCAGATTTCCCACTGCGTTATCTATTTGTATTTATCTCAAAAAGTAAATGTTCAATGAGAACAATATTTGGTTTGGTGTGCTACAAATAAAGTGCTTCATAATATAACAGCTTACTCTTAATATAACATGAGAAGGAGTGGGGGTTTACTGAATACTGAAAACCAAAAAATTCGAATTTCCCCGTTAATAATTAACATAGTGAAAAAACTTACATAACATTTATAGAGCAATATATTTGAAAAAAAGATTGGTTCCATACAATATTTTGATAGTGGAGATAGAAAGATTTATCAAAATTCCCCCTCTAAACCCCCCCCCCATTTTAGCAACTAACGAACTTGATCTTTAGTTGATAGATAGATATATAGATCTAGGATTTGGACGGACCTCATTTACGTCGTCTCCTTGGTTGTATCGATGGGCATTAGAGGGAAGTTTTCAAAAATCACTTCATGAGTACGACCTAACGAAGACAGACGGATTTCCATCGAAAATTTGCTTAGATGTTTGTCTCAGAAAATATTTAGGATCATTTATTGGTGCACATTATAGTGAATGTGAGTGCGTTTACGTTTACGTAAAAAAAGTTTATTTTTGATTTGATATTCAGACAATTTATTTAAACCCAACGACTAACCGATTTATAAGGTACTAGCTCAGATACCCGGCTTCGCCCGGGAATTCATCTGAGGCTGAATGGTGATGGTATTTTTTAGCAGGCTTTACATTGCACAATATTTTGACATTTACCCGTCCCAGTTTTTAGGATTGATACCCATCTTTGCCGTGGATTTGCTAATAATAGAATTATTTGTTCGATAAGGCTTCACAGTCTTCGATATTTTTATATTTCCCGTCTCTTATACATGTAAATATGGTGAATTTTTATTTCAGGCCTCCCTTTTAACCCCCCTCCCGTTCGAACCTAAAAATTTTAATATAACTTATAATCATGAAAGAATTAATGCTAATTGACATACCGAGTTTTGTTAAGTTCGGTTCAGCCGTTAGTGCCCGCTAAAGTTTTAACGTATAACTCATTTAAACTTCGGTATACGACAAAAGTGTATATAACAAAAGTTACTCTAAATAACAAAATAAACAACTTTTGTTATGTGCATATGTACCGAAAAACCAATAGAAAACGAAATATCGCTATTTTTAATTTCATGCTTCCCTTATAACCCCCACTCCTGTTCGTCTCAGAGAAAATTAATATAGCCTAAAGTCTAAGTTGGGTTAGTAGTAATATACATACCAAGTTTCATAAAATTCGGTTCAGCCGTTTATGCGTGAAAAGGTAACAAACAAACAAACAAACAAACAAACAAACAAACAAACAAACAAACAAACAAACAAACAAACATACACGAAAGAAACAAAATGCAGATATGGTGTCTATGACATGTGAAACGAAAAGTTATCGTGAAATTTCGCGAAAAAAATCAATGTACAGACAGAGGTTACAATTTTATATATATACTAGCTGAGATACCCGGCTTCGCTCGGGAATTCAATTGGGGCTGAATGTTGGTGGTATATTTTTGGCAAGGCTTTACTTTGCACAATGTTATGACGTTTACCCGTCAGTGCAAGACTTCGCTGTTCTGCATATTGTCATATTTCCCGTTTCCTGTGCATTATGCATAGATTTGAATTATTAATGAGAAAATATTGACATACATTTGAATAAATTTTTTCATTTGAGGTACCTGGTAGTTCATATTGAAAAGAAGTGTTGAGAAAATTTCTCTAAATAACAAAGTAAACAACTATTGTTATTTGCATATTTGCCGAAACCCCAATAGGAAATCACTATTTTAATTTCAGGCCTCCCTTACAACTCCCACTCCTGCCCGTCCCTAGAAATAGTATGGCTTATTATAAGGAAGGCGTTAGTACTAATTCAAATACCGAGTTTGGTTTAGTTCGGTTGAGTCTTTTGTGCCAAATAAAATTGTGGACTCCCGCTATAGGTTTTAGCGTATAACTCATTTATACTTCCGTACACGGCAAAAGTGCATGTAACAAAAGTTACTCTAAATAACAAAACAAATAACTTTTGTTATGTGCATATTTGTTGAAACAGCAATAGGAAACGAAATATCACTATTTTTAATTTCAGGCCTTCCATATAACCCCCACTCCTGCCCGTCTCTAGAAATAGTATGGCTTATTATAAGGAAGGCGTTAGTGCTAATTCAAATACCGAGTTTTATTTAGTTTGGTTGATTCTTTTGTGCCATATAAAATTGTGGACTCCCGCTATAGGTTTTAGCGTATAACTCGTTTATAACTCGGTATACGACGAAAGTGTATATAACAAAAGTTACTCTAAATAACAAAATAAACAACTTTTGTTATGTGCATATTTGCTGAAAAACCAATAGGAATCGAAATATCGCTATTTTTAATTTCTGGCTTCCCTTATAACCCCCACTCCTGTTCGTCTCAGAGGATATTAATATAGCCTAAAGTCTAAGTTGGGTTAGTAGTAATATACATACCAAGTTTCATAAAATTCGGTTCAGCCGTTTATGCGTGAAAAGGTAACAAACAAACAAACAAACAAACAAATAAACAAACAAACAAACAAACAGACACCAAAGAAACAAAATGCAGTTATGGTGTCTATGACATGTGAAACGAAAAGTTATCGTGAAATTTCGTGAAAAAAATCAATGTACAGACAGAGGTTACAATTTTATATATATATAGATAGATTAGGTGTAATTGTTTTTCTTGAAAATGAAGCCTCTCATTTTCCACTTTGCTTTCGAACTGCCACCATAAATGATTGTATCATTTAGACAGTTTAGTTTGTACTAATGTAGTTTTTTTTTTTTGTTTCAGTAAATAACCACCAATTCATATGCAATTATTCGATGTCAACAAAGAAGTCAATATAAGGGGAGAAAGTATGGCAACCTATCTATTCATTACCATTAGTCTTTGAGAAATTGATTATTAAATTTATTACTGCGCTTTAACTGTAGACTTTTTATTAAAATATATAAATATCTATTTTCCTTACAACCCAGTAGGGATTAATTTAAAATATGTAAAAATACACACGGAGATAAAAAAAAAAAAAAGAATATCTGACTGGTATTCAACTGAGTGTAAGTTCCTTAGACAGTTCAGTAGGGGAAAATTCAGAGCAATCCCAATTGGGGTTCTTTAAAACTTTTTAAAGAAATGATCATTTAAACAGACAAAAAGAAAGTTACGTAAAAATAAAAATGATTAGCTTATTTCCTTTGTGGGTCAGGTATATGTAATGTAACCAGCAAGTAAGAAGTAGCAAGGTAATGTATTTATAATTTTAGAATATGTAATTCAAAGATAAAGGTAAGTACATTTTTTTGAGCTTTACTAAAATGAGATAATTTTGCAAAGGTGCCAAAGAATGATGATCATACGAGTTCCCAATATTTCCCTTTTGTTGTGGGGAGTTAATTTTGACTGAACTCGTTTTAGCAGATTTCTCTGAAGGGAAATAAGCTATTTAGGTTGCACTCATGATGCGATTTTCGAAAATTAGTCTCAAACGCCATCCATCCTACCCAGGAGATGACGAAAATGAGGTCCGTTAAAAATATTATATATATCAGTATCGCAGACATATATGATTGTAGGTATAGCAGCGTTGAGAAATGCTCAGTGAAAGCGAAAATATGATTTTCGGAGTCTGCAATGTAGATATACAGTTAGTGAAGGAAAATTATGATATTAGTAACTGCGGTTGTCTGCATTTATTCGTTTAATTTATTTTTTTAGAACGTAAATGCTAACATTTTTGCAAAAAACAATCTCAGGAAGCAACTTATGAGCTAAATGTACAAATATGACGAAATAAGTCATTTTGATAGTTAGCTTTCCGTAAACTACACATTTTCGTACTAGTATATTTAATAGCGTATTTCAACTCCCTAAATCAAGTTTGAAAAAAAATAAAAAAATCTGAAAATCAAAACCTCAATATCACATTTTTCACGTGGACAGTGGGATATAAATATCTGGGAGGCTTCTTCGCTTCAGTGCTAGTAGTTAATGAAGGTACGCTTATCAATTATATAAACCCTATGCCATTACAGTATATTATGTTACCCGAGTAAAGTATTGTAAACCAGTTTATTTTCAAACTTTAAACTCCATTGGAGAGGGTTGACATCTCAGTTCAGACAATTTTAACGCCAGGACAGTGTTTTTTCTACTAGGATATTCTGAGACCTGTACCGATGGATTTGCGAAGCTCAAAAGAAATAAATTTCACATCTATAAAGATATAATCTTCTAGGCAACTTTATATTACAAGACTCAATCTGTACTCGAAAATTGAATCATTCAGATAAAGGAAGTTTGACAAAATTATCTACAATAAGCAAATCCTTTCTGCTTCATGAATAGGGAAAAGCTCTAAAAATGAACATTAATTATGGTCCTCTAGAGAGGCTATGCTACATGCATATCGCTGATGAACTTAGCCGTGAGTATGGTAAAGAGGAAGAAACCCAAGTTCATTAGGTACTAAACCCTAGTCCACGTCTCGGGAATCTTCCAGCTCGACTTATCGATTCTGAATGCCAATTTGGGTATTTCAAGAGGGAAAAGGACGGTTTAGAAGTTGTACGTAATAGAAAAGTGTACAGTATTGGGAGTAAGGAAGGTAAGTACAGAAGATTTTTACATCAATGACGAAAACTGTTAGCAGACAAGTGAGGTTTGTTAGTGTACTAGATATTGAGATGTTAAATATCCCGATATCTAGCCTACTAACATCTTGCGATTTGTTAAATAAGTCACATAGTTTGCTTAGAGTCGTGAGTTCGATTCTCACCTCGGCAAAAGGAATTTATTTAGCTACGAAATCATTAAATAAAATCCGTGGCCGTGGAGCCTAGTTATAAGTTGACCCTTAATAAGTTGAGATCGGAAAAAAATGATGATGGTTGTTTAATGTACGGGTTTTAATAACGCACAATAACAAAACTCAAATGAAATAAGTCCACTATAATTTATACAAAAAAAAAAAAAAAACACAAATTTACACTGCCAAAGAATAAAGAATGAACAACATAAAATAATAAGTCATTGGATAATTAATAAATAACTAATTGAAGCAGAGTTCGCACAAAAAGAACGGAGCACTAATAGATACAACTGGGAGAGTAAGCAGTTAATTTTACGGGTATACACTAACTGACAGGTTATTATGAGGTTGCTCGCAGTGTAGCCACCTTAAAATTAGATTAATTAACTTCCACTTTGTGCAACTAAGGCTAATTGGGTGGATTATCTGCAGGTTACCTCCCTTTTCTAGCCACGGTGGAACTTAGGATTTTATTTAATGCAATCGTCACTAAATAAATTCTTATTACCCAGGTAAGAATCGAACTCACGGCTGGGTAATAGTATTATTGTCTGGTAAGTTACAGTAACAGCATCATGGTTTGTATCTGCATTGGACTTTTGAAGACTGGAAAGTAGTTCTATTTACAGACAAGACCAGGGGGGACTTATGGGGCTTAGAATTTTATTCAATGAGTTCGTCACTAATAAATTCCTATTGCCCAGGCGGGAATCGAACTCACCATTCAACGTTTACCATGTGATATTAAGACCAACGTATTGTAACGGAAATTCTCTTAGTGAATTGATAGTGCTTCACAGTTCAAAGTTATATAGTTGATGTAATGACTGTGTTTTGTGTCTCTCGATCTGGTGTTCCTATGCTGTTCCGCTCTCGCTGGCATTCTCAGAGACGTCAGTGTTACCTGTGGGTAGGACAGGTAACATATATGAATGTTACCTGCTTAAAGGGAACAGTGGTATACCTCCCGCCATATTATTCCAACGAGGTCAATGCCAGGCAAATACAGATGTAGCAAAGAGGTACAAGACTTCAAGAATGGTCAATAACTATCATTATTATTATTATTATTTTATTACCAAACGACATTAGAAACATTTAGTTGGTTATTTTATTACTAGATTATTTTATTCTGAAATCGAATTTTGTTTGATTATTCTTATATTGGTACAGTAGAATTGATTTTGTTAGAACACGCCTATTTTGTTGGGGCCTTCTGTAGTTAGATGCTTCATCCTCTCCATCACACTCCGACAGTGTTAACTCACTTAGCTAATCTGAGCCTCTTATAATTGCAAGGTTCCTAAATAACTGAGGAGGTCTATGTGAAAAGGGTGTATGACGGTATAAGCCCGTTTTTGGTGAGATGGCATTTTTAGATTCCTTGTGGTCTCTTTTATATCTGTACGAAATTTTGTGTTTATATCTCTTGAATTCACCTTTTACCACCCGTTTGAATCAGCAGGTGTTTAGCCTGCTTTTTGCTTTTGTGATTCGTAAACATTCTATATTGAGTGTAGTGTAAATTATTAGGTTGTTTCGTTTGTTGCTGTGCTTTTTAAAAAGGAGCAATTTGGAGGAAGTTATTAGTCATGAACGTATTTTTAAAAGTTTGAAGAAAAAAAGGAAAAATGAATCTTTTAAATATCGCATAAACAATAAGGATAAACTACTGGTATATTCGGATGAATTGTATACATCAACAGAAGGTAGGATGGATACTAAGAACTCTACCTCGATATTGAACTGTTGTAAGCAAACATGAGGAATTAAAGTTACTGCAAATGAGCACGAGAATTTGTTTGATCATTTTTATGGTTGTGATAAAGTACACCAAGACTCAATTCTTACGGGATACCTTATAGTGGTTCCACTCACTGTGTACCAGCACAAAAACACAGAGACATACTATGCAACTATTCAGTAAAATGCGGGGGAACTCCTATTAATGTTTGTCTTAAATGTTTACTCAGCCTTTACCAAATTTCTGAAAAACGCCTTCGTGTCATTCAGGGAAAAGTACTTTCTGGTAGTAATTTCACTGAGAAAAGAGGATCCTCTACTGTAACGTTTCTTATACAGTACTATTTTATTTAAGAAAACTAACTTTCTACATATAGCTGTAAATGTGTTTTTATTTTAGCTATTATTCAATATTATCAGATCTTACTTGACAATGTCTATGAAAGAAGGGCGTAGGTAAGGTTATATTTAAAAGGAGTTTATTTAATATTTTTAACGATTTTTTTTTTTAGATTTCTGCATAAATTATCTTAAATATCGCCAAAAATTGAACATAATTTCATTACTGGAAGTTCAAGTTGCACAAGTTTTAGGTTAGAAGATATATACAAGTGACATTTTGCACTCACAATATATATACAGTAGGGACCCGATTAACCGAGTCGATCGGGACCGCTGTTACCTCGGTTAATCGAAATTCTCGGTTAATCGGAACCTACTAATACCAGCTGAAAATGTAAGGTTTTTAGAATAAAAACTAGTACCTATAAGTTTAATAATTATATTCATATTTACATTTTTTAATCATAAATTAATAATAGAAGTAGAATGTATGTACATATATAGTATAAAATAACATCGAACACAAAAAAAAAAAATTAATGGAAAATCGGAAAACTATGTATGTATTTTGATTTTAAAAAAATCATTTATTGTTGTTTGTTTTAAACAACTGCTTCTATCAGCAGCTACAGTTTCTCTCCACTTCCTTAACATCATCAGTTCATATGAAGGCACATCATCTCTGCCTTCTAAATAGAGTAGTGACCTGTCAAGTAGGTTGAAACCCTCCTCATGGCTTACTTTCGTGGGGATAGATACCTCGTCTCCTCAATTTGCTTCCTATTCCTCCTCCAGTCACCGACAGTATTTTCACCGACACCATAATCCTGAGCAACTTTTTTTAAAGACTCGCCTTTGTCCAAGCGATGAATTGCTTCTAATTTTTTTTTCAAGCGAAATAACCACTCTTTTACGTTTTTTAGCCGCGATGTGATCCATGGTGTGACCGGACATAAACTGAGAATGAATGAGCTAGGATGGTTGTGACAAGTAGAGATGTAAATACAATATTCCCGGAACAGGGGAAGGAGGGTTGGACGGGGTGCTAGAGATGCATTTCTCAGAAGGCAATTAACGACTGTCTTAGAGCTTCCTTTTCAATAAACCGCTTGCTGAACACCTGCATCCGGCCTAGGGTTTTGAGGGTTTTAAAAAGGTTCATAATCACTTCCAAAGGTTACCGCACCTACTTTTTTTTTTTTTTTTTAAATGTTTGGCACCTCGGTTAATCGGGACCTCGGTTAATCGAACCTCGGTTAATCGGGTCCATACTGTACTAGGTTTTCAGTTTTCAGTTATCAGCCCTTTTTACGTAGACCTCCTCAACTATAGATGTAAGTTATTAAATATTCAGAATTAGTTATTATACCATTAAATAGGTATCATCTCATGTCCAGCTTAAATTCAAATCTTGTTTACACAAATATTTCTTATTAAGGTAAAAAGAGATTGGAATATGAAAATTGTCATCTTATATTCTGGAATATCCCACACTTAGTTTTGGCTTAAAAAAAATTAAAGAAGGAAGGATCGAACAAATGGAATTCAAAATAGCCTAACAGTCAAACGTCATTTTAGCAGAAAAATTTCTTTCCAGTAGATGACGAAAATGAGCTCCGTTCAAAACTATATATATATTTGTCTGTTAACATTCTAGCGGTCGCAATTTTTATTTAATCGTCACCAAACTCGGTATTTAATTGTAAAAAGGAAGATCAAGTTCGTTAACGGCTGAAATCGGACTAGTGGGAGGGGGATTTTCGAAAATTCGAAATATCTCCGTTACTATACGTCGGATCAAAAATTTTATAGAACCAATCTTATTTCAAATTAAATTGACTATAAATATTGTTATATATGTACATTTATTCTCTATCTTGAGTATTAACCGAGATATTTGCATTTTATTAAGTGTAACGGACGAGCTATGGTTCCCGCCGAAAGCTAGTTCGGCCGTTTTCGTAATTCATCGGCACTCGTATGGAGATTTCTCTATTGTATAACTTTACGTGGGAAATCTGCTTAGTTTACGCAGCCCCTGCGTGACGGACTTTTTATCGACTGCAGGAACGTTCAGGCACGACTGTGCTTGTTTGAGTTGTCCGGTCCTGGTCAGTTTGAATATTGTGAAAAGCCCATCACGCAGGGGCTGCGTAAACTATGTAAATATCCCACGTGAAGTTTAACAATAGATAAATTTACATACTGGTAATACAACTACCATGAATATTAAGTGATTAAATACAAACGACAATAAGAAATCGTTCAGTCAATTTTAATAACCTCCCGACGAGGAGCGTCTGAAATGTAAACAAAGGTCTGCCAACCTCTCACCGTAAAGAAAAACTATTACTGAAATATATCAGAATATAACAATAATTTTATTCAATACTATTTTCTATATCTGGTACTATAATTTATAATGAATCAGAATCATTTTTATCTCAATCAATCAAATTTTAGTAGTTCAAGAACTAAAATTGAGAAGGGTGGGTCACCAGTACATATTTGCATATATCTCGTATAATAAACGTCTCTTGAAAACAATATTTGGTATTTAAGCTTCGAATATTGTGATTTATTATATAACAGTTATATAGTTTATATAACATGAGTAGAAGTTGGGGTTATGCTGAAAACTGGAAAATGCGAATATCTCGGTTAATAGACGGGGACGAAAGGAATATCACTTCTGACGGTATATGTGCGAGATTTGAGTGACGGACATTTAAAAGTATAACAGAAATTTTTGAACTTCAAATAGTTGTCATACAGAGCATTCCCGCTTCATGCACAAAATGCCTTGTCCAACTTGAATCGCTGGGATTCAACATGAAGAGGTAATACATTTCCTGAAAACAGATACTTATATTAATCTTATAGGCATTTTATTTATTTTACAGATAATAAAGGATGGAATAAATACAACTGCTCACAAGAATTTTTTTTACTGAATTTCAATATTTGGTTAAAATACAATAGTATATTAGCTTAAAAAAGCAAATCTTCAATCTTATGGAACATCATTCATATCAGCGTGCAGTGATGGAAAGAGTTGATTCAGCTAAAACAAATAATAAGAATATAAGCAAAAAATATAAAGTAAACAGTAATCAATGACTCAAAATGAAAGACTGACACAATAAATCGTATATATCAGGAAATTGATAAGCATCTTCAGAAATAGAAAATGTGTTTGAAAAGAAAAGATCTACATACTTTTAAGACACCACAGCCCTTTAAATATATAAATTATGACTGAAGTAACTAACCTAGGATACGCTACATTTGTAAATGTGAAATATAAATTAAACTGTTTTTCAATTCACGATCAATATCTGGATAAACAATGAAACGCAGTCTCAGAGAGGCTTTCTAAAAATCCCCAAACTCTAAGGTAAGAATTGGATGGTAAGGCATATTCACAAATTATTCTTTTAGTCCAATTGGCACTTGTGAATCTGCACCAAATCGCCATTTGCAATTCTTCTAATCGATTATACATATTCCCTTTGTGAGTAGACCAGTAAGCAATATACTTAAAACAAATAAGTTTCTAAACAATATTTTAGTTTTTTATATCTATTATTATTATTTATTAACGTCCACTTTTTGCAACTTAGGCTAATCTGGACGGGTTATCTACAGGTTACCATCCTTTTCTAACCAAGGTGGGATTTTAGGATGTTATTTAATGAATTTCGTCACTAAATAATTTCCTTTGCCCAGGCGGGAATTGAACTCGCCACTCTAGGTTTACCATGTGAGATAAAGGTCAACGCTTTAACTCGCATGGCCAATTTAGTTTTTCTTCAGTAATTATACTGCTTAGGCAACAAAAACCAAACCCTTCAAATGAGTTTCCTCAGGCAATAGGATTCAAGAGCTCTTATCACAACTTCAGAGCTTGACATTCAAGTGCAGTAACAGTTTTGGAGGCCCATCTCCATCTGTTTTCTAATTGATTTCAAACCTCGATGATGACTGGCAAAAGCTGTTGAAAATATTAAACGTAATAAGGACCTTCAAAGGATTCGGAAATACCAATTCTTCACTCCTGATAAGGAAGATCCATTGGCCTTATAAACCATCCATTGTTTTTATTTTATTTTCGTAATTTCATCTTCGAAATACACATCAAATGACAAGAACACACACTGTACTACAGCTTTCTTAATCCTAGCTACCATTTCGCATTCATTGTTCCCTGTTTTGTAAATATTTAAAACCTCCTGTCTTTGCCATTAATTCCTTTTTTGTAATTGCATGTAAACTTCAGTTCCCAAACCTTAGGTTACGAGGAAAAAATGTCTTGTTACTTATAGTGGTTTATTCGTTAGGTATACCTTTGATGTGATATGAATAGGCATACACCCCGATAGTTCTCGTGTCTACTATTACTATTTATTGTAATTTTGATTCTACCAAAAGTCTAGTCGTCAGGCGATATCAGAAGTAAAACGGATGGAATTGAATACTTACAGAAGATACAGTCATTTTAGGACCTGGTGCTCTGGTATCATCTTACGCAATTCAAGTGCACTCTGCATCAATGATACTCTCGACGTACTTCGCCCGTCGCCAGTGTATTATATTCATTTATTCATACAATGATCGCATTTCGCAACTGGGGCCATTTAGCGACGAATCAGTTCAGTGTATTATAGCACTGATGATATCATGCTCTTCTGATGTATAAATTACTATATTCTTCAGTTCCTTCACTTGTACTCCTCATACAGCTAAATTTCTATCCTCAGAGCCCTACACTAAGACCAAGAGGGCTTCCTGTGTGTCTATCCCTCCAAAGGAAGTACTTCACAAACTAAGAAACGTGAACTTCCCAATTTTAGAGGACCAACTCGTCTACGTCAAGATTCTCATGTATTGGCTTTTCCATCTGCACTACTACAGGTGCTAAATGTATGGTGATTCCACTAAAGTTTCTCCTTATTTTTTAAAAATGCCAATTCAAATATAACCCCAAAGAGAGGTATAGTTTCATTGGATTCGTAGCAAAGCGTTATTTAATATTATTGTGTGCCAGATCCTTCTGTAAATTTTGTCCCAATCGTCAAGCAAGCACAACTTTGGCCGGTGCTTCATTTTCCAATCGTCTCCAATCTTACGTGGAGGGCAGATATAGGTGCCTAACCAAATTTTTGATTTGTGACGAAATCCAGTGTATACCTCCATAAAATATAAAATGGTTAAGTTAAGGATCTAAAGGAAGATAAGTAAAAATTCCGTCACGCAGGGGCTGCGTAAACTAAGCAGATTTCCCACGTGAAGTTTTACAATAGAGAAATCTGCCTAGTAATAACCTATTCTCACGAGGACGAATAGTTAGTGAAACGGCCACACTAGCGCTAGTGCGCTCAGAGGAAACTCCCAAACATAGCCGACCACACTCACAATACAAATACAAATATCTCGGTTAATATTCAAGATACAGAATAAATGTATAGAACAATATTTATAGTAAATTTAATTTGCAATAAGATTAGTTCTATACAATGTTTTGATCCGACGTATGGTAACGGAGATATTTCGAATTTTCGAAAATCCCCCCTCTAAACCCCCCCTCCCACTGGTCCGATTTCAGCCATTAACGAACTTGATCTTCCTTTTTACATAAAACGATTAAATTCCGAGTTTGGTTACGATCAGACAAAAATTGCGACCGCTAGTGCGTTAACATACAAATATATATATATATATATATATATATATATATATATATCTATATATATATATATATATCTATAAAAATATATATATATATATATATATATATATATATATATATATATATATATAATTTTGAACGGACCTCATTTTCGTCATCTCCTGGGTAGGATCGATGGACATTTGAAGAAATTTTTCGAAACTCGCGTCATGAGTACGACCTCAATAGCTGATTTCCCTTAAGGGAAATCTGCTAAAAGTAGCTATACAACTTGTAGATAACAAAAAATATAATTTTACGTCTAGGAAAGAGATGCCGTACGTCTGAATGTATACCTGCGAGTTATGAATTCGTAACAGTGCTTTGGGACTGAGAGACGGCGATAGGTGATGCTTGCTGGTAGGCTGGTTGTTGGTAAGCAGGTTGCTGATAGACTACAGGTTGCTGCTGATAGACGGGTTGGGCAGGATAATAACGAGGTCTGCGATAGGACCTCCTTCCGTATCCATAGTCATAGGCAGCATCTGAGACACCATCAAGGAAGCTGCTGATGATTGGTGATGGTTCAGGCTCAGCCTATAACGATACAAGATGAAATGACAATTAAAAATAAACCGAAATCAAGGCATGATAAATAAACGTATCAACATTAATGGAGGGAACATAATGCAAGGTGTTCGTCATAGAACGTAAGACCTGATACGATGCTAAATTTGAATCATTAATAAAATAAGTACATCCCTGTGGTCCTGCATAAAGTGACAAGACTGAAGCTAATGCTGTCACACATTCTATTCCATATTTTCCCCGCAATAATAGACCGACGTAAACAAGACTTGAAATTTAATGAGATGTTTAGTGAAGGGATTGCTCCATATTAGTAGTAGTCCATAGACTATATGGAAGGCTGAAGAAGAAATATAAATAAATTTGTTAATACCGAAAAATATGCAGGACGATTGCAGTACAAGACTTTCTTAACAGTTTCAAAACGCAACATGAACGAACAATAAATATATATATAGTATATAAACGGTTGTCCGATTATGGTCATGAACTTAAACTTTACATAAAATCTGTTAATTTCGAGTATGCCATAGATCAAATAAAAATTGAGACGTATAGAGCATTGAAAATTCATTGTTGACGTCATATCAGAAATAAATCCGTATAAATCACAAACTAGACATTTGGTGATAATATAAGTAATTTAGACTTGAACTGTGAGATTTCACGAAGTATTGTCTTATCGCTAATGTGACATTAGTAGGAGTGGAAGTTTACGTAAAAATGTATAAAACATTCATTTTAGGATATAACACACACACGCATAACGGGAAGGGAATAATTCAGTAGTAGGGCGTCCAACTTCAGATCAACGTTTATGAATGACCAAAATAACATAAATTACTTAAATAGCTTATTTCCATCAGTTTCACATAACTGTAAAATATTTCGAGACAAATTTTATGAACACCTTCGTAGATAGAACAATCTAAAACAGTATGTATAGAAAAAATTATAATAGAATACCTGAGAATATGCAACCAATGCTACAATAAGAATAGCAAACAGCCTTAATGGAATCATTGTCAACAGCAGCTGTTCAGGTTCTGAGGTCAAGACAAGAACCAAACCATCTATATAATCGTCCGAAACATCTGAACAAATATTAAGATCTTATGCTATCTGCATACATTTGCCCATCTCGTTCACGGGGCTGTTAAAATAAATTAAATAGTAGCTCAAAAGAGGAATGAAGTTCATAACATTCTGAAAAAAGGGCGAATTTTGACAGACGAAGAGACCTAATTATTATTTGGTGATTATTTTTTCTATTTCATTCTTGAAGAATGGGGGGGGGGGATCTATTTCCTGGAGAGCTCTAAAGATAAATGAACTATTTAGATTGTGCTCATGATGCGATTTCCTAAAAAATGTCTTCAAAAGTCCATCCAGCCAACCAAATCAAATGTGGCAATTCAAATTTAAATATTCGTCAACTAATGCTCAGGGGGAGGAATTCATGTTTAATTGTTACTGAACTTGATATTTAAGAGATTTGTGTAAAACTAGAGATTAAGTTCGTAAAAATCCAAAATAAGGGGTCAGATAAGGGGAATATGCAAAGTAATAAATACTTCTGAATTATGCGTCCCAAAGAATAATTACTGCATACCAATCTTACTGAAAAAGTTAGTACCTACACATTTTGTTTTAAAAATAGTTTTTAATTACGATCTCGTTTTTAGCGGATTTCCCTTAAGGGAAATCAGCTATTGAGTTTTAACTCATGCTACGATTTTGAAAACATTTCTCCGTGCGAGGCGGACTTTCTTTTTTTCAATATGCCTCAGAATTGTTTCTTAAAATTGACTCTTGTACCTCTCTCGGCATACAATAATTCAATAATCACGTATCACAATAATTCAGGCGGTCGGTTACATACCTGCTGGTGCTGGATCTGACGTTCACATGCATAACAATTCCTTGGGGACCAAAAAAAGATATATTTGGCATAACTTAAAATGGCCTACACGTAACAACAGCTCTAACGAAACATAATGACACCGAGTATCATAAGTGCCATAAAGAAAAGCCTCCCCGGAACATGAAAGATACCTTCTGAAAAGAGTATGTCCAACTGTACACCATTGGATCCATCTCAATTGTTTACCATCTGGAACATGTAATTCCACCCTCGTCTCATGTGTAGACAGAACTGCTTTCCAGTCTTCAATCGTGCAATGCTGATACAAACCATGATGCTCTTACTGTTAACTTACGAGACAATAATACTATTACCCGACCGTGAGTTCCATTCTTACCTGGGCAATAGGAATTTATTTAGTGACGATTACATTAAATAAAATCCTAAGTTTCACCCTGGCTAGAAAAGGGTGGTAACCTGTAGATAACCCACCCAATTAGCCTTAGTTGCGCAAAGTGGACGTTAATAAACAGCAATAATAAAACAGACATTAATGATGCCACTCCTTACTTTAAAAAAGTCTGTCACGCAGGGAATGAAAACTCAAAATTGATGACGTCATCACAAAATATTTACATTTACCTCACAAAGTAAAGCATGGGTATTTTAACCTTGCAATGAAGTGGTTCGAGATATAACAGATCATTGTTAATATCACATGAGTAGGAGTGGGTGTTCACGGAAGCCCAAAAACTTAAAAATCCATATCTTGTTTAATTGTCATTGTGCAGAAAGTATATATAAAGTAGACTATACATTTTTTGTTTAATGTTAATTGTATTACATTTACAGAATAAGACCTTCAAATAAAACATAATTGATGGCTTATAAGGTCCCTGATTGCAATACAAATTTGCCCACATATGATTTATTGTATAATATATATATATATATATATATATATATATATATATATATATATATATATATAAGAATAGTAAGTTTTATTTATTTTGTGTAGTGTGAGCATGGCCAATACTGCATATCCAGTAAACAATAGAATCATGTAAACAATCTCAAGATGTCTGTTTGAGCTCTCAGAAAACCAATAACCCGTGTAAACAAAAAAAAATAAGGAAAAAGTTAAGAAATTGACCATATGGTAACTCAAGATACAATTGTATATTAAAAACTCCTACATATCAAACGAGAAATACTGCATACTGAGGCTCTAATACAATTAATTTTAAATACTAACACTAGGGAGGGCACCTACATGTAAATATAAACCCTCATATTGGTGCAATTTTTGTTGGTACGCTACCAAACTCGATTTTTAGCAGGTTTACCTTAAGAGAAATCAGCTATTCTGGAAGTACTCATGGCGCGATTTTCTAAATTTTTCTTCAAATGTCCAACAATCCTACCTAGCAGACGACGAAAATGATGTCTGTTCAAAACTATATATATATATATAATTGTAACCTCTGTCTGCACATTGATTTTTTCTCCAAATTTCATGATACATTTTCGTTCCACATGTTATAGACACCATATCTGCATTTTGTTTCTTTCGTGTATGTTTGTTTGTTACCTTTTCACGCATAAACGTCTTAACCGAATTTTATGAAACTTGATATGTAAATTACTACTAACCCAACTTAGACTTTAGGCTACATTAATAATCTCTGAGACGAACAGGAGTGAGAGTTATAAGGGAGACCTGAAATTGAAAATAGCAATATTTCGTTTTGCATTGCTTTTTCGGGAAATATGCACATAACAGAAGTTAATTATTTTGTTATTTAGAGTAACTTTTGTTATATACACTTTTGTCATATACCGAAATATAAATGAGTTATACGCTAAGCACTTTAGTGGGAGTTAACATTTTAATTTGTCACAAAAGACTCAACCGAGCTAAACAAAACTCGGTATGTGTATTAGCACTATCTCTCTACCATGATAATAAGCTGTACCAAAATTTCTAGGGACGAGCAGGAGTGGGGTTGTAAGGGAGACCTGAATTTAAAAATAACTATATTTCGTTTCCTATCGGTTTTTCGGTAATATGCACATGACAAAAGTTATTTATTTTGTTATTTAGAGTAACTTTTGTTATATTCACTTTTGTCGTATAGCAAAATATAAATGAGATACACACTAAAAATTAATGCGGGAGGTAACAATTTTATTGCACTAACGATTAAACCGAACTTAACAAAACTAGGTATGTGAATTAGCATTAATTCTTCCATGATGAGCTATGAGCTATATTACAATTTTTAGGATCAAACGGGAGCGGGGTTATAAGGAGGCCTGAAATGAAAAATTGCGATATTCCGTTTCCTATTGATTTTTCAACAGATGCACCTAACAGACGTTGTTTATCGTGTTATTTAAAGTAACTTTTGTATACTTTATGTACTTTTTTGGTAGTAGTATAAACGGAGGTGAGGGGTGTTATCCGGGAAGCCTACTATCTCATGCACATTGCAAAAGGTTTTTATTTTGTTATTTAGAGTAACTTTTGATGCTTCCACTTTTGTCGCTTAACAATGTATAAACGGCATATACGCTAAAACTATAGCGGGAGTAACCAATTGTATTAGTATTAATTAATGTTTATTTGATATAGACGTAAAGTTTCAGCACCCCCCCCCCCAACCTCCTTTAATATTTATTTTCACTAAAAAATAACGTTATTTATTTCCAATGAAAATGTAAACTATAAGATCATTTTCACTATTTAATTTTTAAACAAAGTCACGCTGAATTATACAAGGAGTGATAGCGGAAGTTTGGGGGAATCAAACTCTTTAATTCTGGTATCTAGTAGCTTATTTCCTCCGATATGTTGACGTTATTGAAACAACTATGTACTATATATAACTATTAAACGTTACTTGATAATGTCATTATGACAAAAGACAATATGCGTTTAAACTCGATTTGATTGTTTAAAGTATTATTTAGGTTGCATGGAGGGCTATGTTCCTTCCCCTCACCTCAGATTTTGAATATAAATTCAATTATTTTTAGGTTACCACTCTTATTTATTTCTACCGGATAAATTAATTATTAGAAAATTTCCAATTTATTAACGTTTGAATAATCAGTTTAAGTAAAGCAATGTTGATAACCCAATAGCGGAAGGGGAAGTCGCACGGAGGCTAATACAGTTAATTGTTAACTTATTTCCTGTTAAATGTTGGCACTATTGGAATTTCTTTCTACTTATAGCCGACTATTTCTAAACTATGTGTGGTTGGTGTGGGTTTGACAGAAAATATGTGAATTATAGATAATATTGAATTATAATTAATTCCATCCATGATTATGATTTGAATTATTCACGGTGTGTCAAACAGTAGAGAGGGATTGATTGGGAACTGATCTTCATGTACTCTTTTAAACTAAAATTTCTATTATATAAGTCCTCTACAGTTACCTGGCTCTTATGGAAAAATAATAGGACCAGGCGGGAAATATAATTGTACACATTGAAGCCTTGCTATAAAAATAACCTCAGTATTCAGCCTCTAATGATTTTCCGAGTGAGGCCAGGTTACCTTAGCTAGTTTGTAATAAGATAGGTTCTATACAAATTTTTTGATCGATGTATGTTTTTATTTTAACCTTCCTCTAAACCTACATATTCCCTCTTAGTCAAATATAGAGGAGCACAACTAGACATTACAACAGTCCTAAATATGAATTTTCAACATTCTGAATGGGAAGAAAATTCGAAAATAATGTCAAGAGGAGTTCAACTTAAATAGCTGATTCCCCTAAAGGCAATTCTTAGTCACTGAAGCAAAATTCCTCCCCTCCAGCATACTAAGGGACATTCACTTGCAATAAACTCTTAACTTTGAAGGGTGCAATTTTGTACACATGATTAATGTTGAAAGTGTACTATTATACCTTGTCTATTTATGGAAAATGAGAATCTTAAAGGTTTTGATGGACCACTCTCAATGGATCCAACACCATACCCCTCTATGGATAATCTTTTGTTGAACCAAGCTGTCTTATTGAAAATAGATAATGTTTAGATTATTTATGTATGTGTTTGTATATATATACATATATATAAAATCTTATTTTTATTATCCATATAAGTTAGGTTTACCAAGCATGTGGGTAATAAGATTTTATTTTTTTGGCCTACTTAACTAATGCAATCTTTTGTCTGAATAGGGTGGAAGACTTATTTTCTTTCCATAGTTTACTTAAAATATTATTAAAATTCACATTTGTTTGAAATTATTTCAATAATACGCCCATTTTCATACTTGTATAGTAATTGAGGATAATAGAAGTTGGTTAAGATTTTGGGCAATTTTTTTTTAATGTACGATGCTTATTTCAACAAGGTTCATTTAGTTTAATGAAATGTTACGCTTTTCATAGCCTACAAACATTCCAAATTTGAAAAGAATACATATGTGAAGACAGTAAATGTTTTGTTAATGGCTTTTCAGCATAGACCTAACAAATCAAGTGCTTTGACACTTTTTCTAAATTCAATTAAATACAAAGTAGATTTATATATATATATATATATATATATATATATATATATATTTAGAATTAACCAAAATTAATACATAGAATAACTATTCTTACACCACGTGGCCTAAATAGTTTAAAAAAATATTTACTAATGATAAACTAAGTACAAATGAGTAAACAATTTTTTACAGTCGCACTCATTTATAAAAGTTATAGTGCTCAGGTTAGCCATGTAAGTTTTTGGATAACTTTGAGAAGTGAGAATTTATTTAGTGACGAACTTGAGTATTCCACATCAAATATACACACTATTTTGGATGGGTACACTCTTGACCTCACGCTTAGGAAACTTGGTATATCAAGAGCTTTAACATAGTTGTGAATGACATTGGTAATAATAAATATCATGAAATTAATTTAAAATGCATTCATTGTATAACCTTGTGTTAAAAAATGATGTATTTGGAGACAGGTAAACTTCATTTTTTCAAAAACTACAAAATATTCAGCTTTAACACACATAGCTTCCCAAAAAATAAAACAAATTGTAATAAAATTTTATAATTTAACCTGAATTTGCAAAAAGTGTATTGGTCTTAATCTCACACAGTTAACCTAGAGTGGCAAGTTCCCAGTTTAGTAGTACAAAGGGGATGTTAATAAATAAATATTTCAAAATAAAATAAAAGATTTAGAAAACAGAAAAATGAAAGTATTTCTGTTTAATATTATTAAATTTCCACAAGTTTCATGTTGGAATCCGATGTTACATAGGGAGCAAGTCTCATATTTATATGGGAAACTGTTCATTTTGCTTTTTATATACAATATGAATGATACACACTTTGAGTTGGCATAAAATTACCCTCACAAATTCTCTAATCTCTTAGCAAGAAAAGAGTGGTAAACAAGTGGTTACATTTGCTATAAAGTGGACATTATTTGTTATAAATAATACAAAATATGTTGAAAATAATGTTGATGTACGTTTAAAATTGTTTTACTGTTTGTATTTGTAAATATTAGTTAACTTCAAAATGCTAAGGCTATATTATGTGACATATAAATGCTGAGGAGTTTAGCTTAGAATGAATCCTGACATGACCACAATAATCCTCATTTATTACAACAGTCAAATTAGACAAAACATATATGAAAAAGAAATATTATTAGATTAATCATAAAAATAAGAGTTTAAAACAAAGAAGAAGTATAGAAAATATAAACAATTAAATTCATTCGATCAATTATAAGTTTAGAAAAAAAAAAAATCAACATGCTGATCAGTATAATTGATTTATTGAAGATATTTCAGGGGTGCTCATTGTGGCAGGCTACCATCAAATTGCCATCACATTCTTGACATCCAGGAGAGGGAGTAAAGCGAGTTCATTGCAGAAATATCAAACCACTTATCATGGAAGGCTCAAGTGGCATCCCTGGCTCAAACATCCTGGGATCATAAGCACAATCTCCAGTGCTCTGTGGCATAACACCCATACAATATAATTATATACCACTCCACCGGAATAAAATGGAATATTTTAGATGAACTGTTAACCTCAGTTGTAAGCCAACAGTTTTTGATATAATTCACTTCTTATTGAGATACTCGTAATATAAAATTATCAAACGAATCAGTCAAAGAGTATAAGATGGTGAATTGTAAAAATACAAATGGAAAAGATTAATAATAATAACGTTTAACAATAGTGTAATTGTCTGGATCAGCAGCTCCCCTTGGCGCATTTCGATGCACACATCTCCACAACCATACACTAAGTAAATGTCATCCTTTGCTTTTTCAGCAAAAAGAGTGATTACTCCATCAAAGTTATTACTAGCTGACAAAACACCTCTTCCAATGTCTCTCCCATTTTTTAAAACTTTCCATAAATATAATGATTTGGAAATGGCTTTCCTAGAAGTTAACTGGATACAATCAGAATTAATATCAATATTTTCAGTGACATAGAATATGAATGGGAAACAATGACTCTCCTGTAAACTATTTATTCTCATTCTTTTTTCAAAAGGCTTTTTTGGCTTGCAAATGTCTGCAAATTCAGAATCAGAATCTAAGAAATCAGAATCGGAGAAATCAGACAAATCAGTTTCATTTGAGAAGGTAAATGTTTCCTGATAATTAGATTTTATTTCTTTACTGTTTCCATCACTTTCGACAAATAGTCGATACTCATCAAGAAGATACTTGTAAAGAAATGCCAATATTTTTTTATTTTTAGTCTCACCATCATAATAAAACCCAGTAAGTCCAGTGCCATTCCTAGTATATAATGTTTGCTTAATATTTTTAGCTTCATCATCAAGCACCTTCTTATCACTCTCCATCCAATAATATCCACGTTCCCAAAGTCTAAACTTCACACGAACATTTTTTGTGGGGATTCCACGATTAAACCTATAACAATCGTCCAAATCAGATAAAGACAGTATGTATAATAAGTCTTTAAACATCATTTCATCCGCTCTGAAAAAATCAGCTTCTGGTCTCTTCTCTTCCACGTCATTAGCCATATTGAATATGATGAAATACAAATAACATGAAACTGCTAATATCTTCACTGATATATTACTCCCCACTTTTTTAAAATATATTTCTCAAGTTTAAACGCTTCCCTCTAGTTTAAATTAATCAGCTGTTACTGAATGATTCGTTCACTGATGTGAAGAGATTATATTGGCAAGTTAGAAACTCTCATAAACAATATGCAAAATGTTGAGTCTCACGAACTTCAGAATAAGACATTTGTAAGTAGGCGGAAATGATTATGAAACACAAAACCGATGTTGTCCTGCTTGTTAAAAGAAATAGTTTGGAAAAACAAAGGGTGAATGCAGTTTAACCCCACCTTTGGTGGAAATGACTGATGGCGTATTTTGGAAATTTTTGAATGCGGCCACTAAAGTCTCTCCCCCACAGTCTAAGGATCCATCCAATTAAGTGTGTTAAAAAAGATAAAGTTAAAAAAAAAAATGGGCTCGGTCCCCATTTTCAAAAGTGCGCCGCCAAGGGTGGGGTTAAACTGCATTTTCACCAAACAAAAAGCAAATTTAAATGTTTACAATATGAATTGTCACAAATGCTTGTGAAAGAGAAGACACAATAAATAATAAAATTCTCAGTGACGCATTATTGTTTCAATAATTCCATCAAAGGGGAAATAAGAAAAAGTCTGTAGCGCAGGGGCTGCGTTAACTAAGCAGATTTCTTACGTGCGCCACGAATGCACATTTATCTCAAAAAGGTAAAAGTTCAATGAGGACAATATTTGAAAATAAGACTACAAATAATATGATTCATAAAATAACAGCTTATTTTTAATATTACATGAGAAGGAGTTGGAGTTTACTGAAGGCCGAGAACTAAAAAAGTCCGTCACGCAGAGGCTGCGTAAACTAAGCAGATTTCCCACGTGAAGTTTTACAATAGAGAAATCTGCCTAATAACAACTGTAGTGGTAAGAAACCTCTAAACCTAAAACATTATTTAGGGCGTAATAACCCAGTAGTTTCTAGCCCCAAAAAACAGTTAACCTAACCTCTAAACCTATTCACGAGGGACGAATAGTTATGGAAATGGCCACCAGAGCTCTCGGCGGAAAGTCCGAACATAGCCTACTGGCGACCACACGCAGAATACAAATGCAAATATCTCGGTTAATATTCAAGATACAGAATAAATGTATATAGTAAATTTAATTTGCAATAAGATTGGTTCTATACAATTTTACGATCCGATGTATAATAACGGAGATATTTTGAAAATCCCCCCCTCTAAACCCCCCCTCCCACTGGTCCGATTTCAGCCGTTAACGAACTTGATCTTCCTTTTTACATGAAACGATTAAATACTGAGTTTGGTGATGATTAAACAAAATTTGCGACCGCTAGAGTGTTAACAGACAAATATATATACATATATATATATATATATATATATATATATATATATATATATATATATATTTTTTAACGGAAGACATTTTCGTCATCTCTGGGTAGGATCGATGGACATTTGAAGAAATTTTTCGAAAATCGCGTCGTGAGTACGACCTCAATAGCTGATTTCCCTTATGGGAAATCTGCTAAAATTCAAATATCTCGATTAATAATAAAGATAGTGAAAGAAATTTCATACAATATTTATAGAACATTACATTTGAAATATGATTGGTTCTATACAATGTTTTATCCGACTCATAATAACGGAGATATTTCGAATTTTTGAAAATCACCTTCTAAAGCTCCCCTCCCACGAGTCGGATTTCAGCCATTAACGATCTTTTTGAAAACAATTTCTAGAATGTTGGTTATTTTGTGATCAATATTTCCAATCAAATGTACCGGGTCATGGGAAAACAGCTGGGAACAGAGAGCACTCTGGCGGGGATTTTTGTAATCTATCTATCACAACATGTTATCTTGAGTTGTAGCTGCTTTTTTCAAATAGAAGTTTTTATCCAAAGTCATCTGTTTAATCATTTTCCCAAACCCTTCAGGTTATGGGCCCAGTGATTGCTTAAATCGTTTTCTATCGAGAAAAAGTATAGATTCGATCGAAAAACTTCATGAAAAGTGTAAATCTCGTGTGTTGTCCCCATGTGCAGTGAGGTTAGGTTGTGAACAGTTGATTATTTCGCTGAATTTCGTTCATCATGGCATCAAACCACCCTCCACCGGTTGAGAAACTTCTCGGCAGACAAAATTACGCTTCGTGGAAATTTGCAGCTAAGGCATATTTGAATCTTGACGATTTGTGGCGTGTGGTCGATGGATCAATCGTTGTTCCCAAGTTAGAAGCCGCTGCTACGACGCAGAAAGAAGAGAACATTTTAGTAAAAGATCGGAAAGCTTTTTCAAAAATAGTACTTATTATCGATCCAATTGTGTTCCCACACATAGAAAGTGCATCTACAGCCAAGGAGGCTTGGGACAACTTGAAGACTGCATTCGAGGACAATGGTCTTACCAGGAAGGTAGGTCTTTTGAGATCATTGATAACGACCAGACTAGAAAACTGTTCTTCAGTTGAAGAATGTGTCAATAAAATTATGTCAACATCACAGAGGCTCACTGATATTGGCTTCAAAGTGGATGATGAGTGGCTCGGGACAATTTTATTGGCGGGCTTGTCTGATGAATACAAGCCAATGATCATGGGTTTAGAGAGCTCAGGACTGAAAACCACAGGAGACTCGATTAAAGTAAAAATTCTCCAGGATGTGAAGACTCCCGCACATTCACATACACCCAGTAGTGAGACAGCATTGTTCTCCCAGGGGAAGGGTTCCAAAGGCAAAGGAAAACATAAAATTGAGTGTTATGCATGTCACAAAAGGGGACATTATGCTTCACAGTGCCGTACCAAGAAGGAGACCCAAGATCGTAAGAAACAAGATTCTACTGAAAATTCAAATCAAGGAAAACCCAAAGGTAAAGCATTTTTTGCTTACATGTCTAGACCTAATGACACTAGCAACAGTGTAGATTTTTTTCTTGACTCGGGTTGCAGTTCTCACCTAGTCAATGACATAGATATACTAGACAATGTATCTGGTGATTCAGATTTAAAAATTTCGACAATAAATAATGTAAATTTATCTGCTCAGGCTGTTGGTACAACCAACATTTCACTGATAGTTAATGGACAGGCTGATAGCGTTGTAGCGCATGATGTACATTACGTGCCAGGTATAGGTGCTAACCTATTATCAGTCAGCAAAATTACTGATAAGGGACATTCGGTCATATTCACCAAAGAAATGGGAAAGGTCATTGACCCTAATGGTGAAGTATTAGCCACAGCTAAAAGGAAGAATGGGATCTACAAGCTTGATACCATGAAGGACAGAATATTACCTACCTATTTCGCTGAAGATGCAGGTTCCCTAATGCATCGACGTTTAGGACATCTTTCCAGGAAGGGGATGAACCTACTTCAAGACATGTGTACAGGTATTGATAAAATAACACCTAATGATGATCCATGTGAAGTCTGCTTATTAGGGAAGCATGCTCGACTACCCTTCAGAGCCAGTAAGAGCCGAGCAAAGGAGATCTTGGAAGTTCTACATATGGATTTATGTGGACCCATGGAAAATTTATCCATAGGTGGAAGTAAATATTTTTTCACCTTAATTGACGACTTCTCTCGTTACACATTCGTATATTTTCTTTCAGAAAAGAACAAAGTGAGTGATATTTTTGCTGAATTTCGGGCTCTGGTTGAAACTCAAACAGGGAAGAAAATCAAGTGTGTGAGGTCTGACAATGGGACTGAGTTCGTCAACTCAAAGTTCAAAGCTGGACTTATTTCTGCAGGAATCAGGCATCAACTGACCGTTAGGTACTCGCCACAGAGTAACGGAGTGGCTGAACGAGCCAACAGATCCATTGTTGAGAAGGCTCGCACTATGTTACAGGATGCTGGTTTGCCCAAAAGCTATTGGGCAGAAGCTGTTTCTACAGCCGTTTACCTCAACAATCGCGCACCGACAAAGGCTGTTGTCGGGAGGACTCCATATGAAGCGTGGTATGGTAAGAGGCCTGATATGTCTCACTTGAGGATTTTTGGATGTCCGGCTATGGCACAGGTTCCCAAGGAAATCCGAAGAAAATGGGATCCTAAATCGGCAAAATACATTTTTGTCGGATACTCAGAGGAAATCAAAGGGTATCGATTAATTGATCCTGAAACGAAGAAGGTTACTATGAGTCGAGATGTTGTTTTTCTTGAAACTTCAAACCAAGAAAGACATAAGCCTCGACAGCTGCCTACTACGTCAGTATTTTTAGATGTGGATGAGCCGCCTGCTCTCCAGGATACAACCAATTCACAAGAGGACGTTTCTGATGAGAATACGGAATCAGGATACGACCATCAGACTGATTCTGATGATTCAGTGCCAGGATCTGTCTCTAGCGAGCCAGATATCCAGGAGGAGAACTCACCTCAGGTTCGACGATCCAGTCGTGTGCCGAAACCAAAGGATATGAGTGATTTCGTCACATATCTAGCTGCACTGAACCCCATTGAGGAACCATTGACCGCAGATGAGGCGCTCAAAGGTCCGTACTCCAAGCAATGGAGATTGGCGATGGAAGACGAACTGAATTCGTTTAAGAAAAACAAGACATATGACTGGGTAAAGTTACCTACAGGGAAGAAACCCTTACAAGCCAAATGGGTATTCAAAGTGAAAAATCCAAATAGCAAAAACCCTAAATTCAAAGCTCGATTAGTGGTGAAGGGGTGTGCTCAGCGTGCTGGCATAGACTACGAAGAAACTTTCTCCCCCGTTCTCAAGTACACATCACTAAGATATTTGTTCGCGCTTGCTGTGAAGAAAAATTTGAAGGTCTTTCACATGGACGTTAAAACCGCATATCTACACGGTGATTTGGAGGAGGAGATTTATGTTACACCTCCAGAAGCAGCAGAGCAGCACAAGAATCGTGTTTGGCGACTAAAGAAGTCCATGTATGGACTAAAACAGAGTGGAAGGTGTTGGAATCAAACTCTTCATCAATCCTTGACAGAGCTGTCACTCACACAGTCAGAGGCCGACCCCTGCATCTACTACAGGAGTGTTGATAGCGACTATATTGTTGTAGCAGTATATGTCGACGATTTGTTGATTTTTACTAATAAAGAGGAATTGAAAACCAAGTTGAAGAGAGAACTTCAAACAAAGTATGGTATGACTGACTTGGGTGAGGCGAAGAACTGCCTTGGCATGAACCTTACAAGAGACGAAGCCACTGGGAAACTGTGGATTGACCAATCTGCCTATACTGAGAAAATCCTACAGCGCTTCAACATGCCTGAAGCGAAGCCTGTGTCTACTCCGATGGAACACGGACAGAAGGACCCCGAGGATGATGAGGACTCCTCTGCATCTGTGCCATACCTGGAGGCGGTAGGAAGTTTACTTTATCTTTGCCAAATTTCGAGGCCCGACATATGTTTTGCAGTCAATCATGTGAGTAGATTTTGTAAAAAACCTAAAAAGAGTCATTGGATTAAAGTTAAAAGGATTTTTAGGTATTTGAGAGGGACTCAAAATTGTAAATTGGAATTTTCTAAACATGGAAATCAAGAATTGGAATGTTATAGTGATGCGGATTGGGCAAATCAAGTTAATGACAGACATTCAATAACTGGAAGTTGTTTTAAATTTATGAATGGTTTAATTTCTTGGAGTACTAAGAAACAGAGTACAGTCTCACTTTCAACTGTTGAAAGTGAGTATATTGCATTGTCATTTACGGTTCAGGAAGCTTTATGGTTAAAAGTTTTAATGAATGAAATTGAGCCAAATTGTTACAATTTTCCAACAAAGATTTTTTGTGATAATATGGGTGCAATTCATCTAGCAAGAAATTCAGTTACGAGTCAAAGGTCTAAACATATAGATGTTAGACATCATTTTTTGAGAACACATGTCAACAATAAAAATATTGTGCTGGAGCATATGCCCACTGAAGAAATGCTCTCTGATATTTTGACGAAACCTTTAAGTAGGGAAAAACATGAATATTTTTTCAAGTGTTTTGGACTTATAAAGTAAATTGTATTGTTTTACAAAGTAAATTGTATTGTTTTTGGAAATATCGCTCAAGGGGAAGTGTTGGTTATTTTGTGATCAATATTTCCAATCAAATGTACCGGGTCCTGGGAACAGAGAGCACTCTGGCGGGGATTTTTGTAATCTATCTATCACAACATGTTATCTTGAGTTGTAGCTGCTTTTTTCAAATAGAAGTTTTTATCCAAAGTCATCTGTTTAATCATTTTCCCAAACCCTTCAGGTTATGGGCCCAGTGATTGCTTAAATCGTTTTCTATCGAGAAAAAGTATAGATTCGATCGAAAAACTTCATGAAAAGTGTAAATCTCGTGTGTTGTCCCCATGTGCAGTGAGGTTAGGTTGTGAACAGTTGATTATTTCGCTGAATTTCGTTCATCATGGCATCAAACCACCCTCCACCGGTTGAGAAACTTCTCGGCAGACAAAATTACGCTTCGTGGAAATTTGCAGCTAAGGCATATTTGAATCTTGACGATTTGTGGCGTGTGGTCGATGGATCAATCGTTGTTCCCAAGTTAGAAGCCGCTGCTACGACGCAGAAAGAAGAGAACATTTTAGTAAAAGATCGGAAAGCTTTTTCAAAAATAGTACTTATTATCGATCCAATTGTGTTCCCACACATAGAAAGTGCATCTACAGCCAAGGAGGCTTGGGACAACTTGAAGACTGCATTCGAGGACAATGGTCTTACCAGGAAGGTAGGTCTTTTGAGATCATTGATAACGACCAGACTAGAAAACTGTTCTTCAGTTGAAGAATGTGTCAATAAAATTATGTCAACATCACAGAGGCTCACTGATATTGGCTTCAAAGTGGATGATGAGTGGCTCGGGACAATTTTATTGGCGGGCTTGTCTGATGAATACAAGCCAATGATCATGGGTTTAGAGAGCTCAGGACTGAAAACCACAGGAGACTCGATTAAAGTAAAAATTCTCCAGGATGTGAAGACTCCCGCACATTCACATACACCCAGTAGTGAGACAGCATTGTTCTCCCAGGGGAAGGGTTCCAAAGGCAAAGGAAAACATAAAATTGAGTGTTATGCATGTCACAAAAGGGGACATTATGCTTCACAGTGCCGTACCAAGAAGGAGACCCAAGATCGTAAGAAACAAGATTCTGTTTAATCATTTTCCCAAACCCTTCATAGAAACTTGAGAAAAAATATAAATATGAAATTTATCTTTCTTCATATTGGCATTTAAAAAAATATTAGGGGGAAGTAATACTTAAAAAGTATACAAAAAGTGTTATAAAGCCAATCTTTTTAACAAAATAATCTACGTTGTTAGTTCTGTTAATTTGTTCTCCAAGTCGTTTATTAACGATGTTATTTGTATTTTTGTGTTCCTTAACTCCCATTACCGCTCTCGTTATTTTTAATTCCATCCTCAAAAAACGTTAACATGAGTTTTTAATTTGCTCTTTTTCTGTAGATAATTATAAAAATAAACCTCAGATCTGAAGGTACTGATTCCAAATTCATGAGATATTCTCTACTTGGCTTCGATGTTGTAAAGGTACGTATAATATAAGTTTGGCGAATAGCCAATCAGAATGCAGCAAGCCTGCTACGTCACTCAGACCCAAGACTCGGAGCCGACCAACGGAAATACGATCAATATTAGCCGTTTTCTGATTAATTTGGTGAATACAAAATTATTAAAATAGTATATGTCTGTAAATGATACAAATTACTTTAGTTTTACTCAAAATAAACCATGTACAAATCAGATTCCATTAAAAATAAATACATAATAGTTCCTTAAAAATGAGATATGTTCGATTACATTTAAAAATCGAAATTTTTCTAGGATACAAAGAAAACTTAACTATAAGATGAAATATTCAAAACATGAAAGCAGTAATGACTACAATTATACATACAAATTAAAGTTAATAACATTGAAACTAACTAAGCAATAAACTAAGATTTCCAGTTACTAGAATATAAGTTAGTAAATTATTTTAAACATCAACTAGTCCATTCAGGTACAAGAATTTTAAAGGCTATCATTGGCATGTAGTCCTTCTTGATCTTAAAATATTGTTGCGAAAACTAAATAGATGAATAATCCTTCAGAGAGAGAGAGAGTCGCGTATTTGGAAAGTGTGACGTAGATCAAAGAGACCGAAAGAATGTTCTAGGTCTGACCAGTACCTTCCAGCCAGACGTCGAATGAACTAGACAATTCCCCTTTGATGTATGCCGCTACCCTATATAAAGAGGGCCTGCCGGGAGCGAGGCAGTTTTATTCTCTCCTGTCTTGATGTTCACATCAGTGCTACAGTGCGACTTAGTACAGTGCGGTAAAGTGTTTTTATAAGAACAGTGTTGTGCCGTGACTGTAAGTAACAGTTTAGTGCCGTGTTTAAGACAGTGCAGTGCCGCGAAGTAAAGGACAGTGCAGTGCCGTGAAGTAGAAGACAGTGCAGTGCCGCGAAGTAAAGGACAGTGCAGTGCCGTCTTTCTGTGAATTTCAGTGAATTATTGGACTGTGACTCATTGAAGAACAGTAACGCTACCAGTGTATACTGAAGTAATTAAGAATAATCACCAAGTTTATTGTGCATTGTGAAATAAATTTTGCAGTGATAAAAACTGTGAAACTTGCGAGTATTTAATTTTGCAATCCAAAAGAACTCTTATTAAAAACGTTTATAACTGGTTTTGGTAATAAAAACGTAACAATATGCTTATATTTAGTCACAGGGAATTCTTAGTTCTAGTAGCAGCCTTGTGAAGCGAATGGCAAGGAAGTTGGAGCCTATGCATTGAAGTCATATAGAATAAATAACAGTGAAGGAAACATGTATTATCATTACTAATAGACCAAGGGAAATAAATTCCTATACTGCACTATAGGAAACACTACATGAAAATAATTCTGTTTCTTAGATTTCTTTCCTTTTAAAATACTGTCTTTGGCATGTAGTCCAATTTCCTTTACATTTCATTAAACTAAATGAACCTTATTGAAATAAGTATCGTACATTAAAAAAAAATTTTTTAAACCCCTTTAAAACATGTTAAATTTGGGGGGTAAAAAAAAATTGGAAAAACTAAAAGGGAAAAAAACACTTAAATTTTGAAGACCTCCCCCGGTTTTCCCCCTTAAGGAAACCTAATATTTTGAAGTTCCGAAAAAAGGGTTTTAAAAAATTTTTTGTTTTAAATAGAAAATTTTTGCATTTTTTTTTTAAACCTTTTCCTTTATCGGGGGAAAAAATTTTCCAAACCCTATTTTTTTAAAAATTTTTAAAGGGGAAAAAAATTTAAAAAATTTGGAAGAATATTCCCTTCAAAAACCCTTTCCCCTAAAAATTTTAAAGTAATTTTTAACCTTACCAAATAAAAAATTTTCATTCTAAAAATTTTAAAACCCCTTTGGGGGAATTTTGGGCCCTTTTTTTTTAATTCTTTTTTTCCTTTTTGGGAAAAACCCGGAGGGGGGGGTGCAAAACAAGGCCCCCACTGAAGTTTTAAAAAGAAAATTTAATAAAAATTAAAAGGGGAACCCCCAAATACCTTTGGGAAAAACCCCGAAACCCAATTACCTTTCTATTAAATGAAAAAAAAAAAAAAAACCCTTAAAAATTTTTAAATGAATAAATTTTTTTTTTTAAAAGAAATTTTTTTTAAAAAAAGGGGATTTTTTAAAATTTTTCATGGGTTAAAAAAGGAAATTTTTAAAATTTCCCCCCCTTTAAAAAACCCCCTTCCCCATTTCCCCAAAAAACTACTTTTTTTTTTTTTTTAAAAAAAAGATTTTTTAAAAAAAAAAATTGGGGCCGAACGAACAAATTTTTATAAAATATTAATATTTTTTTTTAAAATTTAAAATTTTTGGGCCCTATTTTTTTAATTTGGGTTTTTTGGGGTTTTTTTTGGGGAAAAAAAATTTTTAAAATCGCTTGGGAAAACCTCAAAATTTTCCCCCTTGGGAAATTTTGTAAAAAAAAATTTTTAAAAGGGGTTTTTTTTGTTAACCAAAAAAAAATATTTTTTGCCCAAAATTAAATTTTAAAAGAAAAATTTATATTTTAAAAATTTAATTTTTTTAAAAATTTTTAAATTTAATTTTAAAAATTAAAAAAAAAAAAATCTCCCTTTTTTTGGGGAAACGGAAATTTTGGAAAAAAAATTTTTTTTTTTTTTTTTTTTTTTTTTTTAAAATTTTTTTTGTTTTAAAT
Organism: Riptortus pedestris; assembly: GCA_019009955.1. NCBI lineage: Eukaryota > Metazoa > Arthropoda > Insecta > Hemiptera > Alydidae > Riptortus > Riptortus pedestris. The sequence continues at coordinate 40,623,033 of CM032229.1, read as the reverse complement.
TTTAAAAAAAATTTTTAAAACATTTTTCTTTTGGGGTTTTATCCTTTTTTTTTATTTTTTTTTTAAAAAAAATAATTATTTATTTGTTTTTTTTTAAAAAAAATGTGGAAAATTTCTTTTAAATTGTTTGAAAGTTGTTTTTATTAGTTGTTCCTTTTTTTATGGAGGCCCTTTAGGGGAAAGTCCCCTAACGGCCAGGGTTTTTTTTTTTTAAAAGGGGGAAACGGTTCTTTTATTTTTTTTGGGCCCCCCGTTTCCTTTTTTTTTTAAAAAACCCGGTGGTAAATTCCCCCTTTTTTCACGAGGCCAATACCCTTTTTTTTCCTCTGGGGTTTTAACCCCCTTTCAAAAATCCCTTGGGTGTTTTTTTTTTCAAATTTTTGGGCCCCCCTTTAGGAGTGGCCCCCCGGGGCCCCTTGGGCCCAAAACCAATTTTGGGGGGTTGGGGGTTTGGGGTCGCCGGGGGGTTGCCAAGTTTTTTGGGACGGGCGGCAAAGGGTTTTGATTCATTTTTATTGCTGTAGCCCTTTAAAAAAGGGGGCCTTTTTTTGTCAACCCAAAAATTTAAATTTTTTTCTTAAAAAATTTAAATTTTTTTTCCCCCTTTAAAATTGGGCCGGGCAAAACTCTTTTAAGGAATTTTGGGGGCAATTCTTGTAAAAACGTTTGATGAGAAAATTTTTTCTCAGCTCAAATTGAGGCAGACAAACATTGTTTTTTTGAGTGATGTTGGGCTAAAAAAACATTTTTCCCGCCCTCGTTAGTGTAAAAAAAATTTAAATGCTGAGAAAGGCTTCCCAAAAAGCTTGAAATTCCAAAATTCTAAAATTTGCGCGAAGAAAAAAAAAGCTGTGGAGTGCCCCATGGGAATTTAATATTTTTTGGCGAAATTCTGACTACTTTGTTATTTTTTTAAAAAAGGGAAAAGGGTGGGATTTTAAAGGGGTTTTCTTAAAGGGGATATATTAGGGGATATACATATTGGTTCAAGATATTTAGCTTTTGGTCTGGTTTTTTTAAAAAAAATATGACGTAATGTATTAATTTTGCCACCGGGGTTTTATAAACTTGTTTTTTTCCCCCAATTTTCCCTTTCCCTTAAAGAGAACCCCGGGAAAGGGTTCTTTCATTGGAAAATCATGAAAATTAAATTTTTTCCCTCCCTTGTCCTTTGTTTTTTCGAAATTAACTTCCCCCCTTTTTATTTTTACTTTACTTTTTTTTGCATTTTTTTTTTTAAACCGATTTTTTGAAAAATTTTTTATAAAATATTTTTAAAAGGAAAGTTTTTCCGATTCTTTTCCCCTTTCAATGAGGGCTTAAACGTCCGGGGGGGGGGGGGGGGGGGCCCCCATTTATGAATAGGTAAATTTTAATTTTTAAAAAATATCCAAAAACATTTGTAAAACGGGTTGCTTAAAATTTTTGGAAAAAAAAATCGTTCCCTTTTTTAAAAAAAAAGGAGGTTTTTGGGGGCCCTTTTTACTCCCCTTTTTGATAAGTATAGGCTCAATTTTTTTCTTTTAGCCCGGGGAAAAAATTTTTTGGCCCGTAAGTAGGGGGTGTCGACCCTATTTTGCAGCTTAAATGGAATCTGTATGTTGATAAGTTTTCCTTAAATTCATGGGGAACCTATTTAAAAAAAATTTTGATACACTAGGGGGAAAATAGAACATCTTTTTATCTTGGGTTTTTTAAATTTTGGATGGCATTTTTTTAGAGAAGAGTTTCCCCCAAAGTTCCGGGAAGCCCAAAAAACCCCCTTTTTATGTGTTGAAAATTTTTTATTGGGTTCAATTTTTTTTTATAGGGTTTTCCAAAATTTTTTTTTTTAAAATTGGGAATATGGGGTTTTGGCCCATAGTTTAGACATTTTTTTTTCCCCTTTTGCGCTTGGCCCCTCCCATAAAACCCCCCCCCCAAACTCCCGTGGGTCCCCCAAAAAAGTTTTCCAGGGAACTAATTTTCCTAAATTTTTAAAGGGGGGGGCCTGCGGAAAACTTATAAATCCTGCGTTAGTATAAAAATTTACCCCTTTCTTGCATTGTGGGGGTTTTTGCTTTTGTGAATTGTCCCAACCCTTTTTTTTGTTTTTCTATTCAAACCATTGTTTTTTTTTTTTGCATTTTGTGTTCTTCCAAACTTTTAAAATTTTTTTTCAGTTGTTTTTTTTTTTTTTTAAAATTTTGGCAATTTTTTTCTTTAATTTTTTTTATTGTACGTTATAAAAAAAACCCCCCCTTTAAAATGGGGACCCCGAAGCCCGGGCATTAAAGATGGAAAACATCCCAAAAACGAAATCCCCTTTTTAAGGGGGAAGTCCGCTTTCGGATTTTGGGGCCCCCAATTCCCGGGTCCCAAATTTTGGAGGGCAGACCAGAGTTTTGGGTTTTGCCAGGCTGAAGCATTTTTCCCGAAACCCCCCCAAGGTAACTAGCTCTGGGTTTTAAACCCCGTTATTTAAACTCCCCAATAGACTTCAAAAACCAAAAAAAGGGGGTGTATTTAAAAAACCCCCCGGGGTGACCCTTTGGGAAACCCCTTTAAAAAAAACCCGGGTTTCCCCAAAATTTACGGTTTTTCCAAAAAATTAGGAGGGCAATTCTCAAAGGGAAAAAAGTTTCCCCAAGGAAAAAAAGGCCCTTTCCCCAATTTTTCAAGAATTAAAACAAATAGCTGGCCCCCCTTTTCCCCCCCAAAAAACCCCCTTTTTAGTCATGTAGGGAGGGCACTTCCTCCCCAAAAGGTATGCAGCCTTTAAACCAACCCCCCAGTTGAAAAACTGGGGATTGCGTCGATGTGAAGATATGACCCAGCATCCCCAAAGTCGGCCAGGCACCAAAACCTCAAAAACAACCTACCCGCTTCCAGGGGGAAAAGAGGTCAGGATCTCCCCTAAAAATACGATTAAAAGCGAGATAGCAGCTAGGGCGAAAGGCCCTTTCATTCACCCCTCCCCCGAGTACCTTTCAAGCAGCAGGGGGAAAAAAATTTTTGTTTTCCCCCGAGACCTTCCAAAAAAAAGGGCACGAAATGAACACACCCTGTAATGGAAGAAAAAAAATTCCCGGGCTCGGAAAAAAGTTGGGCGGGCCCCAGAGGGGGACTCCCTCGTGGATCACCAAGCCGTTTTTTTGGGAAAGGAAAAAAAAATTGGGGGGAGATTTTTTGTGGAACAGGTGTTTAAATTTTTTTTCCCCAAGGTGGGGGTGGGGAAAAACCAAACCCAAAATTCCCCTTTTTTCCCGTCCCCTGGTACCACGATAAGAGTAGGGGGGAAGTCAGAATTAAAATCGGACTAACGCCACTCCCCGGCCCCTTCCCATCTTGGAAAACGTACCCCCCTCATCGGCCCCGCCCTTTTTCCCTTCCACCCCTAATCGTCGATTCGAGGTGGGTAGCCCCCAGCGAAAAAAAGGGGATCACAGAAAAAGGGGGCCCTTGCACACCCCCAAAAAACCACGGTAATTCATTCCCCCTGGTGAGTGGTATTGGGCCCCACTACGAAAATACCCATCCATCACACCCCGTCAACCGTCCTGCAAAACCCAAAAAGAAAAAACATCCGCACTTCATAAAGACAAGGGACCCCCCGTCCAGCAAAAGCCGACCCCTCCCCCCGAGCGTTACGGGGCTGCAAGGGAGGAATTCCTCAAAAGGGTGGACGAAGGCATCTGCAGGCCCCTTTTAACAGCCCCTACTTTAATCCGTTACATATAGTGGTAAAGAAAAAGGAAAAAAGCGATTTTGTGGGGACTAAACCCCCGACTAAACGAAGAGACTGTTCCCCACAGATCCCGGGGTTTCCCAAAAATACTGACCCCTCAACCCCAAATTTTTTAGTTTGGGAAAAACCTACTTCCCGTAAAAATTGACCTGAACAGGGGGTACATCAGGTTTCCTTTTAGCTGAAGAAAAAACTTAAAAAAGTCCGCATAATCACACCCTTCCGGGCTCTTTGAGTTTGTTAATGTGCCCTTTTGGGCTTTGTAATGCTGCTCAGGGCTTTTTCCCCGGGCCCCAGGATAGAAAATTTTTGGGCCCACCCCATGCTTCGTGTCCCCAGACGACAAAATCGTTTTATCCAGTACCAAGGACGAACATCAAAAAACACTTAGACAACGTTTTCCCCAATACTGAGCGGCAGGGTTTTTAACAAAAAACCCCCCAAGTGCGAGTTTGGGAAGACCGAGATCGAATTCTTGGGCTTCCCCGTGAATGCCCAAGGTTCAAAGCCACTGCCAGCAAAAAGGGTTTAAACCCGATCAAGGGGGTTTCCCCCCGACCCCGCAAAAAGGGACAACTTCGGCGTTTCTTAGGAAAGCTGAATTTTTAGGCGATTCATAAACAAATGCAGCCGAAAACCACATACCCTACACTCATTAGTAGGCAACTGCAAGAAGAGCGATGCAACAGGGTCTGGAATGGTCCGGGAAACAGAAAGCTGCATTTCGCCCATGGCAGCAAGACATCAATTGCCCCTCACTTTGTCGCATCCCTCCGACGATGCCGAAACTCTCATTGGCATGTGCGCGTCAAAAAACAGCCATCGGGGCGGTTTTTCACAACGTGAAGGATTATTTGGGAAAACCCCTTGGATTTTTCTCCCCAAAACTTGGGCGAAAGCAAACAAGGTTCTCCACCCTTTCGAGAGAGAGCTGGTCGCCGTACACCGAGCAATAAGTCCTTAGGGCCCCGATCGAAGGACGTAAACTTCAACCCTACTCACCGACCACAAACCGCTGATTTCCCCATGTTCCCACAACGCGCTGACACAAGGCCCCCGCCTATGAGGAAACCGATTGGGGGGAACTTCATCAGTCAGTTTACAAAACCCATATTTCCCAAAATGTAGCTGGAAATGAAAAAATTTGGTCGCGAACACTTTTCGAGGTTGGAGGAGATAACGCTTTCCCCCCGACAAAAGAAAAAATTGCAGAGCTACAAAGACGGACCCCGACATAAACGAGCTCCTTAAGAACCCTGCCCTCTTTGCTTAAAATGGTTTTTAAATTTCACATGCTACATCACCCCCCCCCCCAGGGGGTTTTCGAACTGGGACCCTCTCGTAGGAACACATGAGTTCAGTTCCTGAGGGCCCCTTTTTAAAAAAAGGGTTTTGCTTTTTCGGGGACGGGTGGTCCCCTTTGTCCCCGATGAAGTGCTGGATGTTTTTCTTTGGTTTTTTTCAGGCGGTTTTGGGCGGGTGGGTGGATGGGGATTTGCGTTTGTAGGTCTTTAAAACCACTCACCCGCGGGAACTGAAAAATAAACCCTGGGTATTTTGGAGTGTGCAATGGTTTCCCCCCGCTTGTCCCCCACCGCGTCTAAGGACGACCTCTGAGATCCAGTTCTGCTGCACAAGACAAAACCACAAAAACGGAAAACCTCTTGACTCGGCGAGGAAAAACCCATTAGGCTTCCTGCCCCCCTTTCCCTGACCTGTCCCTTGGGGGGGGGTGATGTAGCAGTTTGGCCTTCTAAAACCAAACCCCCTTACTGTTTGCCACGGGTCCAATGACAGTTTTTCCCAAAAGGAACAAATTTAAACCCCAATTTTAAGGGGGCTAAACTGCGAGCAATCTTTTAAAACCTGCATTAGTAGGAAAAAATTTACCGCTTACTCTCGCATTTTTTTTTTTGTGAACTCTGCTCCAAAAACCCTTTTTGTTGTTATTTTTCAAAACCGATTTTTATTATTTATTGCATTTTGTGTTCTTCAATCTTTTTTAAATTTTTGACCAGTTGTTTGTTTTTTTTTTAAATTATAGTGCCTTATTACTTTCAATTTTTTTTTTTGTACCCTTTTTAAAAACCCCTACATTAAAAACCCGATTTAAAACTGAGAATTGTTCTTCCCTTTTAAATTGTCTGGGACTTCGCCCAAATTAAAAATGTAATTTGGTTTTTATTTTGGGAAACTTTTACACAGGGTTTTCCCCAAAAGAAGATTCCCTCGGCCCCCCAGTGAATCCCAGGATTCCCCTTTGTAGTGATCGAGATTTTTTTCATTAAAAATTTTATCTGATTCAAAAAAAAATTGGGGAATTTTTGGTTTTTCTAATTGGGGAGGGGTTTTTTAAACCCCCAAAAAATTGTTAAAAAGTGCCTTAATTTTGGGAAAAACCCCCGTGTGCAAAAGATATTTCTTCTTTTTCCCCTTTAAAAATTGTTGAACAATTTTTTTTTGTCCCATAGTAGTAATAATGTTGGGGCCCCAAACAAAATCAAATTTTTTGGGGCCCCTTCTGGCCCCCGTTTGCCCTTTTTTTTTTTTGGACGCGAGCCTTTTTAATTAAAAAACCTTTTCCAAAATTCCCCTTTTTTTTTTTATCGTTTTTTTTGTTGGGGTGAATGGGGGGCTTTTCCCCCGGGTTTTTTTTTCATTTTAAAAGGGAAAAAAATAAATCTAGCTTTTTTTAAACCATGTCATTTTTTCTTTAAAAACGTTTTTTTAAAAATTTTGGGCCCCCCCCAAACCGGATGAAATTTTTTAGGTTAGTTCATTTTTTTTCTAATTAAAATTTTGACTTTTTTTTATTTTGAATTCTTAAAATTTTACCATTTTTAAAAGTAAAAAAATTTTTTTCTTTAAAAAACAACCCCAAAAGCTTTAAAAAACGTTTTCCCAAAAAAAAAGAAAAATTTTTAAATTTTTCAAAAAGAGGAAATTTTTCAAAAAATGGAAAACAATGGGGGGATCAAGAGCTAATGGAAAATGAACAAAAAAATGAAAAAAAAAGGGAAAAGGGGAAAAAAAAAAATAAAATTTGGTGAGTCACGCTTGGTTTTGGGGGTAACAAAAAATTTTTTATGTCTTGAAGAAGCAAAAAGCGTTGTAGAGGCTGAAGGTGGACTGGTGTTGGGGGCCAATTTAAAATGGTGTTTCATTTTTATTATGGGAAAAGCCTACATTCATTTTTAAAAAATTTCAAAAAAAAAAACTGTATGAAAAAATTTTAAAATGGGGGGAAAAATTTTTCCCAAAATGTCAAACTTTTTTTCTTAAGTGCATCAGCCCCTTTTTTTAAAAATTCCCAAAAAAGGAAAATTTGGGGGGGAAAAAAAAGAGAAAATTTAAAAGGACGTTTTTAAAAAAAAAAGCTAAAATTTTTTGGGGAAAAATTTAAAAATTTGTATTTGCCAACTTTTTAAAAAGACCTTTTAAATAATTTTTTTTTCTTTATAATTTTTATGTTTTTTATTCAATTTTTTCTCTATGTAAGATTATTTCCAAGTACAAAAAATTTTAGGAGGGCGTTTGAAATATTTTCAAAATGTGTTTATTCCAAGTTTTTCCCCCAAACAAGCAAATCTCTACCCCCTTTAAAAGGGTGGTAAAAGGGGTTTAATTTGTTAGAAAAATTTTTGTTTTTAATAAAATAAATAAAAAGGGGGCGTTGTAAATAAAAATAATAATACAAAAATTTGAAAATAATTTTGACTAGGTTTAAAGTTTTTTATGTTTGTATTTGAAAAAAATTTAGTTAATTTCAAAATTCTAGATTATTATGTGAATTAATGGGGTGTTTTGCAAAAAAATTCCGGGTTTCCCCCCAAATAAATTCTCTTTTTCAAAGTAATTAGACAAAAACATTTATAAAAAAGAATATTACTAGTATTAAAAACAAAGAAGAAGAAAGGAAATATAATAATTAAATTATGTGTAAATTGAAGTTAGAAAAAAAGAAAATCGACTGTGATTAGATAATTGATTTTTTGAAGATATTTCGGGGGGTGTATTGTGGGGGCTCCTTAAAAAGTCATAATTTTTAAACACCCAGGAGGGGAGTAAAGGGATTTTCTTGCAGAAATATAAAAACCCACTTATCAGGGAAGAAAAGGGATCCGGGCTACCATCCGGGATCAAAAGCTGATCTCCGTGTCTGGGGCACAGAATCCAACAATAAATTTATATCCCCATTCCACCGGAATAAAATGCAATTTTTTTTTAATGTTGACCTCAGTTGTAGTTTTAAATTTCATTTCATTGAGATACTCGAAATATAAAATTATCGAACGATTCAGTCAAAGGTTAAGGGTAAAATTATAAAATAAAAAGGGAAAAATGTTATAATAATAAGTTTAAAATATTAATTGTCGGGTCAGAGTCCCTGGGCTTTTTCGATGCAATTTTAACCTACATAAGAAAATGTATCTTTGCTTTTTCAGCAAAAAGAGTGTTAATCAAGGTTATATGTGACAAACACCTTCTTCCAATGTCTCCCCCTTTTTTTTAAAATTTCCCAAAAATATAATGATTTAGAAATAGTTTTCCTAGAAGTTAGTGGTAAAACCCAGAATTAATATAAATTTTTTTCGTGAATAAAATAAAAAGGGGAAACCCATGAGTCCTGTGCCATTTATTTCCATTTTTTTTTTAAAAAATTTTTTTTGGCTTGCAAATGTCTGCGAATTCGATCAAACTAGAAATCAGTTTTTGTTTTTTTGGAAGGTAAATTTTTCCCTGAAAATTGATTTTTTTTTCTTTACTTTTTCCACATTTTAAAATTTTTTAATCGTATCTTAAAGAGATATTGTAAAGAAATGCCATTTTTTTTTTATTTTTAGTTCCCATATAAAAAAACCCCAGAAAGTCCAGGCTTTCCCAAATTATAATTTTTGTTAAATATTTTTGTTCATCAAAAAGCATTTTTTCACTTTTTCCATCCAAAATATCCACTTTCCAAAGTCTAAATTCCCCCAAAACATTTTTTGTGGGGATTCCCCGATTTAAAACCTTAACAATCGTCCAAAATCAGAAAAAGACGTATGTATAATAAGTCTTTAAACATATTTTTTGCTCGAAAAAATCAGTTCGGTCTCTTCTTTTTCCACGTCATTGCCATATTGAATTTAATAAAAATAAAATGAAACTGAAATATCTATTTTTTCAAGAATAGAAAATTTTAAAAGAAATTTTAATTTTTTCTTAAATCAACCTTTCGTTTTAAACCCAAAGTTACAAAAAAAAAAAAAAATTGTAAAAAAATTTTAAATTTAACCTAAATTTGAAAAAAGTGTATTGGTTTAAATTCACACGTTAACCTAGAGTGGAAAATTTCCCAGTTTAGAGTCAAAGGGGGTTTTAATAAAAAAATTTTATTTCAAAATAAAAAAAAAGGTTTAAAAAAACGGAAATGAAATATTCTGTTTTTTTATTATTAAAATTTTCCAAAAGTTTCTGTTGGGAATCGTGTTACAAGGGAGCAAGTCCACATTTATTTGGGAAAAAACCCCTGTTATTTTGCTTTTTATATAAAATTGAATGATACACATTTTGATTTGGATAAAATTTACCCTCAAAATCTTAAATTTTAGCAAGAAAGGAGTGGTAAACGAGGGGTTTACATTTGTATAAAAGTGGCATTATTTGTTATAAATAATCCCCAAAATTAGTTGAAAATAATGTTGGTTTTTCGTTTAATTGTTTTACTGTTGTATTGTAATATTAGTTAACTTCAAATTGCTAAGGTATATTATGTGAATAAAAATGCTGAGGGTTTCTTAGAATGAATCCTGAAACCCCCAAAAATAACCCTCTTTTATTAAACATAAATTGGGGACAAAAAAAATAAAAAAGAAATATTATTAGTTAATCTAAAAATAAGGGGTTTTTAAAAAAAAGAATTAGAAAAAAAAACAATTAAATTCATTCGATCAATTATAAGTTTAGAAAAAAAAAAAATCAACATGTGAAGCTAATTTGTTTTTATTGAAGTTTTTTTCAGGGGTGCTCTTTGTGGAGGTACCATAAATTCCCATACATTTTGCCCCAGGGGGGAGTAAAGGGTTCATTGCGAAATAAAACCATTTTCAGGAAGGTTTAAGTGGATCCTGGGGTCAAAAATCCTGGATCTAAGCAATCTCCGTGCTGTGGATAACCCCCTACAATTTTAAATTTTATACCATCCCCCGGAATAAAATGGAATATTTGATGAACTGTTTTAAACCCCATTTAAACCAACGTTTTGATTAATTTTATTCTTATTGGCTCTCGTAAAAAAAAATTATCAAAGAACGTAAAAGAGTTAAGTGGTGAAATTTTAAAATACAAATGGAAAAAGGTTAATAATTTTTTAAAAGTTTAACAAATTTGGTTTAAATTTCGGATCAGCAAAATTCCCTTTGGGCCCTTTTTATGCGATTCGGCTCCACAACCATACCCTACGTAAATTTCATTCTTTGCTTTTTCAGAAAAAAAAAGGTTATTCCATTAATTTATTTCCGACTGAAAAACCTTTCAATGTCTCTCCCCTTTTTTTAAAACTTTTTAATTTTAAAGATTTGGGAATGGCTTTTAGAAATTAATGGGTACAAAACGAATTAATATTTTTTTCGGAATAGAATATGAATGGGAAACAAGGCTCCCTGTAAACTATTTTTTTCTATTCTTTTTTTTAAAAGGCTTTTTGGTTGCGAATGTTTTTCGAATTCAAAAATAGAATCGATCCCGGAAAAATTTGTCAAAAAGCCTTTGGGGTAAAATTTCCTTTTTTTTAAAATTGTTTTCTTGTTGTTTATCACTTTGACAATAGTCGATTTCTCATCAAGAAGATATTGTAAAGAAAAGCCCAAAATTTTTGTTTTTTAGTCTCCCTATTGTTAAACCCGTAAGTTAGTGCCCCTTCCCCGTATAATGTTTGCTATAATTAGTTTTTCATCAAGCCCTTTTATCATTCCATCCCAATAATATCCCTTTTTTCCCAAAATCTAAAATTCACACGAAATTTTTTGGGGGGTTCCCCCGTTAAAACTTATAACAAAACGTCCAAAAAGATAAGACAAATATTATAATAGTCTTTAAAATCATTTTTCTGCTTGAAAAAAACGTTTGGTTTTTTCTCTTCCCCCGTATTAGCCCTATTGAAATTGTGAATACAAATAACAGAAAGCTAATACTTCACTGATTATTCTCCCTTTTTTAAAAAATTTTTTCAAGTTTAAAAAGTTCCCCCTTGTTTAAATTTTAAACCAGCTGTTAGGAATGATTCGTTATAATGTGAAGAGTTTTTATTGAGGTTTTTAAATTCAAAAATATGCAAAAAAGTTGGTTCACGAACTTTGTTAAAGACATTTTAAGTAGGAGGAAGCGAAAATTTTTAAACAGAAAAGATGTTTTTGCTTGTTAAAAAAAAAATAGTTTGGAAAAAAACAAAAAAACAAGTTTAAATGTTTACAAAAATGAATTTCCAAAAGGTTGTGAAAGAGAAGACAATAAGTAAAATTTTTCAGTGACGCTTTTGTTTTAATATTCCCCAAGGGGAAATAGAAAAAGTCTGTAGCGAGGGGGGACGTTAATGTGTTTTTTTTAGTCGCCCCGAAAGCACTTTTTTCAAAAAGGTAAAAAATTTAAGAGGACAATATTTGAAAAAAAAGCACAATAATAGATTCTTTAAAACAGTTATTGTTAATATTTCAAGAGAAGGAGTGGGTTTTTGAAGGGAGAACTAAAAAATTTAAAATCTCGATTAATAAAAAGATAGGGAAAAAAAGTTATACAATATTTTTAGAACTTTTCTTTGAAATATGATTGGTTCTATACAAATTTTTTTCCCACTCATAAAACGGAATATTTTGAATTTTTGAAAATACCCCTTTTAAAGTCCCCCCCCACGAGTTTGGATTTCAGCCATTAACGATCTTTTCGAAAAAAAAATTTCTGAACTAGAAAAAAATATAAATATGAAATTTATCTTTTTTCATATTGGGATTTAAAAAAGTTTGGGGGAAATAATACTTAAAAAGATAAAAAAGTTTATAAAGCCAATCTTTTTTAAAAAAATAATTACTTGTTTTTGTTAAATTTTTTTTCCAAGTCGTTTTTAACGAGTTATTTGTTTTTTGTGTTCCCTTAACCCATTACGTCTCGTTTTTTTAATTCCTCCCCAAAAAACGTTAAACTGAGTTTTTAATTGCTTTTTTTGTAGGTAATTATAAAAATAAACCCCCGATTAAGGTATGATTCCAAAATTATGAGATATTTTTTATTTGGGTTCGTGTTGTAAAGGTCGTTTATATAAGTTTGGGGAATAGCCAATCAGAATGCAGCAAACCCGCTACGGCCTCAGACCCAAACTCGGGCGACCAAAAAGGTAATAATCAAAATTAGCCCTTTTCTGATTAATTTTGGTGAAAACAAAATTTTAAAATTATATGTTGTAAATGATACAAATTTCTTTGTTTTACTTTAATTTTTATCAAAAAAAACCAGTACAAAAACGATTCCATTAAAAATAAATACTAAAGTTCCTTAAAAATGAGTATGTTTGATTACATTTAAAAATCAAATTTTTTTGGTAAAAGAAAACTAAATTTAAAAATGAAATATTAAACATGAAAGCGTAATGCTACAATTAATTTCAAATTAAATTAATAAATTGAAAATAAAAACAATTACTTAAGTTTTCCCCGTTCTAGAATATAAATTTGTAAATTTTTAAACATTAAATGTTTATTAGGTACAAAGAATTTGGAAGGGTTTATTTGGGTGTAGTCTTCTTGTTCTTAAAAAATGCTTATTTTAGAGTACAGGAACCTTGGTTCTAGTAGATCTGTTTAAGAGAAAGGAAGGAAATTGAAGGGGCCCTGCATTGAAGTCATGCATTACGTTAGAATAAAAAAAGTGAAGGAAAATGAAATTTTTTATAATGACCTGGGAAAAAAATTTTCCTTACTGCATATAGGAAAAATAAATGAAAATAAATTTTGTTTCTTAGATTTCTTCCTTTTAAAAAATACTGGGCTTTGGGTAGTAATTTTTTTTAAATTTCATTCAGATCACTTTTTTAACATTCGGTTGCAAGTAAATGTTCAGTCCGCGAAGTACCCTTGAAGTTTTGGAATGTTCATCAATCTCTTAAGTTAACTAGAAAGGCAAGTTTAGTTTGTGACAAAGTGGACGTATAATAAATATTTTCGAAAACAAAGTTTTAGAAAATTTATAAAAAAGGGAAATATTTCCGTGAATATTTTTAAATTTCACATTTTCATGTCAAAACTAAAGGGTGTTTATAGGGGCAAGTCTCAATTTATTTGGGGTTTTGATTTTTATCACAAAATGAGGATAAAATTGTAGAAATAGAAATTGATTGAAAAAAATGAAAGAGCAAAAAGAGGCAAATTGTAAAAACTGAGTAATATTACAAATTTTGGGGTTCAAAGGGACATGGGGAAAAGAAAGGAAATGAAGAAAAAAATGGGAATGAGAAAAAAGCAATTTTTTCGAACAAAGTTAGTAACGGAGATATTTCGAAAATCTCCCTCTAACGACCCCCCCCCCCCATTGTCCGATTTAGCCTTATCAAATTGATTTTCTTTTAGTAAATTTCCCCAAGATTTTTTTTTTAATGTCGAAAATTTTTTGGTTTTTGTTTTTAAAATGTGGTTTGGCCCCAAACCCGGGGGGGGGAAAATCTAAGCATTTTTTTTATGTAGGTTTCCAAGTGCGTTAAAAAAAATTTATTTCCCCTGGGGTTTTTAGTTTAATTATTCTTTTTTTTTCCTTCATGTTTTTTTTTCTAGTTTTTGATGGACTTAATGCTGGGTTCAAATTCCCTTTCCATTCTTTTTAAAGGATGCTCTAGAACCAGGATTCCTGTGATCTAAATATAAGCATATTTTAAAAACAAGAAGAAAATGCCAATGATAGCCTTTAAAATTCTTACCTGAATGAACAGTTGATGTTTAAAATAATTTCAATTATTTTAGTAAAAAGAAATCTTAGTTTATTTTCTTAGTTAGTTTCAATGTTATTAACTTTAATTTGTTGTATAATATGTTGTTTTAATAAATTTTGTCAGATAATAAAAAATACAAAAATTTTTTTAAAGTTCGTTTTTTCATTTTTTTTTCTAGTAAAGTTAAACGTCATGAAAAACAAAATAAAAACCAACACCCGTTCCCCTTTCCAAATAGCTATACCCTTCTTTAAAGGTAGCCCCAAAATAACATCTTCTTCTTTTCAATCTTTAACCCCTTTCTGGCACTTCCTGCACCTCTTTGGTTTTTGCGTGGTGACAAAGTTTGTAGCATTTCCAGCCCTATTACCTGAAAAAACGCCCGGCAAGTTATCTTTCCCCCTACCCCTTGCAGTATCAATTTTTCCACTATGTAGTTGCGCAACTGTTTTGAAATTTCCCCCGATGCCAGTAGTGATTTTTGGGAAGTGGGTACGAGTCTCCGGGGCTGAATTCCTTGATTTTGCACTGGTCATAAAAAACTTTGGAAATTGCAGTTTTTCTTCCCAAAATTTGTGTATGTCACATTTTACATGGGGATAGCGTATCAGCTACAGAAGGGAATTTGTGGGCCAAGATTCATCAACAGCGTGCTGGGGGGGCCTGTAAAGGGTTTAGTGGAGTGTTTCCCTTTACTCAAAAAGGCATAAAAAACATGATCTCTTTCCCATCTGATCTTCTTCAATAGTTTTTAATTTTCCCCACTTTTTGCGAAAAAGGGTTGGGGTGGATGATTGGGCTTTGTGTGACAATGTCAAAGAAATAAACATTGGAGAAACCTTTAAATTTGTGAAGCGAACGGGCATTTTCGCAGACCAGTACCTTGGGAAACAAAATTTGAGAAAATAATTTAATTTGGATGACTTTTTGAGCCCATTTTGTTTTTTATGCCCCCAAGTAATCCGTTAGAATTGAAACAACAGAACAGGTAATCACGTGATCAAGGTATAATGTTACAAAACCCTTGCCCGGTTTATGGGGGAATGGGGGTCTTTTAAAGGGGTCTAAATTTTTTTTGCAAATTTGCCCAATAGGGCAATTTTTGAGAAATGTCAAAGTCCTATTTTTTTGGGGCCTATTATTGTTTGTTTAGCTCTCTCTTTCGATTTTTAAATTACCGCGTGACTGGAGTGCAAAACCCGGCCTCAAAATGGCGGGCACCACGTTCTATTCTGAAAACAAACCAGATCTTCAATCCCAGTCACTTCATCGTGGGGTGGGAGTGCAAATTTTCGCTTTTTAGCTTTCTGGGCCCAAACCCCGTTTGAATGTTTTTTTTTTCTTTTTTTTTAACCATTTTTTGATCTTTTTCCAGGGCCCCTTTTTTAATTTTTTCCCCTTGCCTGTTTGAAATAGGCAGGGGATTTCATAAAGTCAAAAACCAAAAAAATTCCCAATGTCACTTGTGGTTTAAAAGGGGTTTTGTTTGTAACGAGAAAGTGCATCAGGTTTAAGCATTTCTCGACCGGGAAATTAAATGAAAGCCCGAAATAAAAAAATTAAAGAAAATTTTACCCTGATACGCTGAAAACCGGGGACTAAGATTGTGAATCCTTGTTAAAAAATTTTTACGGGGGGTTTGTGGTCTGTTTTCAAAAACAATTTATTTCCATAAAAAAACTGATAAAATTTTGTAGCAAAAAGAAACACCCAAAAAGGCCCCTTTTCTTGAGGGGTACTTTTGTTCTGAAACCCGTAAGGGGCCCCCGGACGCAAAGCAAAAAGGGGCCCCCTTCTTAAAAAAAGACAGCTCAAACCCACTATTTGGGCACCCTTCTGCATTTCAAAAGAATTTAAATTAGAGTCAAAGTGGGGCTAAAACTGGGGGGCGTAAAGGAATGCCATCCAAAGTCCCTAAAAAGTTTCCCTTTTTTTTCGTTGTCCCATTTCCCAAAATTACATCTTTTTGGGAAAGGGTTTCCCTTTAAATTGGAGCCGCCTTTCCCGAAAAAATTTGGTAAAAAAACTTTTGAGACAATTTAAAATTTAAAAACCAAGATAAAAAAAAGTCTCCTTTTTTTTTTGGGTTTTCTGGCAACTCTCTAATAGCCTCTAATCCCTTTATCAATAGCAATTCCTTCCTAAAAAATTATTTTTTCCAAAAATACTTGACAGATTTTTTTATTTTTGTATCTTCGAGCTTTTAAAATCAAACCCTTATATTTCCGAGCTCTTTCCTTTAATTGTTGGGAGGCTTTCATGTTTTTCCCTCTGAAACTCCCGACACCAAAAAGTCGTAAAAATTTATACGGGGGCGCCAGGAATATCCCGAACAACCGGGAAATCCCTAGCGCTAAAAAATTTTCTGGTCCCAAACTTAACCCCAAAAGGGCCCATTCCCCTTAAAATTTTTAAAATTCTCCAAAAATAGTGGCAAAATTTCAATGATCAGCTGAGGGCACTTTCTAGCTAAATTTGGGAAAAATAAACCATCTTTTGGGGCCCAATTTCAGAAAAACCTCTTCCCTTGTAATGTTTGGGTAATTTCATAAAACCGTCGGTATAACAAAATGTTCTCTAAAAAAACAGATTTATTAATTTTTTCCCCTATCCAAACGACCCTCAAATCACCTTTTTTTTTTTCCCAAACTACAACTAGGGGTTTTAACTCCCTCTGTTGGATAGGTTGACTTTCTAAAAGTTTCCCTTTTTTCTTCCTTTCCCCCCTTTTAATTTTTAAATTTTTTCAACGATCATCCCAAAGCAAAGGACTCTTCTAGATTTTAAATTAAATGGTTAAAAAGGAATTTTTCTAACTTAATTGAATGAAAAAGGGGGAAATTCCCCAAAAAACCCTTAAAAAATGTCTCGGTTTGACTGTCTATTTGAAAACGGGCTCATTTATTTTTTTCAACTCTTTTAATGATTTTAAAATTTTAAACAAATCGTTGAAACCCCTTTAAAAAAGGGGGGTTTTCTTTGTTTCCACGGGAAAATAAATAGTGTGATTTTAAATAAACCAAATTTAAACTTTTTAGGCAGTAGCCCCAAACTAAAGGTATTCTTTTTTCCGGTGTAAGTAACTGCCGAACAAACAGCTTAGAAATTTTTTGCCCTCAGCTTAATAGCAAAAATCTTGGGTTTAAAAAAACACTTATATCTGCCTTTTATCAATTTTGAAAGTAGGCAAGAACACCTATATGTACATCTTGAAACCAACAGTATTTTTAGACTCAAATTCACAATAGAAAATTTTCGCCCAACCCCCAACTTCTTTTGTGTTCAAGTTCAGAAACTTTTTTGGAAATCTACTTCAACAACTTTACAAAAAACAGAAAAAAGGTTCATCCCTTTTACCCCGAGTAAAGTTTTCCCCCCATGCAGATCAGTTACAAAACTTGTAGTGAGTTGCAAAACCGAAAACTTTTTCGAACATTTGTAGATGCCCAATTTTTTAAACTTTTTTTTGTTTGCAAAATATCATGAAGGCCAAAAAAAACAGGCGTTTCTGTGTGCTCGTCACGACGGATAGGGGCTTGTTTCTCAAAAAAAATTTTTAAATTCCCTTATACGCAAAAACTCAGGGGAAACTGTTTGAAAATTCCCCACAAATGTTTGGATTCTTTTTTTGCTTAGCAACGTAAAAATTTTGAAATTATTGCTTTCCCAAATTTTCATTTATTAATACCAAAAATATTTATTGCACTTAGAAACCGGGCCCAGGGGTATTAATTAGACTTTTTTAGCTTGGTGGATCAAACCATTGGATGGTCAATGCCCCTTCCGAGTTTTTGGTAAATAAATATTATTTTTCCTCTGATAAAACATTCAACAATTATCGGAGCTACCGCTTAATTGGGGACGCTTGGTTTATTCCTGGTCTGTCCAAGGGGGTTTTTCCCTCCAGTGAAGATTTAAGAAGGGAAAACGACGGCTTTCTTTAAAATTGTATGTTTTTTCATGAAAACCCGATGTGAAAAATTCAAAAAAGGATTTCCCACTGTGAAATTGTCTCCTTTAAAAGGGAAAATTTTTTTTGGGTTAACCTCACACTTAATAAAAAAAACCGTTTTCTTATTAATACTTTAGGTGTATTTCTGCAATTTTTTTTTCCCAGAGTATTTTTTTTTAACGGAAAAATCTTTTAAAAATTTGGTCAATAAAACCCAATCTTAAGGGGCATGTCATAAATATGGATTGATAATTCATTAAATTCTCAAAAATTGAAGGGTTTAAAAAATGATTAAAAAGAGGGATTTTGGGAAAAAAAACTTCTATTTAAAAAACCCTGCTAAAATTTCAAGAAAAACCCATGTTGTGTTTAAAATTACAAAAACCCCCGCCAGAGTGCTTTTCTCTTTTCCCCAGGACCAATGCCTGCTATATTTATTGGAAAATATTGTTCACCAAAAAACCAACAAAAATCTTACCTGGGCCCTTATTTCTTTTTTTAAATTCCGATAATGATGCATTCTCAAAATTTAGAGGGAGGGATAAAAAATTAACTTTTTTTTAATTTTGGGCCCTTAAAAAATGATTTTCCTTTTTTTTAAAAATTTCCCATTCCATGAAAAATTAAATATTTAAAACGAAAAATTCCCCCAAAAAGGAAAAAAAGTTTTTTTTTTAACAAAAGTTGTTTTATCAAAAGGAAAATTTCACAATTGAGAACTTTAAAATTTAAAAAAAAACCCTGAAAACAATTTTTTAAATAATTAGTCCAGATAAAAAAACATACACAAATCTTATATAAGTTCTGTTTACTTTTATTATTTTTTTTCAATTTTAAAACGGAAATTTAAAATTTTTAATACTACACATAACCAACATCCTTTTCCCCTCTTTAAAATACTATTTCCCCCCTTGAGCGTTTTTTCCAAAAAAACAAAAAATTTACTTTGTAGGTTTCTTTTTTGTTATTTTTCTTTTTGTAGATTTCTTCTCCTTTTTTCATTTTTCTTCTTTGTAGTTTTCCTTTTCCCTTTTTTGTAAATTTTTCTTCTTTCGGAGATTTCTTCTTCTTTTTACCCATTTTTTTTTTTTTTTTTTTTTTTTTTTCCTTTTTGGAGATTTCTTCTTTTTTTTGTCATTTTTCTTCTTCGGAGATTTTTTTTCTTCTTTTTGTCATTTTTTTCTTTTTGTCATTTTTTTCTTGGGATTTCCTTTTTTTTTTTATTTTTTTTAAAAACAAATTTTTCAGTTCGTCTTCCATCGCCAATCCCCAAATTGCTTGGGTCGGCCCTTTTGGACGCCTAAATCTGCGGTAAATGGTTCTTCAATGGGGTTCAGTGCAGCTAGATATGGGGAAGAAATCCCCTCTTTTTTTGGGTTTTGGAAACAGGGCTGGATCGTCGAACCTAGGGGGAATTCTCCCCCTGGTATCTGGTCGTAGAGAAAGTCCGGGCCCTTTGAATCATCGGGAATCAGTTGAGGGGTCGTATCTGATTCCGTATTTTTTTTTCGGAAAACTTTCCTTTGTGAATTTTTGGAACCCGGAGAGCAGGGGCTCTTTCCACATCAAAAAAACTGACGGTAGTAGGCAGCTGTCGGGCTTATGTTTTTCTTGGTTTGAACTTTCAAAAAAAAACAACTTCTCAAATATAGTAACCTTTTTCCCGTTTCGGGGATAAATTAATCGAAAAAACCCCTTTTGTTTTCTTGAGTTTCTGACAAAAATGTATTTTCCGTTTTTGGATCCCCTTTTTTGGATTTCCTTTGGGAAAAATGTGCCATAGCCCGGAAAATCCAAAAATCTTTAAGTGAGACATTTTTGGCCTCTTACCATTTCCACGTTCATTGGGGTCCTCCCGAAAACAGCCTTTTTTCGGGGGCGCGATTTTTGAGGTAAAAAAGGCTTTTAAAAACGCTTCTGCCCAATAGCTTTTGGGCAAACCCCGCCCTCCTGTAAACATTGTGGGCCCCTTTTCCCCCAAGGGATCTGTTGGGTCGTTTTAGGGCCCTCCGTTACTTGTGGGGAGTACCTTTACGGTCAGTTGATGCCTGATTTCCCGCAGAAATAAATCCAGCTTTGAAATTTGAGTTGCGAACTCCCGTCCCCATTGTCGACCTCACACCTTGATTTTATCCCTGTTGAGTTTCAACCCCGAGGGCCCCCCCAAAATTTTAGCAAAATTTTACTCACTTTTTTTTTTTCTGAAAAAAAAAATACACGAATGTGTAAAGAAAAGAAGTCCCTCAATTTTAAAGGGGAAAAAAAAATTTACTTCCACCTTTGGTTAAATTTTTTCCCTGGGTCCCCATAAATCCCCTATGTGAACTTCCAAGAAATTTTTCCCTTTTCTCGGTCTTTTGGCTTGAAGGGTGTCGAGCATGCTTCCCTTTAAGCAGACTTCCATGGAACATCTTAGGTGTTATTTTATCAATACCTGTAACATGTCTTGGAAAATGGTTTAAACCTCTTCCCGGAAAGTTCCTAAACGGTTTGATGGGATTAGGGGAAACCCGATCTTCAGCGAAAAAAGGTAGGGAATATTTGTCCTTCATGGTATTTAAGCCTGTAGATTCCCCTTCTTCCCTTTTTGTGTGGGGAAAAACTTTACCATTAGGGTCAATGGGCCCTTTTCCCCTTTCTTTGGTGAATATGACCGAATGTCCCTATCAGTAAATTTTTTTGGGTGATTTAAAAGGTTAGCACCTATACCTGGCACGTAATTTTACATCATGCGCTACAACGTTTCAGCCCGTCCTTTAACTATCGTGAAATGTTGGTTGTTTCCAACGCCTGAGCAGATAAAATTTTCATTTTTTATTGTCGTAAGTTTTAAAAACTGAATAACCAGATACATTTTTTAGTTAAACTATGTCATTGAATAGGTGAGAACCCGCCCAACCCCAGTCAAGAAAAAAAAATTTTCCCCTGTTGCTAGTTTTCATTTGGTTTAGACCTTTGTAAGCAAAAAAATGCTTTACCCTTTTGGGTTTTTCCCTTTATTTGAATTTTCAGTAGTATCTTGTTTCTTTCGATCTTGGGGCCCCTCTTCTTGGTGGCACTGGAAACATAAAGTTCCCCTTTTGTGACTTTTCAAAACACTCAAAAATTTTTTGTTTTTTTCCCTTTTTTCCCTTTTGGAAAAACCCCTTTCCCCCGGGGAACAATGCTTTTCTCACTACTGGGTGTATGTGGAATGTGCGGGGAGTCTTCCCCATCCCGGAGAAATTTTTTTTTTTTAAAACGAGTCTCCTGGATTTTAGTCCCGAGCTCTCTAAAAACCATGATCATTTTCTTGTATTCATCAGACAAGCCCCCCAAAAAAAATTGGGCCGAGCCACTCCTTTATCCCCTTTGAAACCAATATCGTGAGCCTCTGTGATGTTTACATAATTTTTTTTGAATTTCTTAAACTGAAGAAAAAGTTTTCTAGTCTGGTCGTTATCAATGATCTCAAAAAACCCACCTTCCCGGTAAGGCCCTTGTCCTCGAGGGAGTTTCAAATTGTCCCCAAACCTCCCTTTGGTGTTTGGGTGCCCCTTTCTTTTTGTGGGGGAAAACAATTGGATCGATAATAGTTTCTTTTTTTTGAAAAACTTTTCCCATCTTTTGCAAAATGTTTTTCTTCTTTCTGCGTCGTTGCGGCCCCTTTTAAAATTTGGGGAAAAACGAAATTTAAACCCTCGACCACCCCCCCCCAAATCGTTTAAAATTTAAAAATTTCCTTAGCTGCAAAATTTTCCCCGAAAAGGGAATTTTTTTCCCGCGAGAAGTTTTTTAAACCCGGGGGGGGTGGTTTGCTGCCATGTGGAAAAAAATTCAAACGAAAAAAAAACAACTGTTCACAAACCTAACCTCCTTTCACGTGGGGCAAAAACCGAGATTTTTCACTTTTCTGAAGTTTTTCGTTTGAATTTTTATTTTTTTTCTCGATAGAAAAAAGATTTAAAACAATCACTGGGCCCCAACCTGAAGGGTTTGGGGGAAAATTTATTAAAAAAGATGATTTGGATTTAAAAAATTTTAAATTTTTAAAAGCAGCTACAATACGAAAAATGTTGTGATAGACTAAAAAAAATCCCCCCCAGAGTGCTCTCTTTTCCCCCGGGGGCCAACCCCCAAATTTTTGGAAAATTATCAAAAAAAACCCAAAAAAAAATTTACCGGTCCTTACTTTTTCTTTTAATTCCGAAAAATTTTTATTTCAAAAATTTGACGTAAAAAAATTTTTCATTCTTTTTTTGCCCTTAAAAAAGATTCCTTTTTCTTTAAAAATTTCCCCTTCCTGATAATTTGTAAAACAAGAATCCCACAAGGAAAAAAAATTTTTTAAC
Organism: Riptortus pedestris; assembly: GCA_019009955.1. Taxonomy (NCBI): domain Eukaryota; kingdom Metazoa; phylum Arthropoda; class Insecta; order Hemiptera; family Alydidae; genus Riptortus; species Riptortus pedestris. The sequence continues at coordinate 40,601,071 of CM032229.1, read as the reverse complement.
AAAGTGGTTTTATTAAAGGAAAATTTCACAATTGAGAACGTTAAAGTTCAAAAACCGGGACACAATGTTTTAATAATTAGTCCAGATAATAAAAACAACACAAATCTTATATAAGTTCTGTTTATCATTATTATTCTAGAATACAAGTTAAACTGTACATGAACATAATACTACACATAACCAACATCCTGTTCCCTCTTCCTATAATAGCTATAACCTTCCTTCTTTAACAGTGTAGCCACATATAACAGTAGTCATTACTGTTTTCATGCTTTGAATATTTCATCCTATAGTTAAGTTTTCTTTGTATCGTGTTATGAAGAAAAATTTCGTCTTTTAGCAGATTTCCCATAGGGGAAATAAATCAGCTATTGAGGTCTTACTCATGACGCGATTTTCGAAAAATATCTTCAAATGTCCATCAATCCTACCCAGGAGATGACGTCTGTTAAAAAATTATCTATCATTATAAATATAAAATTGAAACCCTTTTGTTGTACATTGATTTATTTCGGGGAAATTTACGATAACTTTCGTTTCACATGTCATAGACACCATAACTGCATTTTGTTTCTTTGTGTCTGTTTGTTTGTTTATTTGTTTGTTTGTTTGTTTACCTTTTCCCCCCTGTCGGCTGAACCGAATTTTATGAAATTTGGGTTTATGTATATTATACTAACCCAACTTAGTTTTAGGAACATCCGCTGAGACGAACAGGAGTGGGGGTTATAAGGGAGGCCTGAAATTAAAAATAGCGATATTTCTTTTTCCTATTGCTTTTTCAGAAACTATGATATAACAAAAGTTGTTTATTTGTAATTTAGAGTAATTTTGTTATATGCACTTTTGCGTATCGGAGTATAAATGAGTTATACGCTAAAAAACTATAGCGGGAGTCCACAATTTTATTTGGACAAAGATCAATCGAACTAAACCAAACTCGCTTGTGAATTAATATACCGATTTCCTTATAATAAGCCATACTAACATTTCTAGGGAGGGCAGGAGTGGGGGTTATAAGGAAGGCCTGAAATGAAATTATAGTGATATTTCGTTTTCTATTGCTTTTTCTGCAAATATGCAATTAACAAAAGTGGTTTATTTTGTTATTTAGAGTTACTTTTTTATATACACTTTTTTGTTTTTTACCCATTAATAACGAGATATACGCTAAAACCTAAAGGGGAAGTGAACAATTTTTTTGGGACAAAAGGACCAATCGAAATAAATAAAACTTGGTATGTGTAAATTTTGCACTAAAAGCTTATTATAACAAACCCCTTCCAAAAATTTCTGTGCGGGAGGAGTGGGGTTGTAAGGGTGGGGCCCGAATTTAAAAAAATAGGGTTATTTCGTATTCTATGAAATCTACGCATAATGCACAGGAGAAAGGGAAAATATGACAATATGGAGGACATTTTAGTCTTACATAAAAAAAAAAATCTTATTATTAACAAAATGCCAACAATGGGTATAACCCCTAAACACTGGGACGGGTAAATGTCAAATATTGTGCAAAGTAAAGCCTTTTCCAAAAAAATACCACACCATTCAGCCTCAATCAATTCTCGGGCGAAGCCGGGTTTCTGAGCTAGTTATATATAAAATTGTAACCTCTGTCTGTATATTGATTTTTTTTCGCGAAATTTCACGATAAAAATTTTCGTTTTACATGTCATAGACACCATAACTGCATTTTGTTTCTTTCGTGATGTTTTTTGTTTGTTACCTTTTCAGCATAAAACGGCTGAACCGAATTTTTATGAAACTTGGTACGTTTTATTACTAAGCCCAACTTAGACTTTTGGGGTATATAATATTTTTCTAAGACGAACAGGAGTGGGGGTTCTAAGGGAGGCCTGAAATTAAAAAAAAGCGATATTTCGTTTTCCATTGTTTTTTCGGCAAATATGACATAACAAAAGTTATTTATTTTATTATTTTAGTAACTTTTGTTATGTACACTTTCGTCGTATACCTAAATATAAATGATTTAAAGCCTAAAAATTATAGCGGGAGTCATCAATTTTATTTGGCACAAAAGAATCAACCGAACTAAATAAAACTCGGTTACGTGTATTAGGACTAGGCTTTATTATAACAAACCATACCAACCCTTTTTAGGGGGCGGGGGAGGAGTGGGGGTTGTAAGGTATGCCAAAAAATAAATATAGCGGTATTTCGTTTCCTATTGTTTTTTTGGCAAATATAAACATCACAAAAGTTGTTTATTTTGTTATTTAGAGTAACTTTTGTTATATACACTTTTTTCGTATACCGAATAATAAACGAGATATACGCTAAAACCTATAGCGGAAGTGAACAATTTTATTTAGGACAAAAGACCCAACCAAAATAAATAAAACTCGGTATGTGTATTAGCACTAACGCTTTCATTATAGCAAGCCATACCGTCATTTCTAGGGACGGGCAGGAGTGGGGGTTATAAGGGAGGCCTGAATTTGAAAATAGCGGTATTTCGTTTTTCGGCAAATATGAACATAACAAAAGTTGTTTATTTTGTTATTTAGAGTAATGTGTGTTATATACACTTTTTTCGTATACCGAATTATAAACGAGATATACGCTAAAACCTATAGCGTATGTGAACAATTTTATTTGGGACAAAAGACCCAACCGAAATAAATAAAACTCGGTATGTGTATCAGCACTAACCCTTTCATTATAACAAGCCATACCAACATTTCTAGGGACGGGCAGGAGTGGGGGTTATAAGGGAGGCCTGAATTTGAAAATAGCGGTATTTCGTTTTCTATTCGTTTTTCGGCAAATATGAACATAACAAAAGTTGTTTATTTTGTTATCTAGAGTAACTTTTGTCATATTCATTTTTGTCTTTTAACAAAGTATAAACGAGATATACACTATAAACTAAAGCGGGAATAACTGAAATCTATGCATAATGCAAAAGAGACGACAGTGAAGACTTACATAAAAAATTAATTTTATTATTAACAAATGCCAACAACGGGTATTAACCCTAAACACTGGGACGGGTAAATGTCAAAATATTTGCAAATTAAAGCCTTGCCAAAAAAATACCATCACCATTCAGCCTCAAATCAATTCCCGGGCGAAGCCGGGTATCTGAGCTAGTATATATATATATATATATATATATATATATATATATATATATTATATATAAAATTGTAACCTCTGTCTGTACATTGATTTTTTTCACGAAATTTCACGATAACTTTTCGTTTCACATGTCATAGACACTATATCTTCATTTTGTTTCTTTCGTGTATGTTTGTTTGTTTGTTTGTTTGTTTGTTTGTTTGTTACCTTTTCACGCATAAACGGCTGAACCGAATTTAATGAAACTTGGTATGTATATTACTACTAACCCAACTTAGACTTTAGGCTATATTAATTTTCTCTGAGACGAACAGGAGTGGGGGTTATAAGGGAAGCCTGAAATTAAAAATAGCGATATTTCGTTTTCTATTGGTTTTTCGGCAAATATGCACAAAACAAAAGTTGTATATTTAGTTTTTTAGAGTAACTTTTGTTATATACACATTTTGTCGTATACCGAAGTTTAAATGCGTTATACCCTAAAAATTATAGCGGGAGTCAACAATATTATTGCCAAATAAGACTCAACCGAATTAAATAAAACTCGGTATGTGTATTAGCAGTGAGGCCTTCATTATAATAAGCCATACCAACATTTCTATGGACGGGCAGGAGTGGGGGTTATAAGGGAAGCCTGAAATTAAAAATAGCGGTATTTCGTTTCCTATTGGTTTTTCCGCAAACATAAACATAACAAAAGTTGTTTATTTTGTTATTTGGAGTAACTTTTGTTATATACACTTTTGTCGTATACCTATGTATAAATGAGTTATACGTTAAAACCTTAGCGGGCACTAACGGCTGAACCGAACTTAACAAAACTTATATAAAATTGTAACCTCTGTCTGTACATTGATTTTTTTCGCGAAATTTCACGATAACTTTTCGTTTCACATGTCATAGACACCAAATCTGCATATTTTTTTCTTTCGTGTATGTTTGTTTGTTTGTTACCTTTTCACGCATAAACGGCTGAACCGAATTTTATGAAACTTGGTATGTATATTACTACTAACCCAACTTAGACTTTAGGCTATATTAATTTTCTCTGAGACGAACAGGAGTGGGGGTTATAAGGGAAGCCTGAAATTAAAAATAGCGATATTTCGTTTTCTATTGGTTTTTCGGCAAATATGCACATAACAAAAGTTGTTTATTTTGTTATTTAGAGTAACTTTTGTTATATACACTTTTGTCGTATACCGAAGTTTAAATGCGTTATACGCTAAAAATTATAGCGGGAGTCAACAATATTATTTACCAAAAAAGACTCAACCGAACTAAATAAAACTCGGTATGTGTATTAGCAGTGAGGCCTTCATTATAATAAGCCATACCAACATTTCTATGGACGGGCAGGAGTGGGGGTTATAAGGGAAGCCTGAAATTAAAAATAGCGGTATTTCGTTTCCTATTGGCTTTTCCGCAAACATAAACATAACTAAAGTTGTTTATTTTGTTATTTGGAGTAACTTTTGTTACATACACTTTTGTCGTATACCTATGTATAAATGAGTTATACGTTAAAACCTTAGCGGGCACTAACGGCTGAACCGAACTTAACAAAACTCGGTATGTAAATTAGCATTAATTCTTCTATGATTATAAGATATATTAAAATTTTTACGATAGTGGGGGTTATAAGGGAGGCCTGAAATAAAAATTCACCATATTTACATGTATAAGAGACGGGAAATTTAAAGATATCGAAAACTGTGAAGCCTTATTGAACAAATAATTCTATTATTAGCAAATCCACGGTAAAGACGGGTATCAATCCTAAACACTGGGACGGGTAAATGTCAAAATATTGTGCAATGTAAAGCTTGCTAAAAAATACCATCACCATTCAGCCTCAAATGAATTCCCGAGCGAAGCCGGGTATCTGAGCTAGTATATATATAAAATTGTAACCTCTGTCTGTACATTGATTTTTTTTCGCGAAATTTCACGATAACTTTTCGTTTCACATGTCATAGACACCATAACTGCATTTTGTTTCTTTCGTGTATGTTTGTTTGTTTGTTTGTTACCTTTTCACGCATAAACGGCTGAACCGAATTTTATGAAACTTGGTATGTATATTACTACTAACCCAACTTAGACTTTAGGCTATACTAATATTCTCTGAGACGAACAGGAGTGGGGGTTATAAGGGAGGCCTAATATAAAAAATAGTGATATTTCTTTTCCTATCGCATTTTCGGCAATTATGCGCATAACAAAAGTTGTTTATTTTGTCATTTAGAGTAACTTTTGTTATATACACTTTCGTCGTATACCCAAGTATAAATGCGTTTTACGCTAAAAATTAGAGCGGGAGTCAACAATTTTATTTGGCACAAAAGACTCAACCGAACTAAACCTAACTCGGTATGTGAATTAGCACTAACGTCTTCCTTATAATAAGCCATACTAACATTTCTAGGGACGGGCAGGAGTGGGGGTTATAAGGAAGGCCTGAAATTAAAAATAATGATATTTCGTTTCCTATTGGGGTTTTGGCAAATATGCACATAACAAAAGTTGTTTATTTTGTTATTTAGATAAACTTTTGTCATATACCTAATTATAAAGGCGTTATACGCCAAAAAGTGATAGCAGAAGTCAACAATTTTATTTGGCACAAAAGACTTAACCGAACTAAACCAAACTCGGTATGTGAATTAGCACTAACGTCTTCCTTATAATAAGCCATACTAACATTTCTAAGGACTGGCAGGAGTGGGGGTTATAAGGGAGGCCTGAAATTAAAAATAGTGATATTTCGTTTCCTATTGGGGTTTCGGCAAATATGCACATAAGAAAGTTGTTTATTTTATTATTTAGAGAAATTTGCTCAACAATTCTTTGGAACTACCAGGTAACTCACCGGGAAAAATTAATTCAAATGTATGTTAATATTTTGTGCTTAATAATTCAAATCTATGCATAATGCACAGGAAACGGGAAATATGACAATATGGAGAACAGTGAAGTCATACATAAAAAAATAATTTAAAATAAACATATGTCTGATAGCGTCACTGTTCTTCAGATTACACAGCCCAACAATTCACTCACGGTCACTGAAATTAACAACAAGAATTTCACAAAATAATCACTGTTACTTACAGTCACGGCACAACACTGTTCTTCTTATAAAAACACTTTACCGCACTGTACTAAGTCGCACTGATGTGAACATCAAGACAGGTAAGAATAAAACTGACTCGCTCGCGGCAGGCCCTTCTTTATATAGGGCGGCGGCATACATCAAAGGGGAACTGTCTGGACCTATCGACGTCTGGCTGGAAGGTACTGGTAGGACCTAGGACATTCTATCGCCTTCTTTGATCTACGTCAAATTAATAAATTTTAGGGTGTTGCGTTTTAGCAGATTTCCCTTAAGGGAAATCAGCTATTGAGGTCGTACTCATGACGCGAGTTTCGAAAAATTTCTTCAAATGTCCATCGATCCTACCCAGGAGATGACGAAAATGAGGTCCTCTCAAAATTATATATATATATATATATATATATATATATATATATATATATATATATATATATATGTCTGTTAACGCTCTAGCGGTCGCAATTTTCGTTTGATCGTTACCAAACTTGATATTTAAACGTTTTATGCAAAAATAAAGATCAAGTTCGTTAATGGCTGAAATCGGACCAGTGGGAGGAGGGGTTTAGAGGGGAGAATTTTCGAAAATTCGAAATATCTCCGTTACTATACGTCGGATCGACGTTCGAAAAATTATATAGAATCAATCTTATTGCAAATTAAATTTACTATAAATAATGTTATATACATTTATTCTGTATCTTGAATATTAACCGAGATATTTGCATTTTTCTTTTTTCAGCTAACTTCGGTTCTAGTCGTGAGTTTCCGTAAAGAGCTAGTTCGGGCCGTTCCCGTAACTGTTTGACTCCCTATTCTGAAATTTCTCTATTGTAAAACCACGTGGGAAATCTGCTTAGTTTACGCAGCCCCCGCGTGACGGACTTTTTTTTTTGACGAGGAGTGTATTTTATTGGGCACTAAAGGTTGAACCGAATTTAACAAAACTCGGTATATGAATTAGCATTAATTTTTCCAAGAATATAAGCTATATTAGAATTTTTAGGTTCAATCAGGAGTAGGGGTTATAAGGTAGGCCAGAAATTAAAAATAGCGATATTTCAATTTGTATTGATTTTTCGGTAAATATGCACATTACAAAAGTTGTTTAGTTTGTTATTTAGAGTAAATTTTGCTATGTACACTTTTGTCGTTTACATAAGTATAAAAGTTAAGTTTACATAAATATTCACCAAAAATTAAAGCTGGAGCCAACTATTTTATTAGACACTAATGGTTGATCCGAATTTAACAAAACTCGGTATGTGAATTTGCATTAATTCTTCCATGATTATAAGCTATATTAAAATTTACAGGTTCAAACAGGAGTGGGGGTTATAAGGTAGGCCTGAAATAAAAAGTTTCATTTTCTATTTGTTTTCGGTTATGATGTATCTAAAACAGCTGTCACCATTAAGCTTTGGACCGCATCAAGAGAAAGGGACTTTAATTCATACATGGTTTGGAAGACAGAATACTTTCTATGACAATGAATTATACTGTTCATTACGTTATAAAAAAACCTACATGCCCAGGAGACGGGAAATATAATAATATTAGAAGAGTGAAGTCTTAAATAATGAATAGTTTATATTAACAAATCCACAGCAACGAGGGTATAAACTCTAAAGACTGTGAAGGGGAAATGTCAAAATATTGTGGTCAAAGTAAAGTCTTGCCAAAAAAATACCATCTTTATTCAGCCTAAAATGAATTCCCGGGTGAAGCCGGGTACCTTAGCTAGTGTGTATATATATATATACTTAAAATTAACAAAAATTAATACAATGAAAAACTATTCTTTAGCAACATGTGGCCTAAATAGTTTAAAAAATATTTACTAATAATAAACTAAATGCAATAGAGTAAACAATTTTGTACAGACACATCCCATTAAAAAAGTTATAGTGTTCAGGTTAGCCATGTAAGTTCATGGATAACTTTGAGAAGTGAAAATTTATTTAGTGACGAACTTGAGTATTCCACATCAAATATACACACTATTGGATGGAGACACTCTTGACCTCATGCTTAGGAAACTTGGTATATCAAGAGCTTTAACATAGTTGTGAATGAAATTGGTAATAATACATATCATGAAATTAATTTAAAATACATTCATTGTATAACTTTGAGTTAAAAAATGATGTATTTTGAGACAGGGAAACTTCATTTTTTTCAAGAACTACAAAACATTCAAGCTAATGATTTATTTTTTTCTTAAAATCAACCCTCTATCATCTTTAACAAACAGTTTCCCAAAAAATAAAAAAAATTGAAATAAAATTTTATAATTTAATCTGAATTTGCATAAAGTGTGTTAGGGTGTTGGTCTTAATCTAATACAGTTAACCTAGGGTGGCAAGTTCCTAGTTTAGTAGCACAAAGTGGATGTTAATAAATAAATATTTCTCAAATAACAAAAGTTTTAGAAATCTGATAAAAAAGGAAGTATTTCTGCAAAATATTATTAAATTCCCACAAGTTTCATGTTAGAATCAAAATGGGATCTGATGTTGCATAGGGAGCAAGTCTCACATTTATATGGGAAAACTGTTGGATTTTGAATTGTGCTTTTTATAGAGAATATGAGTGATTCACACTTGCTAGCAAACTGGAAATTGATTGAATATCATGAGCAAAATGAGGCAAATTGACAAAACTGAGAAATACTTACAATGAGGGGATCAAGAGCTAAATGTAGAAAAGATACAAAAAAATGAAGAATAAATGGTAATGAGAATCAGAAATGAATTCGGTGAGCTCACAGCTCTGGATATATCGGTGATAACAGGAAATTATTTATGTACTTGAAGAAGCAATAGCTGTTGTAGAGGCTGAAGGTGGACTGGTGTTGAGGGCCAATAAAAATGGTGTTCTCATTATTTCAGTTATGGGTAACAGACCTACATTCAGTTTGCTAACAATTACAAAAAACAGACTGTATGTAAAATTCAATATGGAAAAATTCCCCATATACATGTCAAACTTGTTTCTTATGTAGCATCAGACCACATTATAATTCCAATATGGAACTTGGGGAAATATAAGAGAATATTACCAAGGACGTTTCAATTAAAAATGCTATATTTGGAGAAATTGAAAACTTTGTATTTCGTCACAACTTATTAAAAGACCTTTAAAATAATATACATTTCCAGCTTAAATGTTTTAAAGGTTCTGCAGAAAATGAAGTTTAACTATCCCCAAATATACTATTTTTAGTAAATCAAATAAAGGGTTGGAACTGCCAGAATACATGATACTGTTGAAATATCTGTTGGTGAGCCGTCTGGAGTTGTACTACAACCAGTACAACTCTAGACGGATTGAAGATGGTGCCTTTGGATCGAAAGCGCTTGCCAACTTTACTCAACTATCAGCCAGTGATGACGGTCTTCACCGACAGATATGACAACAGTACCATTTTTAACTGAAAATTTAAATTATTAATAACTTTATAATTTAATTCAATGAAACATTTTTATTCCATTTTAATTCATAACTATGTAAAGACTTATGATTTACCAAGTATCAGAAAATTTAGAGAGGGTCAGTCTTGAAACTATTTCGAAATGTGTTTATTCAACAAAGAATTAATTACCCTCACAACAAGCAAATACTCTAATCCCTTAGAAAGAAAAGAGTGGTAAACTAGTGGTTACATTTGCTATAAAGTGAGCCGTATTTGTTATAAATAATACAAAATATGTTAAAGATAATGTTGACGTACGTTTCAAATTCTTTACTGTTTGTATTTGTAAAAACTAGTTAATTTCAAAATTCTAAGGATATATTATGTGAAATATAAATGCTGAGGTGTTTTGCTTAAAATAAATCCTGGTATGGCCACAATAATCCTCATTTATTACAACAGTCAAATTAGACAAAACATTTATAAAAAAGAAATATTACTAGATATATCATAAAAACAAAGAAGAAGTAAAGAACATATAAATAATTAAATTCATGTGATAAATTGTAAGTTTAGAAAAAAAGAATCGACATGCTGATTAGTATAATTGATTTATTGAAGTTATTTCAGTGGTGCTCATTATGGCAGGCTACCATCAAATTGCCATCACATTCATGACATCCAGGGAGGGAGTAAAGCTAGTTTATTGTAGAAATATCAAACCACTTATCATGGAAGGCTCAAGTGGCATCCCTGGCTCAAACGTCCTGGGATCATAATCACAATCTCCAGTGCTCTTTGGCATAACACCCATACAATATAATTATATACCATTCCACCGGAATAAAATGCAATATTTTAGTTGAACTGTTGACCTCAGTTGTAGATTTAATTCACTTCTCATTGAGATACTCGTAATATAAAATTATCGAACGATTCAGTCAAAGAGTATAAGATGCTGAATTTTAAATATACAAATGGAAAAGGTTAATAATAAGGTTTAACAATAGTGTAATTGTCTGGATCAGCAGCTCCCTCTGGCTCATTTTTATGCGACACGTCTCCACAACCATACACTAAGTAAATGTCATCCTTTGCTTTTTCAGCAAAAAGAGTGATTACTCCAACAAAGTCAACATCTGACAAAACACCTCTTCCAATGTCTCTTCCATTTTTTAAAACTTTCCATAAACATAATGATTTAGAAATGGCTTTCCTAGAAGTTAGCTGGATACAATCAGAATTAATATCAATATTTTCAGTGACATAGAATATAAATGGGAAACCATGACACTCCTGTAGACCATTTATTCTCATTCTTTTTTCAAAAGGCTTTTTTGGCTTGCAAACATCTAAGAAATCAGAATCGGAGAAATCAGACAATTCATCTTCATTTGAGAAGGTAAATGTTTGCTGATAAAGAGATTTTATTTTTTTATTGTCTCCATCACTTTCGACAATTAATTGATATTCATCAAGCAGATACTTGTAAAGAAATGACAATATTTTTGTATTTTTAGTTTCACCATCATTGTAGAACCCAGTAAGTCCAGTGCCATTCCTAGTATATAATGCTTGCTTCATATTTTTAGCTTCATCAGCAAGCACTTTCTTATCACTCTCCATCCAATAATATCCATGTTCCCAAAGTCTAAACTTCACACGAACATTTTTTGTGGGGATTCCAGGATTAAACCTATAACAATCATCCAAATCAGATAAAGACAGTATGTATAATAAGTCTTTAAACATCATTTCATCTGCGCTGAAAAAATCAGTTTCTGGTCTCTTCTCTTCCACGTCATTAGCCATATTGAATATGATGAAATACAAATAGAATGAAACTGCTAATATCTTCACTGATATATAACTCCCACTTTTTTAAAATATATTTCTCAAGTTTAAACAATTTCCTTTGAGTTTAAATTAACTAGCTATTAAGGAATGATTCGTTCACTGATGTGAAGAGATTACATTGAGAAGTTAGAAACTCTCATAAACAATATGCGGCAAAATGATGAGTCACGAACTTCAGATTAAGACTTTCGTAAGCAGGAGGAAATGATTCTGAAACAATAAACCGATGTTGTCCTGCTTGTTAAAAGAAATAGTTTGGAAATACAAAAAGCAAATTTAAATGTTTACATCATAAATTGTCACAAATGCTTGTCAAAGAGAAGACACAATAAATAATAAAATACTCAGCGATGCAATATTGTTTCAATAATTCCATCAAAGGGGAAATAACAAAAAGTCTATCACGCAGGGGCACACTGGAGCGATCCTTCAGTAATGTTGGACATTGGGGGAAAAATAAAAGTTTTAATTTGGGATTTTGATTGGATTGTTAGTACCACATAAACCCTTTTCAATTGAGCAGATTGATTTTTAGCCATATTATTGCAATGGTCTTTACATAATGCCGGGTTATAATTGCTATGTTAAAAAAAACCTTGACTTATTAAATTCGTCGTGAACTCTTATTTCTTATAAATTATTGTTGCTTCCAGTACACATTAAGAGTATTATAACAAATCAAAAACTGGCACGAAAGGTTTTTAAAATTCCTTTAATTTTTTTTTTTTTTTACATCGAGCTAAAAATAATTTATTTAATTGAATTCGCAAATCTCTTGTATTTGCTTGAAAAAATACCACTTGGCATGCTTTTAGGAGTATATTGTCTTATTTACAACGTCGTCAGATCTTGCCTAAACTTGCCTATTCATTAAATATTTTACTTTTAGTGTTAACACTTTCGGTGCAGAAGACGTATTATACTTCCCGCGGACCTTTCCCAACTACGTACGGTGTAAAACGCCTCCTCCTCTACGCAATTGACGCCACCATTCACGTTCGAAGAAATAGTTAAATACTTGTTTTTCTTGTCTAAATATTTTTACTGTCCTTTTAAAAAGGTCCAAGGTGTCATAAAGTGAACTCCGTTTAAAGTTTGCAATATTGATTAAAAGAATACATGCAATTAAAGGAAGCAAATTTATTTACCGTATTCTTCAAAGTAGAAGTAAGTAGTATTTGTTTTTGTTGTTATTTCCTTGAAAGATATTAGGAAGAAACTTTTTAAATGACCAACTGATTTTTTTTTCTAAGAATACTAGAAGATTCAATTACAGAAGAAAAAATTGGTATTCAAGCAAACCTGTTCCCGAGTTGCTTGCTGGTAATAATTTTAAACTATTAAATTAAACAGATCATTTTGTAAGTTTTACGTTTATTTAGTGTTTATTTCTGGGGGAAAAAATGAAATATTTTTTTTTTTACAATTTTATCAACATTTTAAATATTAATTTAACTTTCTATTAAATTTAATTTAATTCGTTTATTAAATTAAAGTTCTAATTCAACATTAATACCTACGCCTTTGTTGACATTTTATGCATCCCTTCTTCTTTACTTCTGTTTATTATTTGATTATCCTCTTTAAAGACAAACTAGGAATCAGTCTGATGTTGTCTCGGGCTTCTACACTATGGAAATTAAAACAAATGAAAATGCTGTAACAGTTCACAAACTGTTAATACATGGCCCGGAAATAGTCAAACACGCTATTGTTACCAATTGGTATGCTGTCAGAAGATGTTCAGGAGGCTAACCATAAATACTTCCGTGCATACCGAGAATCCTTTTCAAGAAAATTTTCAAGGACGGCTACCAACAGAGATATCCTGAATAATTTGTTAATTAATTCAGACCCTTTAATATCACATTTAAGGCCAACACTTAACAACGATAGCGATCGCTTAGAAACAATATCTTCGGAAGTAAAAGAACTTCTAATTGAAAAATAAAAAACATTTCAAATTTTAGAAATGTTAGATATTCTTCCAGCTTACAAATTCTCACTATTAAATTAAATACATCGATTTTTTTTTTTTTAATTTTTATTCTAGATATATTTTTGATTACAATTGTAGTATTGCGTTCAATTTATTAAAAAAATAAAAATTTATAAAACATATGTTGATATTATGTGTCTAGCAATCACAATTCTCTACTTAGTAAGCGATACATAATCTGTATGCACACATTTAAAATTCATCCTACCGTTATATCGCATCTGGCAAAATTGCTTAAAACATTGCTGATGAGGTAGTTCAATGGAGTATTCGATGTGCTTTAAAATGGCACCAGAATCAATATTCTAGGACCAGTAGAAACGGAGATATTAATGAATGTCCAGCTTACCCTATCACTCGCTCCAGTGTGAGGGTCTGCGTTAGCTAAGCTCCCACGTGCGTCACGTATGCACATTTATCTCAAAACGTAAAAGTTCAATGAGGACAATATTTGAAAATAAGACTACAAATAATATGATTCATAAAATAACAGCTTATTTTTAATATTACATGAGAAGGAGTTGGAGTTTACTGAAGGCCGAGAACTAAAAAATTCAAGTATCTCGTTTAATAATAAAGATAGAGAAAGAAAGTACATACAATATTTATAGAACGTTACATTTGAAATATGATTGGTTATATACAATGTTTTGATCCGACTCATAATAACGGAGATATTTCGCATTTGTATAATTCACCTTCTAAAGCTCCCCTCCTACGGGTCGGGTTTCAGCCATTAACAATCTTTAAGAAAACATTTTTCAGCAACCTGAGAAAAAAATATAAATATAAAATTTATCTTTCGTGATAATATTTATTTGTTTGGAGCGTTCGCAGCAAGGCGATATTGCTCATAAAAAAACACAAAAAAACAATGGATATAAACCAAATACAAAAATGAAAACAGTAACAAGAAAAAAATAAACAATACAATTAGAACAGAACAAACTAGAACGCAAACAAATAACAAAAACAACTAAATAACAGAACGCTACAAAATAACAAAACGCCAGTAAATAACAGAACGCAACTAAATAACAGAACGTAACAAAATGCAAGTAAATAACAATACGCAACTAAATAACAAAACTCAACTAAATATCAGAACGCAATCAAATAACAAAACGTAACTAAATAACAAAACTCAACTATATATCAGAACGCAATGAAATAACAAAAGTCCGTCACGCAGGGGCTGCGTAAACTAAGCAGATTTCCCCTGTGAAGTTTTACAATAGAGTAATCTGCATACTGGTAACACAATAGCACCGTGATTAGATAATGAGAAATCTTTCAGTTAATTACAATAAATTCCCAACTGAAACGGCTTCTGAATTGTAAGAATAATTTATATTTTAATAACTCAAATTTTAGTAGTCCAAGAACTAAAGAAGGGTGGGGGGGGGCGGATGAACTGAACGTATATGCACAAAGTAAGGAAGGTAAGATAAGGTTAGAAACGACCGGTTAGGAGAACCTTGCGCCTGAGCCGAGAAATGACGAAGATGGCCGACGTAATCCGAACTATACCCGACCACAGACTTCATAAAAATGCAAATATCTCCGTTAATATTCAAGATAGAGAATAAATGTATATAACAATATTTATAGTAAATTTCATTTACAATAAGATTGGTTCTATACAATAGTTAGATCCGATGCACAATAACTGAGATATTTTGAATTTCGAAAATCCCCCCCCCTCTGGTCCGATTTCAGCCATTAACGAACTTGATCTGTCTTTTTACATAAAACGGTTAAATATCACGTTTCGTAACGATCAAACAAAAATTGCGACCGCTAGAGCGTTAACAGAGAAAATATATTAATATATATATATATATATATATATATTTATATATATATATATATATATATGGTGTGTTGTTCTTTTTTCGGAGTTTTGGTCTAATGTTGGTGAAATGAATCTTAGTTTATCCCGAATTTATTTCGAGAATCTTTATTTTCTCTTCCTCAGGGCTGTAAAAATTAACATGTACTACATTATAATATTGCACATTGTTTATAAAAGGGTGTTTTTTTCCTTATTATTACTTTACCAAGACTAAATATATTTATAGACTATTATACATTCTTATTGCACTATGACTAGGGTTATAGTAACCTTCCTTGTTTTGTTTACATAGCAGGGTCACAGCCTTTTGTAAGTTTTTATATATTTATAGTATGGTGCATTTGTTTGTTAAACGATATTATACTTGTTGTACTGTGGTTCTTATATTATTTTACCATGGTTATTGCTATGCACTATTTTAATTATTGCCTATGTTTTGTTAAATCTATGCTATTACCACTTACCACTATGTTATTGCAACTTATACTACTTTACAATAATTATTGCTATGCACTATTACAATTCATTGTCATGATATTATAAATGATAATTATTGTTGGGTTATGTTAAAGTTATTCCTATGTTGTATTTATGTTGCTATTTTTATTCTTATATTTATTATGTTATAACAACCATTCCTGTGTGTTACTAAAATCATTGTTATGCCTATATTAAAGCTATTCTTATGTTGCATTATTATTAAATGCATTGTAATTGAGTAACTCTTCATTGAGGAAGAGAAAATTAAAAGATTCTGGTAATATCGGCATAAACTAAGATTCATTTCACCAACATTGACCAAAACCGAAAAGAACAACACACCACATATAAATTACAACCTGGTCGAAAACATTAGCTCAATTATATATATATATATATATATATATATATATATATATATATATATATATATATAATTTTGAACGGACCTCATTTTTGTCATCTCCTGGGTAGGATCGATGGACATTTGAAGAAAATTTTCGAAAATCGCGTCATGAGTACGACATCAATAGCTGATTTCCCTTGAGGGAAATCTGCTAAAACGTAACTAAATAACAGAACGCAATCAAATAACCAAACGTAACTAAATAATAAAACTCAACTAAATATCAGAAAGCAATCAAATAACCGAACGTAACTAAATAACAAAACGCAACTAAATAACAAAACGCAACCAAATAACAAAAATTGATAATAGCATTGAAAAAAAATATTGGGGGAAGTGATACTTAAAAAGTATACAAAAAGTGTTATATCGCCAATCTATTTACCAAAATAATCTTCGTTGTTAGTTCAGTTAATTTGTTCTCCAATTCGTTTATTAACGATGTTATTTGTATTTTTGGGATCCATAACTTCCACTACTGCTCTCGTTATATTTAATTAATAAATAAAGTAAAGAACAAATTTCAATTACTACAAAATAAACAACTAATATCTTGAAGCAATCCTCAAAAAACGTTAACATAAGTTTTTAATTTGCTCTTCTTCTGTAGGCAATTATAAAAATAAACCTCAGATCTGAAGGTACTGATTCCAAATTGTATGGCTCACTTCTTGAGATATTCTCCACTTGGCTTCAATATTGTAACCTCTCTTATTATATGTTCGCCTTCTTTGTCCCGGCAACAGTCTTATTACCTTCTTCAATTTTGTTGTTTACTCGTGCTCTTTTGAAGATTGTAAATTTATTGAATTGCTTCTTTTAATATTTAAATGTTATATCAAGTTGTGCCAAAGGAGGTATCTTTATATAATCTTCAACGATGCCAATTGCCCTCGAATATTCCTCCTGACCATGATGGAAAATATGCCTTTTTTACTACTTCTCAAGGGAACACCTATTTTGGAAGGATTTGCGCGGAAACTATATTTCCTCAA
This sequence comes from Riptortus pedestris, assembly GCA_019009955.1. Classification (NCBI taxonomy): domain Eukaryota; kingdom Metazoa; phylum Arthropoda; class Insecta; order Hemiptera; family Alydidae; genus Riptortus; species Riptortus pedestris. The sequence goes on along the minus strand of CM032229.1, from coordinate 40,583,844 downwards.
GATATCTGTTCTTTGGACTTTACATCACAAATTCTTCCAGAAAAACAAGTATCTTCCCCTCAGATGCTATCATATGATCAAGTGAAAATTATCTCTTCTGTTAATTATATTAAGAATGCTCACATTGAGCTAGTTTTTAAGACAATTTGGGATGTCCAGAAATGGATTGATAAACGTGAAATATTTGAAGAAATAGTGAAACAAATTTTAGAATTATTTGTTTTGACAAATAATATGAAATTACAACTATGCTCCATTAATGAGATCAATGACATCAATATACATACAATTATAATAAAAAATATCGGAAATGTTGTTGCTGGAAAGATTGTTGAGACATCTAAAGTTATAATAGACAGTGTGACATGTTATTCAAGGTTTCTAAAATGCCGTGAAAATCACCCAGGGAATATTTTTGGTTTGAGCAGGCCCTATGCATTTCTTAAGGAACTTATTGCCTCTCTTCAAAATAAATTACTGCATCCATCATCTCTCCAGTTAAGTTCATCAATAAAGGTGTGTAATTTATTTCTCAATGAAGGGCTGATCAATTTTTTTTTTTGCTTGCTGGGGAGTTATTCTTATCTATCTTATTATAAATCAGTGACACCAGTGTTTATATTTAAAATATTTTTACATGCAAAATATTAAAAATAAATAACTGAAGTTCGTTAATCTATGTAGGTTTAAGGAGGCAGATGAAAAGATGTAATCCTTATCCAAAAGACATACAGTAGCATCTCCATTATCTGTCCCCTGGGGGGCCGGAGGATTGTTGAATTCGTAAAAAAGGTTGGATCATCAGTGGAGAATGAATTAAGCTATTTGTATCTATATAAGTCAGAAATATTTAAGGGCTTTACAGTATACTGTACAAATGCCAAATAAAGAATACAAAAATGTGTTTTAATTTGTACAGTAAGCAAAGAATGAAAACATGTTTAAATCATGTTAAAACTACTTAAAAAATCTAAAATGTTTTTTTGTTTCAATTTCTTAAACCTTGGCTTAGCTGCTGTGTCATGCCACTAGTTTGCCCACATAACGCCCATGGTTGTCGCTGTTGATTGTTATTCTAAGTACTTTAGGTCAGTCTCAAAGGCATCCTTTGCTCCAGAGTGGCCAATGTTTTCAGCTTTCTCTTTTTCTTCTTCATTTGACTCCCCCTCTTCAGCACAAGCTAGTTGCACAAGAAGATCTGTGATCTGCTCACCTGCTAGATCTTCATTTGTAATGCTGATTACATTCACAACAGATAGCCTCCCCCAGGAGATTTGATATCACTTTGAATGGATTGCAGATCATGGACTAGTCACACGGTATATTCAGTATGAATATGTTCAGTAGTCACGCAGACTCAGGAATGTTTGGAGTTTCTATTGTGTGGATTAGGCTTGGAAAAACCTTCTTCCACGATTTTTGTATAGTGGTTTTCTTGACTTCTTCCCAAGCTTGAGCAGCAACGATAACACAACATGAAATAATACAGTACATATTATGCAGCACTGAACTGTCCTGCTGATGTTGTGATAGAAACCAAGCAAAGAACAGATAACACTGGTTTGCCGCCCGGCTGACAACATGGTTGTTCCAGGTAGTCGGATGATCAGAGGTCAGATAATCAAGGTGCCACTGTATGAGGATGGAGGTGGTTTCTCAATCCCTCTGGCTGCTTCATTTATGGTTTATAAAAGTAAAGCCACATTGAGGACAATAAACACTCAAACAACTAGCTAATTATTACCATGCCATACAATTGTAGTTCTATTAGCATGGTTTTTACATCCACTAGGGTAGGGTGACAGGAACTACTTTATATATAACATTGCCTAAAAATATCCTTCATATTATTTTTTGCATGATGATATATACAATTGTGATGAAAGATCCCTATGTATTTTTTTGCCATTCAATTTTTATAGTTTTAAAAACAGAGTTTTGTCTGATTTTAAAATCTTAACACCTTAAAAACTCTTAGTTAATTTTAGACGGGCAATTTGTACAATTTTATTTATAATATATAAAAATGGTAATATGCCATAACAAATAAATAAATAACAAAAATAGAGAGTTTTCCCTAAAAATATATTTCTTATATTTAAAATTTCAAAAAAAAAAGTTATTTTACTTTGAAAAAATAAAACTGGAAGTTAAGTCATACACTATTTGTTAATGTTCACCAAGTTTAATTATAATAACCTGATTTGAAGGTATTAAAATTAATTTCATTCCTTTGATAAGTTTAGCATTAGTCTGTATGAATTGGAGTTATTACAAAGTTGTGGAAACGTAAACCGCAAAAACAATTACGGCGACATTTTTTATTTAGTGAAATTGAGTTTAGCATTCCTATTTTAGTTTTGAAAATATTTTCACATACACAATAATGGCAAATGCCTTTAATTGTTTTTGCATTTTACAAATACAATTTGGTAATATTTTTAGTACGGTGTGTTAGAAAGTTGTGTATGTTTGTTTGCCACAAAGGGAGTATTTACAGATCATTCAATGTTCTATGAACTCCATGGATTTTGTTTAATGAGTTTGTCACTAAATAAATTCCTATTGCCCAGGAGTGAATCATATTTAATTTAATAGGAGTAAAAGGAAACCGTGTGGTGACGACATCAGGTTCTTTATATCAAATATTTAGTGGACATCAGAAGGTGGCATTCTGGAAACACATTCAATTTTCTTTTTTTAAGAAAAAAAAGAACAACTTCTTAATATATCACCTTCTCAAATGTCATTTCAGGTACGAAGGGATATTAAAACTAGAAATAAAATATCTTTTTGTTTCTTTGTTTGAGATTTTGATTATTGGCCCTGATGGTTGTGGCAAAAAATCATTGATTCAGAGTATTTCAAGTGAATATAAGGCTGTGATAGTTACTATCGATGGACCCGAACTTATTCGACCATCTCCTGGTGAAACTGAGCAGTTAATGAAAAAGAAGTTTGACGAAGCTCTTCTTCATTGCACCGAAGGTATATTTTTTTCTTTTTCATTTATCTGTAAGGAATGCCCTTATATACAGATATACCCCCTTCCATATGGTCGTCCTACAATATGAATGAAGAATCTAGAAAACGACTCCCTGTCCTCCTCCTCCCCCCCCCCTCTGCCGAAAAAGAAAACGACTGGAGCACCGGGAACCGGTCGAAAGGGTCTTGGCTATTTGTCTACATACGTTCAGCAAGCGTGCCTGATGTCAAAGGTTTGAATTTTGTAAGTTAAAAATGCTTACATAAGGAAATGTGGAAATGATATAATTCATTCTACCCAATTAATGATTTTTATCATTTTTATGGAAATGCGGCTATGCTCTCTGAATATTTTAGGTGGATCTGTCCTGCTTGGTGGCTTGTCAAACAGGATGGATACACCAAAATTATTTATCCACTGAAGAGGTGCCAAGGTAGACACAAATCATGCAGGGCATTATTAACTAATTCAAGAAAGCAATTTATTTTTATCAAGATGTCTATCTGTTGCCATACAATTGATAGAAATGAAATAATCATGGTCATTACATACAAAGTATAAAATTAATGATAATTTATTTTGCTCTAACTGTTAGAGAGCCTGGTGTAAAGTGTAAGACACACTGTTGGCAACCCTAATTACCCATTATAGTTTGCATTCTGGGGACCATGCTTATATTTTTCAGACTATGCTTCTTAGGGAATCGTTTCATTACAGAAATGGTAGAGGCCTAGGGATTGTTCATCTATTTATAAAACAAGACACCTGAAGAGACAAGCAACTGTTGTCTAATCACTGATGTTGTTGTCCTCTCAGCTGTTACAAAAAAAGCACAACTCATACCTGAAATAATGCCTCTTACTAATTGTATAAAATTATATGGTAACTTTCCCACCGTTTATTGGTCATGATTTTTATTGCTATTTGATAGAGATAGCAATAAATCCTATAAAAAATCTTCAGCGGTTTTAATATACTGTCGATTTGTACCTGGAAGAAAAAATTAAATTCTAAACATTGCAACATCCACTTACAGTAAAACATGTAAGAGATATGCTAAAGAGACTAGGAAAGGCTTGGAGCCAGTAATGTATACTGACAACACATTTTGTATGTAGTGGTATACAATTCTGAAGATATTGCAATGACCTATTTGATGCCAGGTCATCTGGTGCAAAGTTGCAAGGGATGGAGAAGTTGGCATTGTTATTACAGTTTTTTTCCTCTCATAGTATAATAAAGTAAAAAAAAAACTGTTTTCTTTTGTCCCCTTGTACATGAATTATGTTAAACACTGGAATTAAATAATAATAAATTGTTAAACCATGGAATAAATCTTTATTTTTTATTAAACATAAAACAAAAAATAATCTGATTATGTCTTTGAATAGAATTTCAATACAATCAGCTAAGTTTTTCAAGTGAATTTACGAATATAATAACTATTTTTAAGTCTTAAAATCTTCCCATAAAAAATTAAATATATAAATTGAACTTGTGAAAAATGCTTTTTACTCATGATTTGTTTGCAGGTTTGACAATCCTTCTTATACTACGTATTGAAACAGTTTGCAATAAGGAAGGGAGAATTCTGATGGAATTTTTACATCTACTCGATTCCATACCTCCATCAGGCTCACTTATAGTGGTTGGGACAACATCGAAGCCACACTTACTTCATCAGCATCTCAGATCTTCAGCAAGATTTCCTAACAGGGTAAAGATTTTTCTAAAAAATGTATAATGACAGTGTGCCGGGTTAAATAACAGAACTACTTGTAGTACATGAGGCACAATTTAAATGCAGCCATTGCTTAATTAACATTTCTATAATGTTCTAAAACTTAATAGTAATTATAATTTAGTTTCATGAGTTTTCCTACCCATTGTCTGGTAGAAACTTGTAGCTGTCGGTTACATGAAAGTCAAAGAAATAGCAGTTGAAGTTCGTTCCTTGAATAATAGTCATTGTGTTTATTCAGAATACTAGAGTCCCAGGCTTTTCATGGACTGTAGCTTTTAGAAAGTAAGTAAGTAAAATTAGTGTTGTTTGTTGCAGTAATTTCTGCTAAGTTATTTAGATGCAAGACTCTCATAATTATTATGAGAAGATTTTTAGTTTAACTTTACAGTACACCATTGACTAGATCCATAGAAAATAGCTACAATTAAAAAAAAAAAGAAAAACGTATTCTTAAAATTGTCACTTCTTAAAATTTACAAAAAGTGCCCCATTATAATGTGAGAGCCTTTTTCAGGTTGTTATTAGTATACCATCAGAGAAAGAAAGATGTGAAATGATAAATGGTTTCTGCGAAAATATTTTGTCTAAGGAAAATATACTGTCACTTGCCCAGAGAACACCAGGTTTTGTCCTCGGAGATATTAACCTCCTTGTAACAAGGGCAAAGAGAAAGGCTTTGCTGAATTTTGATTTAAAGATCAGGTATTTACTATATGAAACATTTATTTAAAACAACAGGAGCATTTTGAAGTTAAGGTTTGATGTACTCGTGATGTGATTTTCGAAGAATTTTTTCAAATGCCCATCAATCTTATTTACTAAATGACAAAAATGAGGTCCATTCAAAATCTCTATATATATATATATATATATATAATTAACTAATTAATTATGCTAATGTAAATGTATGCGTGCGGTGTTTATGCACAATTTTTTTTTTTGATTTAAACATTTTATGTAAAAATAAAGATCAAGTTCATTAATGGCTGAAATCAGACCAGTGGAGGAGGTGGTGGAGGGGAATTTCAAAAATTCTTTGAAAATATCTTCGTTTCTATCTGTTGGATAAAACATTTTTAGGTTAATTTAATATTTTTTAAATGTTGTTAATACATTTTTTATCTGTCTTGAATATTAACCATGATATTTGCATTTTTTAGTTTTTAGACTTCAGTTTAGTTTCAGTACCCCCCCCCACCCCCACTACTACTAATGTCACATTTATAATAAGCTGTTATATCATGAATCATTTTATTCGAAGCTTAGATATAAAATATGTTTTTCATTAAACTTTTAATGTTTGAGATACATGCAAATTTTGGTATGTTGTTTAAAATTGTATGTTCTAAACTACATGATTTTTATTTGATCAACACAGCACTCAATTTTTAAGGGTCTCCTAGAAATGTAAAAATTATATTAGATAATGACTAAAATCAGCCTTGTACGGGGGAGGATAACTGAAAATTCAAAAAAATCTCCATTACTAAATGGAATAATTGGATATTCAAAATATCTCCTTTACTATGAATCTGATTATAGAAATTTATATAACCAATCTTATTGAAATTTTAATTTTCTATAACTGTTATATGTCCGTTTTCTCTAATTAAAATATTAACCAAGTTATTTTTATTTTATTGATTTCGGCCTTTTTTTCTACCCGCACTTCTACTCATCTGATTTACACATTAAAAGTATCTCAGTCTCTGAATATCTCAACATTTTAATTCATATTTTCATAGGCTTCTTACTATGGTAGAGTACATAGGAAATCTAGTTTATTTATCTTAGTTTATGCAGTTGCTGCATGATGAAATTTTTTAACTACTGGTTTAATCATCTCTCGGTCTCCATGTTCAGGTTGACAATTTGAAAAAAATAATAAAATAATATCATATACTAGCTAAGGTATTCCCGGCTTTGTCCGGGAAATCATTTCAGGCTGAATGATGATGGTATTTTTTTTTGGGAGGGGGCTTTACTTTGTACAATATTGTTGCGAAAATTAAATATATGAATAACCCTTCAGAGAGAGAGTCGCGTATTCTGGAAGTGCGAGATAGATCAAAGAAGCCGACAGAGAGTCTAGGCCCTATGAGACCCGTCTAGACCAGACATTGACGGTCCAGACAATTCCCCTTTGATGTAAGCCGACGACCTATATAAAGAACTGGCCTGCCGCAAGTGAGGCAGTTTTATTCTCACCTGTCTCGATGTTCATATCAGTAGTGCAGTGCGTTAAAGTGTTTTTATAAGAAGAACAGTTTTGTGCCGTGACTGTAAGTAACAGTTTAGTGCCGTGTTTAAGACAGTGCAGTGCTGCGAAGTAAAGGTCAGTCAGTGCCACGAAGTTGTGAATTTCAGTGACCGTGAGTGAATTGTTGGACTGTGTAATCTGAAGAACAGTGACGCTATCAGTGTATACTGTGAGTAGTAATTAAGAATAATTGCCAAGAGTATTGTGCATTGTGAAATAAATTGTGCAGTGATAAAAACTGTGAAACTTGCGAGTATTTAATGTTGAATCCAAAAGAACTCTTACTAAAAACGTTTATTACTGGTTTTGGTAATAAAAACGTGAACAATATTTTTACATTTTCTCGTCTCATTACTTAGGATTCACACCCGTGCTGGGGATATATTAATAATAAAGGTATTTGTTATGTACTTAATTTTACAAAATATAAAATACTTTTATATTACCCGTTTTCAGTGCATGTATCTTTTCTTATGTTATAATGTATCTTTTCTTATGGTATGTACATAATCATAGATTATCGCATTAACCATATTATTCATAATCATAGAAAGAATTCTGCATTCCGAACCATCTATGAATAAACGTCAATTTCCTCAAAAGTGGTTCAAAGCAACACTTGGATGCAGCTGACTTATATACGTAATAACCACTATTAAAAATACTCTTTTGTATGTTTGGAAAATGAACAAATTATAAAATTGTTGTTTTTAGTGTATAACTCATTTATACTTCGGTATACGACTAAATGGTATATTACAAAAGTTACTCTAAATTACAAAATAAACAACTTTTGTTATGTGCATATTTGCCGAAAAACCAATAGGAGACGAATTATTGCTATTTTTGATTTCAGGCCTCCCTTATAACTCCCACTCCTGTTCGTCTCAGAGAATATTAATATACCCAGAAACCTAACCTGTTTTAGTAGTAATATACATACCAAGTTTCTTAAAATTCGGTTCAGCCGTTTACGATTCTATAAAGGGCAAACAAACAAACATTAATTTTTATATATGTAGATAGATGTATTGATTTTAAAGTTCAGATAAAAAAAATAGATGTGTTATTAAAATATAAAGAACTAGTCACAATTTAAAACATTTATAAAACCTCCCTGGCTGTAGCTATGCGTCAGTGTAATAATAATTTAGAACTAAACAAATTTGAAAAAAAGTCAGTTTACCAAGTATATGGAGTGTTTGCTGTGAGTTTGGCACGACCTAGGAACTACCTTTATAGCCACTTCCTTGGTGATAGGCTACTTTACCCTCACTAGGTAATGAAACGATCACCTATCTAGGAGGCTTAGAGCAATTGAGGATTTTATATTAATATCAAGAAAATTGTGAGGCCTATCTGATAAAAGACAAAACTGATGGTTTTATGTAAGTAACACATTGTTTCTTGTCTCTGGAGATAACAATAGTAGTCAATGTTCTAACAATTTGGATATATGTTTTAAGGATGTGAATGTGTTCTAATAATATAGCTTTTATACAACTTTATTCATCTGTAATTAAATAATAATAAAATAAAGATAGTTACAATTCAACTGGCTTAGTTTCTCATTGATAGATGCATCTAATAACATGTTATGGGTTATATCGGCTGACTCGATATACCTATGGATTAATAATTAATAATATTTAATAATAATTTATTGTGCCAAAAACTGTATATTTAAATTCTTTTAGACTTGAGGGGTGAACAAATTTTCACTTGGGTAAAAGTAGTGTATTTTATGAGTATAAGGAAACACACTGGAGGAGTATCTGTCCATTAGACTTTTTAGGACTTACTGTAGGCCTAAAAACTTTTTATTCTTTCAGTGAAGAAGCCTTGTTAAGTGCATTGAATGAATGCATTTATCAAATTGAGCCTAGTTCAACCAGGGGTGAACTGGGAATTGTTAAAATTGATAAGTTGGATATAAATGAACTAGGTGGATTAGAACGTGTCAAAAATATATTGCTTCAGACCATTCAGTGGCCTCTACTCCACCCAGAAGCATTCAAGAGATTGGGAATTCAAAAGCCATCAGGTAATTTTTAAAATTGCAACTGCTTTATACATTCATAGCTAATTGGTAATTTATCTAGAAGCAAAGTTAATTTTATTACTCAACTATGAAATAATAGTTTCTAGCCGAGTATGAAGATTTAAAGACTCAATAACAGTTTAACCATCCATTCCTGCTGAGAAAATCACTGCTTAATGTATCTTAAAAAAAAATCATATAGTCACTCTCTCACTACCACTCTTCTGGTAATCTTCCAGTTGGTTGATATAAAAAGTCAAGACAGTAGAAAAGATCAAATTATTTTTTTTAAAAAAAGAAAAAATAAATTGCCTAATATGAAATGGTAAACTGTGTTTGTAATGTTACTGATTTTTTAATGTGTTCTGTCAAAATGTTACTTACACATTAAGAGACAATCTGGAAGGACTGAAAGAAATTAAGCATGATTGTTATTATTATTTTTTTTTAAAGTGACCTGTAGTAGAATGTGGCTTATAATGTAGACTGCAGTTGACTCTGAAATATGACTCCTCTGATAAAAAATTTGCTTTTGGATAAGGTAGTAGAACACATTTGGAGATCAGACTATTCTAACTAAGAACCAGGATAGACCTACTCAATCCAACAGCCTCAAAACATTCTTCCCTAATACAAAGTGAATATTTAATCATGTAAGACGACTTGCAAACATCATTGATTTAGAGATGCCCATTTATAAAAACCTTCGAGGAATACTTGTTACACATTATTTTCTCCACTTAATCAAATCGTGTATCTGAAACATTGTACATTTCAGGTGGGTTAACTCCTTCCAAATTACAGCTTTTTATAACTTTCAGCAGGACATATTTAGATTTTTTTTTAACCCCCCCACCTCTTGGTCCCATTACGACCATTAAAATTTGTTGTATCTTTAGCTATGTATGAATCGTTAAAAAATTGAGTATGTTGTTGATTCAGTAAATATTAAGTTTTCCATAAAATATTACCATCATTGATGACAACACATTGAATATCTTTGCAGGTATCTCACGAAGTGAAGTTTTGTTGAAAACCATATTCGTTATTTAAACTTATATTATAAATCAGCTTAGGAGTGGGGATTTACTGAAGGCTGCATACTAAAAAAATGCAAATACATTGGTTAACATTCGAGCTAGAGAAAAAAGTATTGAGCAAAATTGATAGAAAAGTAAATTTATGACAGTTCAATTTTTTATCTGACTCTTAATAATTTCAGATATTTCAAATTTACAATCTCCCTAAATCCTCCTCCCTTTCTGAAAACTAGAAACAGTAGCATGGAAGTGGGTAATAGGGCATTGTGATGGAGAAAGCAGCAAATACAGGTATAAAAAGTAGTAGTGGTTGACAAGAAAGGTTTTCTTGAAGCCAATGAATTGAATGTCTGGAGTCCCTAAATTGGAAGCAACAGTACTACTAGTATACCTAAGTGTGGCTATTTGCTCCAAAGGTCGAACTAGCTTGTGAATCAAACTTAGCGTAACAGCAATGAGGGAGAATGCCCGAAGCTCATATATGAATTAACTGTCTTCACAGTGCCTCTCAACACATTAGAGACCACCATCTTCAGGACATGGCTCCTTCCGACTCATATATCCATTAGAATCACCAATGTAATTAATTGAATTTATTTTCTCGCATTTATAGTCAGTCGGAGGTTAAGTCATAAGCTAAATCTATATTATATATGAATTCATGGCATCATGAGATGTATTATAACAAGAGTCCACTGCATAAGTCTGTGACTGTAATGAATGTCTTGGCAAATTATAAAAGTTACTTTAGAAGGTATAGTAAGAGTTATGTTGTATATTAAGGGGTTTTGATTTGGTATATGTAGAAATTGTCATGGTATGAAAAAAGTAAAATATATCCGATATCTTTAATAGAGTTAGTATTTGTTATTAAAATTAATAATAGTTATTTATTATACAAGTGACGAAAGTAGATCATTTTACAACTCGAGTGAAACGTTTACCCAAACGAGCGAAGTGAGTGTGGTAATTTCACGAGAGTTGTAAATTCTACTTTCGTCACGAGTGTAATATTAAATTTTTTCTGTAATCGTGTAATACATGATCAGATCTAACCAGAATATGAACAAAATTAGGATGTTGTGAAGATTATGGTATGTTGTTGGTAGGTTATAAGCATGGTTGTGAAAGGTTATAAGCATAGTTATAAAACAACTAGTGATGATTGTGAAGTAGTGCAGTTATAAACAAGTGCAGGTTATAAACAAGGAAGGTAATTATTATTATATTTAAATTTTAAAATATATTGATTATTTCCACCAATAATTCATTCACATTTCAATTTATTTTGTTAAAATAAATTCTTACAATGTTAAGAAACATTTAAAAGCATTTAATTTCCAACTTCAAATTATTTTTTAATTTATACTTATTACTAATTAAGAAGGCAATTCACTTTCTTCACTCATTTCAGTTTAGTAATGTTACCATTATTCAACGATTACAGAAAAAGTAATTTTTGTATGGTTCTTTAGGTGTTCTCCTTTATGGACCCCCTGGTTGTGCCAAAACAAGCCTTGTTAGAGCTATTGCTGCTTCGGCAAACATCACATTTTTGTCTGTTTCTGCTGCGGATCTTTTCTCTCCATATGTAGGAGATGCTGAAATTACATTAACAGACCTCTTTCAACGAGCAAGAGATGCTGCTCCTGCTATCTTGTTTATTGATGAAATAGGTATTAGACACAATAATATATTTTTAATTAATTAAAATATACCTACTATTATGTTTCATTAATTGAACAGGTAGGTATTATAAGTAATATTATTTAATTTTAAAAAATTGTTTTTCTATGTTTTGTGGGCCTAAGCAGTGCTGCTGGAACATTATTACTGATGATAAGTAGATTGTAGTTGTTCATACAAATTCAGGCTTTCTTCTTTTTAAGACTGCTGGTTCCAATGATAGTTTTGTTATTAAGCGATTTTTACGCTGCAGGCCAATTAGCCCTGCTTCACCCTCTCTTCAACCTTATACAACCTTTAGTTAAATGAAGGGTCTCATTAGGGAGCAAGAATAAATCCAGTATCTTTTTCAGGGGCTCAAACAGTGCTTGCATAGTGGACTTTTTGATTTCCGTAAGGGTAATAATGCTATTTTTGGTTCCTACTAAAAATATTAAATTAAATAAAATTCAATTCAATTATATATTCATAAATTCCAAAAGTTTGATGTTTATTGATTGTAATTATATTTATAAATAAATAAAATTTTACACAAATAGTGTTTAATCACTTGTGCTCTAAATGCCTCATTTCTGTTAGACCTCTTTTTCTGAATAAATTTTTGGTTATACTCAAATTTAAAGAGGATTTGATATATTTTTTTTTTTTTTTTTTTTATAGATGCCTTAGTGGGGTACCGAGAAGAAAAACATAGGGGAGCTCAGGAAAGAATTCTTTCAACATTTCTCGTAGAAATGGATGGTATTGGAGTAAAGGCTGAATCCTCTGGTATGGTAAGTTGTATTTGATGTGACAACTGTTATTTGTTAAAGATTAGTGGCCAGGTTATGGTGCTCTGCCTGCCATAAAGTGTTACTGAAAAAATCATTACCACAAGTTTGGTGCTGCTAATCTTAGTTTGTATGGCCTTTGTGAAGTTACCTACTTGTACTATATTTATTTTGTAAATGTAGAACAAGGACATTTCTAATATAAATATTCAGCTGCACCAAAGAACAGTATAGATAGTATAATGCTTAATAAGGAACTGGAATTTTACTAAAAATAAACATTATATGAAAATGATAACATTTTATTCAAAACATTGTCCATCACTAGCTATATATTTTCCTACCTCTTTGAAAATTTGAAATTTGAAACTACTCAAAGCACTACGCTTTACCCAGAGCTCTTGGAAGCTTTGAGAAGAATGTGACATGGAGCAATTTTCTTTAAATCAATACTACTTACAAATTGTAGTTTTTATGCACATAAATTGTCATGTTAAATACTATTAAAACTATGCTGTTGTATGAAACTTGTTTTGTTGTGAGTTAAAAGTCTTTGTTAACTACCAAAGAAAAAAAAGTCCGTCACGCAGGGGCTGCGTAAACTAAGCAGATTTCCCTCGTGAAGTTTAGTAAAAGATAAATATACATACTGCTAACACAACAACACCGTGAATAAATACAAACGGAAATAAGAAATGTTTCATCCAATTTCAATAACCTGCCGACAGGAAGCGTTAGGTTAGAAATGTAAACAAACGGGTTGGCCTGCCTCACACCGGAAAGAAAAACAATTACTGAAATATATCAGAATATAACACATTAATTTTATTGAGAACTATTTACTATATCTAGTACTGTAATTAATAATGAGTCAGAATAATTGTTATCTCAATCAATAAAATTTTAGTAGTCCAAAACTTTAAGACGGGGGGGGGGCGTCACCAGGGCATATTTGCATGTATCTCGTATAATAAAGGTCTCTTGAATACAATTTTTGGTATTTAAACTTCCAATAATGTGATTTATTATGTAGCAGAGTATTGTTTACGTAACATGAGTAGAAGTGGCGGTTTGCTGAAAACTGAAAAATGCAAATATCTCGGTTAATATTCAAGATAGAGAATAAACGTATATAACAATATTTATAGTAAATTTAATTTGCAATAAGATTGGTTATATACAATTTTTCGATCCGATGCATAATAACAGAGATATTTGGAATTTTCGAAAATCCCCCCTCTAAACCCCCCCTCCCTCTGGTCCGAATTCAGCCATTAACGAACTTGATCTGTCTTTTTACATAAAACGGTTAAATATCGAGTTTCGTAATGACCAAACAAAAATTGCGACCGCTAGAGCGTTAACAGACAAATATATATATATATATATATATATATATATATATATATATATATTATGTGTATATATATATATATATATATATATATAATTTTGAACGGACCTCATTTTCGTCATCTCCTGGGTAGGATCGATGGACATTTGAAGAAATTTTTCGAAAATCGCGTCATGAGTACGACCTCAATAGCTGATTTCCCTTAAGGGAAATCTGCTAAAAGGGTGCCATAGTTACAGCTAAGGTCATCTATGGACCAATTCCTATTTCATATGTACACGTCTGGTATAAGGAGATGTTAAAAGACCCTCCAGGAAGAAAAGAGATGGATTGCTGTGATTAGAGAAGCTAGCTGAGGACAATAGGGTCAAGGATGGTAAATTCTTAAATTATTCTGAGCATCTCTCTATTCTGCTCAACAACTGCATTTCCCTAGGGTGTAGTGTGGCCTTGAAACATTTATCACTACTAATTTACTATTTCCTTACGGAGTTTACAAGGTCTCTTAGAATGACCATGAACATACTTACACTTTGTAATGGATTTTACTGAAAAATTGATCTGCGATTGTACACAGTTTGTGTTGTAATACATTATAGAACTGATTTAATGCTGAGTGTTTGAAAAATTTGAATCATTAATATGTTTCAGCGAGACCAATTGGAGACAAAAGTAACTGTTGTGGCAGCAACTAACAGGCCTGACTCTGTAGACCCTGCACTGCTGAGACCTGGAAGATTAGACAGGCTAGTTTATGTTCCTCCTCCAAGCCTTCAAGATAGATTGGATATATTAAAACTTCTTACTAAAGGGTAACTAGATTTCATTAATTTGTTGACATTGGCAATTATATGTTTAACTAACTAAGGTACCCGGCTTCGCCCAGGAATTAATTTGAGGCTGGATGGTGATGGTATTTTTTTGACAAGGCTTTACTTTGCACAATATTTTGACATTTACCCGTCCCAGTGTTTAGGGTTAATACCTGTCGTTGCTATGGATTTGTTCATAATAAAATTATTTGTTATTTAAGTCTTCCCTCTCCTCAATATTTTTTATATTTCCTGTCTCCAGTGCATGTCGTTTTTTTTATAACGTATTGAACAGTATAATTCATAATCGTAGAAAGTATTCTACCTTCCAAAGCATGCATGAATAAAAGTTCCTTTCCCTTAATGCGGTACAAAGCTTAATGGTGACAGCTGTTTTAGGTAAGTCATAACCACTATTAAAAATACTCTTTTGTATGTCTCGATTGTAAACTGTATATTTATATTGGTATTTAGTAAAGTATATCATACATTAACGGAACAGAGTAAATAAATACCAGAAATAATTGGGTGCACATCCCCAGCGTTCATCCTTTTAAATTATTTATTTATGATTATTAAACAAATTCACATTCCTGAGAATAACACTACATTTCTAAAAGTGTAAGCATCAATTATCATGTAAACATAGACCAATATGAGGTCGGCAGGGAAGTGGCAGAACTGATAGGACAAAGGAAGTAGCTCGACACCTCCCTAGCCTCAGTGCTGCCAACTCCTTTAGGATATCAATTCTGTAATACATTAAATTATATTAACAAATCAGATTACATTATCTTCACAATACGAAAACTGTTTGTTCAAATATTTTTCACGTTCTAATTAAATAATGTATTAAATACACTTAGAGAAAACCGATGTTTCTCATGAATTAATGTTTGGGATAAGAGAAGGGGGGGGGGTAGTATACTTTATTTGGTGCAAACTGTTACTGGCGTTAAAAAATAACATAGTTTTGAATTATTAAGGATAAAATTCTAACATGGATTTGAATTAACTTATCCAGGTGAGGTACCGGGTAGTTCATATTGGAATGAATTGTTGAGCATATCAATATTTCTATACAAATTACAAAAAAAAAAAAATATATATATAAACCAAAAGTTAATCTAATTATATAATATAATATAATAAAAAGTAAACAGCTTTTGTTATGTGCACGATTGCCGAAAAATAAGTAGAAGATGAAATATCGCGAATTTTTATTTCAGGTCTCCCTTATAACCCCCACTCCTGTCTGAACCTAAAAATTTTAATATAGCTTATAATCTTGGGAGAATTAATGCTAATTCACATACCGAGTTTTGTTAAATTCGGTTCAATTGTTAGTGCCCAATAAAATAGTTGGCTCCCGCTTTAGTTTTTTGAATATATCTCATTTATACGTTGTTATAAAACAAAAGAGAATATAACAAAAGTTACTTGAAATAACAAAATAAACAACTTTTGTCATGTGCATATTTGCAGAAAACCTAATAGGAAACAAAATACCGCTATTTTTTATTTCAGACCTCCCTTACAACCCCCTCTCCTGCCCGTCCCTAGAAATGTTGGTATGGCTTGTTATAATGAAGGCGTTAGTCCTAATACACGTACCGAGTTTTATTTAGTTTGGTTGATTCTTTTGTGCCAAATAAAATTGTTCACTTCCGCTATAGGTTTTAGCGTATATCTCGTTTACAATTCGGTATACAAAAAATGTATATATAACAAAAGTTACTTTAAATTACAAAATAAACAACTTTTGATATGTTCATATTTGCCGAAAAACCAATAGGAAACGAAATATCGCTATTTTTAATTTCAGGCCTCCCTTATAACCCCCACTCCTGTTCGTCTCAGAGGATATTAATATAGCCTAAAGTCTAAGTTGGCTTAGTTGTAATATACATACCAAGTTTCATGGTATGTTACGGCAAAGCCTTGCCAAAAAAATACCACACCATTCAGCCTCAAATCAATTCCCGGGCGAAGCCGGGTATCTGAGCTAGTATATATATATATATATATATATATATATATATATATATATATATATATATGTATATATGTTTAAATACATTTTTCAAACATTGCTGTCACTTTTTCAAAACATTGATGCCTCTTTAGGTTTGATATTAGATTCCATTTGTAGTGATCGTAGCTTCTGCTAGTT
This sequence comes from Riptortus pedestris, assembly GCA_019009955.1. Classification (NCBI taxonomy): domain Eukaryota; kingdom Metazoa; phylum Arthropoda; class Insecta; order Hemiptera; family Alydidae; genus Riptortus; species Riptortus pedestris. The sequence continues at coordinate 40,566,978 of CM032229.1, read as the reverse complement.
GAACCAAGGTGTAGGATCTTCTTCCCAGGTGGGTGGTAATTTAGTTATCTTAGGAATCGCCCATATTATTTATTCAAGATTCTCTTCCCTTTCTTGAACATGGTTCTCCATAGTTATGAAATCATATTGTCAGGGTCACCACTTGCCAGACTGTGGGTGTACGCGTAAGATGACACCATTGAGGATGTCTTGACCTCTCGTCACGGTTGTCACCACTTGATCAGTTTGAGGTGGTAACACTCATGTGTAATTTTCTGACTCCAATATTTTTGTTTATTATTTTGTTTCTGCTCTGAATACTTTACCGAATGGACATTTTTTATTAGAAGGGCCAGACAGTTACATTTTCAATTATGCTAAAAATTATACTGACTTGTTTAATTTTTAATTTACTTGAAAATTTTGACTATGGTGTGTCCTGTATCCAATCATGCAGGAATTACATTATATAGGATGGGACATTATCTAGAAAACGGTCTAGCAGAGCACACAGAGGCTACGTCACAGAATAAAAGTTAGGAGAAACCTCTATACCTAGTCAAGCGATGCAAGCAGGGTCTTAATTGTGGAACAGAGGGGAAGAGTCACTACTGTAATAAAATATTACATAGAAATGAAACCACTATACATTCAGTTTATTGACAACCAGCCAGGGGACCTCCCTTATTGTTGTAGATCAGATGTTTGGAGAGATCATACGGGTTGTAGTTTGAGAGATGTATGGGAAAATATGATGTTAATATAAGTTAAAAGTAGAAAGTGTCTATTCTATTACAAATAACTTATTTGTAAACATAACACTTATATAGGTAGATTCTAGCAATTAAGGATCACAGCCTCTAATATCAGCTGGATGGCTTTCTGCTGAATGCTTTTTATTGATTATAACTTTTACAACAATATATGATATTTATATTAATAGTATTTTGGTATTATTTTCAGGGTTCCTCTCAGCAGTTGTGTTAACCTAAATTACATAGCAGAGAAGACAGTATTGTACTCGGGTGCAGATTTAAAGAGCCTTTGCCAAGAGGTATGATATGTTATTTTTGATCTGTTCAAAACAAATTTATAAAATAACAATAAAAAAAACTGTCAGGGTCTCAGGTTAGCCATGTGAAAGAGTTGGTCTCAATCTCACATTGTAAAGAAAGAGTGGGTAGTTCAGTTTCCGCCAGGGCAATAAAAAGTGATTTAGTGATTCTCTGAAGATTAGTTTTCAGAGATTCTTCAACTTTCCTGTATTAGAAACTTTCACCTTCTTTTATCAAAAAAAAATATTGGGATCTTGTAGAATGTTTAGCAATAGGGTTGATCAACTTCTGAAAATAGAAGAAGTGCTGAAAGATTTCTCCGCAATAAGAAAATATGTTCATGAATCTAGGGAACTCGGGGATCATTTGAGGCAGCAGGAGGTTTTTTAAATGTGCCAAATTTCAGAGACGAGAACCTCGTTCAAATTAATTATTTTAGTTATACTTGCATAGGGAAAATTATGCTGCTCAATAATGGTAGAGAAAATAATCATATCGCTAAAAAAAAATTGTAGAGCCAAACAAAATTCTCCCAGGATTCATGAATTATGGAAGGGATGGCATCAAGGAGGAGCTCTGTCTAGTGATTTGGGATATAAGAATAATTATAAAAATGCCAGCAGAGTGGTATGAGATGATCTTTGTGTTTATTCATGAGAAGGTTAAAACATTGTGAAAAGTACAGAGATATAGTGCTGCTTCTCCTCACAGCCTATAAGATCTTATGTTCTGTGGCCTTTTGGCAGGAGTTAATGGAGAAGAATGAAATAATACTGGAAAAATACTAGAGTGGGGGAGAGCTTCATGGATCATCACTGATTTTTTATTAACCACACCCATCCTATGGCACCCAACAGTGTGGATAAATGAAAACTGTTAGGGATAGACTGTCTGTTGCAGATCGATTTTCTAAGAAAGTATCACTAGTTTGACTGAAAGTACAAAGTATTTTTAAAATATTTGACTCTTTTCCACCTAGTGATACATATCAAAGTATTGTTAGGTCAATACCATATCATATTAAAAAAGTCTGATGGTTTGGCCATATGAAAAAAAATGACAGGATTATCATCATGGAGGAAAGCCAGGTTACAAAATTGGTGGTGTGTTGACCTGGAGAAGGATTCGCAAATGCTGACTTTACTCAATTAAAAAGACCCTAGTTGCTGACTATGCTGAATAGTCAAAATGGCAGTGACCCAGGTCCTTCAAGGTTCATAGAGCCTGGTAGTAAGATCTTTTATTATATAACTTTGATAGATAGATAGACACTTTTCACCCTAACAGTATCTTGAAGTATAAAGATGACATCCTTGAAAAGACCCTCAACCATAACCTCTCACATCAATAGAGCTTTAAACTCAAACTGGGATCCCATTTACAGAGCAATATGCAGTTTTAATAATTTGCACCCTGAAACCTACCTAACATTCAAGATTCCTTTAAAAAAACTAAGATGCATCAGCCCATTAAGGGTTGGAAATCCTGAGCACATTAAACCAATAACAATCTCTGCCCATTTTACAAGCAGTATATCAATGATAATAGCCTACCCCACCTTCGAATATTTTAAATCCATCCATCTCAACCTCCTCTGATCATCAGTCAATACAAAATATTTTAAATATTAATGATGTCAATAAAGTGAATAGGCTTTATACATTCATTATAGCAGCTTTGAAACCATTTGACTCCCTTAATGTAAATGAGAAAACTCATTATGGATAATTTGTTAATATATTATTTTTTGTTGGGTGTTTTTGTTATTTATTCTGTTGTGCACATTTTCAAAGTGAACATTCGCATAGAACTTGTTATTTTAGCTGTTTAAAAAAAAAAAAATGCCATGATAGAGATATTATTGAACAGTGTTAAATACTTTTACCATTAGAATTAGTTAGATTAATTAGATTATAATTATGGAAGTTATATATATATATTAAAATTAAAAAATATATTAAATTCACTTCATGAAGTCTATGCCACTGTTTATTGTAAAAGCATTGTTATGGATTTGCCAGACTCAAAATGAAACAAAATATGTCTGTATTGTTATTATTTGTATGTTGTATTTTATCTTTAACAAATAAATATCTACCTATCTATATAACTTAGTACAGGTAATTTTTTTTTTCTACCTAATATTACCAATGTTTTTATTTAAGCTTCTGTTTTCTATGAACTTTCTTATTGAGTTATTTCTTTATAGTTTATTTTTGCAGGCTGGATTAAATGCCCTTACATCTGATGGGATGCATGCTGATGTTGTTAAACAAGAACATTGGCTCTATGCCCTAAAAGAAATACGTCCTTCTCTTACTAAAGATCAGGTAGACTGGTACCACAAGTTTTCATTTTCATAATATTATTTAAAAAATGTCTAAATATTTTTCTAACTTTTCATTCCTGGGATTCCTTAAACAAAGAGGATACAAGGAAGGATATATATGGGTATACATTTCATAAAATCTTATACAATTTCACTTAAAGCCTCTTAGTACGGATAATACTTTGTGGGGTATTTTACAACTAGATAATTTTCTAGATTTGAGATTTGTTTATTCTTTAACACTCCCAATATTTGATATGGCAATAATAAGGAAGAAATATGAATTGATGCGTTCCATTGAATACTGTCTTAGTCGGTCTTTCATAATGAGGACGTTGTTTCAAAGTCACTACTGCAATGTAGGTCTAAAACATTGCTGGCTTACTCTGAAGAGGAAATGCACTGGGCAAATAGCTGGTTGAGACTCTTATGATACAATAGTCACAGTTTTATATTTTATTTCTTGACTCAACCTTAATATTTTTCTGTTAAATATATATTTGTTATGTAGAAACTTGATGATTCCAATCAACATTTGTAAAACGGATATTGAAAAAAATTATACTAAACAAGATGGTCTCTATAATAGAAATTTGAATATCATGTTTTAATGATCCATATGTCTTTTTTTTATTTTTTATTTATTATTATTTTTTTTTAATGCTTTGTGAGTTATTATTCCAATATTTATTTTACATATTATTAATTGAGTATGAAACTAAATGTAAATCTTCCCAAAAATTGATATGTATTACTTATTCTGGTGCAATTACTGTTTACAGTTATATTTTGGTATGATTCAGAATTATTTTATTGTATTTTATGTAAATAAAATTTTATATTCTTTATTACTTATTTTTTGACAATATTCCTCAACGCTTCATTTTTTTCTCCAAACATTTACAATTAATGCACACATAACTTCATCATTTGCTGATCATGAAGTGTGCGATGCCAGGGAACTATTTTTAAGTGTGGAGTGTGTAGACTAAGTAAACCATTGTCAGTCACTTGTTTTTATATCGTCGTGCTCAGTATAATTGTCTCAATATTTGGATTTTGATCATTGCTCTTGATCGAGCAATTTAATTTGAATAAGTAACAGCAAGAATTTAAATTTAGACCCAACAAAAATTTAAAAGAAATGAAAAACTTGTAGAATCTAAATTGAATTTCAGACAATCAGTAAAGCTTTTATTATTGGCAGTTTTAAATCAGAGAGCTATGGAGAATGATGTAGATGCATCTGAAGACAGCAACATTTCTGTATTTTACATCCTTTTGTATTGTTTAATGTTATGACCTGGTCAGCTACATTAATAACATACAATAATCTTGGGTGCAACTGTATTGGCCCTCCCTCCGGATTACTTCATCCCTCTCTATCAATCTGTGACTCCTTAGCAGTAATATCTAATCATATCTCGCATTAGTATTAGCGATTAGGCTAGGCAGTGGTAGGGGACGTTGCGATATTACCGATATGGGTAGGTATCGATACTTTTTTTTCGATACTAGTAGTATTGGTATCGATACTTTGCTCCCGATATTTCAACGCTATCGCAACAAAAACGGTATCGAACGTTTGATAATTTCATATCAACTAATTACATTAAAAGTAAATTAATAAAAATTTCGAATTTAAAGTAAATAAATTGCATGATAATGAGTAATAAATCAAATTATGTCGTAGTACGATATTTCAAAGGCAGGGGATACCGGATAACCGCTAATTGAGGATTACCTACAATCTTCATCAATTTCCATAATGAAATAAAAAAAATTAACTTTTTTTTATTTTAAGAAACAAGAAAACGTTTTTAAAGAGATAAAACTGACGTTTTATAACAGTAATAAATCACATTTTTTTTTCTAAAAAACCTGATTTAATAATCAGAGGTGTTTCGATACCGATACCTTTGGTATCGATACTTTTAATGCGATATTATCGGAGTATCGATACTTTTATACCAGTATGGTATCGATACCAGATATCGGATCGAATCCAGTATCGCAAGGTCTCTAGGCAGTGGTAGGGACCTTGCGATACTGGATTCGATCCGATATCTGGTATCGATACTCCAATAATATCGCTTTAAAAGTATCGATACCAAAGGTATCGGTATCGAAACACCTCTGATTATTAAATCAGGTTTTTTAGAAAAAAAAAAAGTGATTTATTACTGTTATAAAACGTCAGTTTTATCTCTTTAAAAACGTTTTCTTGATTCTTTAAATAAAATAATTAATTTTTTTTTGGTTTCATTATGGAAATTGATGAAGAATGTAGGAAATCCTCAGTTGGCGGTTATCCTTTATCCCCTGCCTTTGAAACATCGTACTACGACATAATTTGATTTATTACTCATTATCATGTATTTTATTTACTTTAAATTCGAAATTTTTATTAATTTACTTTTAATGTAATTAGTTGATATTAAATTATCAAACGTTCGATACCGATACTCATCTTTTTGTTGCGATACCGTTGAAATATCGGAAGCAAAGTATCGATACTAATACTCCTAGTATCGAAACAAAAGTATCGATACCTACTCATATCGGTAGTATCGCAACGTCCCTAGGAAGTGGTTTATTGTGTAAATATACAAGGCTTAAAGAAGGTCACTCCTACTTAAGTGCAGACACATTGATGAATGAATTGAACTAAATACTCCAATAACAAATATTAATATTTTCTATGTATTAGAAAAAAATGGCGTGACTATGCTATGGAGAGGGGGGGGGCTGTTATCTATCTTTGTACATTACCAACTATACTATTGATTTCAGTTGTAACAAATTTTCTTATTCCTATTTTGAAGTCGGCTTACTGAGGTGATAAGAAACGTGTGGAGTAGCCTACTCCAATTAGTTGAACTAGTGTAGTTAATAGTTTATGGGATTACATAGCCTCAATGTAGGGGTAGAATGCGGTCAAATTCAAAAATGTATTTTTAATATAGCAAATGGGGCATTTACTGGGACAAGAGTGTATTTCAGTACTTTCCTATTATAAAAAGCCTACCAGGGAGGGCTGTGCAACATAACAGATTTCTCACTTGTTAAAATTATACTCAAATTATGTATTATTCGATTCTTTCCTTCTCCCTGAGTAAAGGTATACTATAGACAGCCCAAATATTTAAGCTGTCTGTAGTGGACCTTCACTACAGGAGAAATAGGGAATAAAATATGGTGATATGTAATCTTTGTCATTCCAACATATGGGAAATCGGCTATGTTTACACAACCAATCCTCACAGACTTATAAGGGTGAATTTTATTAAGAAAATGATATTTTTCATGTTCCTTGGGTTAAAAAAATCATTTATTCACTTCTATTGATATTAAAGGAATGAAAAAAATACCATAAGAACCTCTGAGCCCTCTTAGTTCAGCCACGATTTATCATTAACGAATATGAAAATTAGACTTGAATTAAACGGTTAAATATTGAGTAGATAGATCAAATAAACATTTTTGAGTCGACTGAAGTCTTAATTGATGATATCATAATACTACGTATTAGCGTGTATCACACTGGAAAAGTTCAATAAAGACCCTTTTAGCAGATTTCCCTTAAGGGAAATCAGCTATTGAGGTCGTACTCATGACGCGAGTTTTGAAAAATTTCCTCAAATGTCCATCGATCCTACCCAGGAGATGACGAAAATGAGGTCCGTTCAAAATTATATAAATCTATCTATATATCTATATATATATATATATATATATATATATATATATATATATATATATATATACTAGCTCAGATACCCGGCGTCGCTCGGGAATTCATTTGAGGCTGAATGGTGATGGTATTTTTTTGGCAAGGCACAATATTTTCACCTTTACCCGTCCCACTATTTAGGATTAACACCCGTTGTTGGCATTTGTTAATAATAAAATTAATTTTTTATGTAAGACTTCACTGTCCTCCAAATTGTCATATTTCCCGTCTCCTGTGCATTATGCATAGATCTCAGTTATTAAGGACAAAATATTGTGGTGAAACGAAATATCACCATTATTAATTTCAGGCCTCCCTTACAACCCCCACTCCTGCCCGTCCCTAGAAATGTTAGTATGGCTTATTATAAGGAAAGCGTTAGTGCTAATACACATACCGAGTTTTATTTATTTCGGCTGGGTCTTTTGTCCCAAATAAAATTGTTCACTTCCGCTATAGGTTTTAGCATATATCTTGTTTATAATTCGGTATACTAAAAAAGTGTATAAAACAAAATTTACTCTAAATAACAAAATACACTTCCGCTATAGGTTTTAGCGTATATCTCGTTTATAATACGGTAAACGAAAAAAGTGTGTAAAACAACTGAGGAAAGAAAAAGGGAGTGAGAAAGGTTCTAGATTACAGGAAGGTCTCCCCACCCGTCCCTGACGCTCCAGGTTAACCAACAGAACATGACTAACGGCTAACTGTCAATTCCGCTAACATTACCTTACATTCAGATTCTCTTTTCAATTCTAATTATGTATGTTTAAATACTTTCGTTTTTTGTGAATTAATTGATGTTTTAAACACATTAAAGGATGAAATTACTTACTTCCGATTAATTAATGTTCCAGTGAAAGACAGAGGAAGGGGGGGGGGAGTAATATACTTTGCTCCTCATGAAACAGCTACTTGTTTTTAAAATGCTTCATACAATTGAAATGTTCTTGTTTATCGTCATGTTCATATTTACCGAAAAACCAATAGGAAACGAAATATCGCTATTTTTAATTTCTGGCTTCCCTTATAACCCCCACTCCTGCCCGTCCCTAGAAATGTTGGTATGGCTTGTTATAATGAAAGCGTTAGTGCTAATAGATATACCGAGTTTTATTTATTTCGGTTGGGTCTTTTGTCCCAAATAAAATTGTTCACTTCCGCTACAGGTTTTAGCGTATATCTCGTTTATACTTCGGTATACGACGAAAGTGTATATAACAAAAGTTACTCTAAATAACAAAATAAATAACTTTTGTTATGTGCATATTTGCCGAAAAACCAATAGGAAACGAAATATCGCTATTTTTAATTTCAGGCCTCCCCTATAACCCCCACTCCTGTTTGTCTTAGAGAATAATAATATAGCCTAAAGTCTAAGTTGGGCTAGTAGTAATATACATACCAAGTTTCATAAAATTCGGTTCAGCCGTTTATGCGTGAAAAGGTAACAAACAAACAAACAAACAAACAAACAAACAAACAAACAAACAAACAAACAAACAAACAAACAAACATACACGAAAGAAACAAAATGCAGTTTTGGTGTCTATGACATGTGAAACGAAAAGTTATCGTGAAATTTCGCGAAAAAAATCAATGTACAGACAGAGGTTACAATTTTATATATATACTAGCTCAGATACCCGGCTTCGCCCGGGAATTCATTTGAGGCTGAATGGTGATGGTATTTTTTGGCAAGGCTTTACTTTGCAAACTATTTTGATATTTTTAAGGGTTTATACCCGTTGTTGGCATTTTTTAATACTAAAATTAATTTTTTATGTAAGACTTCACTGTTCAAACCATAATCATGGGTAGCATTTATTACAATTAAATATCATCTATAATGAACATATTTCCTTTCAAAAGCCAATCTGAGCTCACATAGTATAGGCAAAGTTTTGCACGTAAGATTATATTTGAATAGTGAATCTCACTGGAAATCGCTTCCAGGAATGCCAGACGGGAAATAAGTTAACTCAATTAACTGGTCCCGTCATCTTCCGCTCCCGCATGAGACTTCTCAACATTCTTCTACTTATATTATTGATGCAAAACATTATTTTATAATTTATCTACCGGATGGAATTAAATAATAGTGGTACCCTGAAAATATCATATCGAGTTTAAACGCATATTGTTTTTTGTCATAATGACATTACCATTAACGTTTAATTGTTATTATATTAGATATTTGTTTCAATAACTTCAAGGTACATTATAGAAATTAAATAATGGAAATGCTCTTATAGTTTATATTTCTATTGGAAATAAATAACAAAGTTATTTTCTAGGAAAATTAATAAATGAGAAGGGGATGACGAAGATTTATAACCTCACTTATCCGAATCATACTTTGAACTATCATATAAGACGAAAACATCACATCATTTGTCATAATATTCATTTATTAAAACCCCTTAAATAAGTACTAATATAATTATTGATTCCCGTTTAGTGTATATCCCGTGTTTACTTCATTTTACGACAAAAGGGAATGCACACAAAAGTTACTGAAAATAACAAAATAAAAAACTTTTGTCATGTGCATGTTTGTCGAAAAACCAATAGGAAACAAAATATCACTACTGTTAATTTCAGGCCTCCCTTACAAACCCCACTCCTGCTCGTCCATAGAAATGTTGGTTTGGCTTATGATAATTAAGGCGTCAATTCTAATAAACATACCGAGTTATATTTAGTTCGGTTGAGTCTTTTGAGCCCAATAAAATTAATGACTCCCGCTATAGTTTTTAGCTTATAACTCATTTATACTTCGGCTTACGACAAAAGTGTATATAACAAAAGTTACTCTAAATTACAAAATAAACAACTTTTGTTATGGGCATATTCGCTGAAAAAGCAATAGGAAACGAAATATCGCTATTTTTAATTTCAGCTCTCCCTTATAACCCCCACTCCTGTTCATCTTAGAGAATATTAATATAGCCTAAAGTCTAAGTTGGGCTAGTAGCAATATACATACCAAGTTTCATAAAATTCGGTTCAGCCGTTTATGCGTGAAAAGGTAACAAACAAACAAACAAATAAACAAACAAACAAACAAACAAACAGACACGAAAGAAACAAAATGCAGTTATGGTGTCTATGACATGTGAAACGAAAAGTTATCGTGAAATTTCGCGAAAAAAATCAATGTACAGACAGAGGTTACAATTTTATATATATACTAGCTCAGATACCCGGCTTCGCCCGGGAATTCATTTGAGGCTGAATGGTGATGGTATTTTTTTGGCAAGGCTTTACTTTGTATACTATTTTGACATTTACCCTTCCCAGTGTTTAGGGATTATACCCGTTGTTGGCATTTGTTAATAATAAAATTAATTTTTTATGTAAGACTTCACTGTCCTCCATATTGTCATATTTCCCGTCTCCTGTGCATTATGCATAGATTTCAGTTATTAAGGACAAAATATTAACATAGATTTGAATTAATTTTTCCAGGTGAGGTACCTGATAGTTCAAATTGGAATGAATTATTGAGCATATCAATATTTCTACTCAAATTACTTGCTCCACATATTGTGCCTGGAGAAGTGTATAAAACAAACGTTAATCTAAATAACAAAGTAAACAACTTTTGTTATGTGCGTGTTTGTCGAAAAACAAATAGACAATGAAATACCGCGAATTTTTATTTCAGGTCTCCCTTATAACCCCCACTCCCGTTCTAACCTAAAAATTTTAATATAGCTTATAATCATGGAAGAATTAATGCTAATTCACTTACCAAGTTTTGTTAAGTTCGGTTCAGTCGTTAGCGCCCATTAAAATAGTTGAGTCCCGCTTTAGTTTATAGTGTATATCTCGTTTATACATTCTTATACGACAAAAATGAATATCACAAAAGTTACTCTAAATAACAAAATAAACAACTTTGGTTATGTTCATATTTGCCGAAAAACGAATAGAAAATGAAATACCGCTATTTTTAAATTCAGGCCTTCCTTACAACCCTCACTCCTGCCCATCCCTAGAAATGTTGGTATGGCTTGTTATAATGAAAGCGTTAGTACTAATACATATACCGAGTTTTATTTATTTCAGTTCAGTCTTTTGTGCCAAACAAAATTGTTGACTCCCGCTATAGTTTTTAGCGTATAACTCATTTATACTTCCGTATACGGCAAAAGAGCATATAACAACAGTTACTCTAAATTACAAAATAAACAACTTTTCTTATGGGCATATTTGCTGAAAAAGCAATAGGAAACGAAATATCGCTATTTTTAATTTCAGACCTCCCCTATAACCCCCACTCCTGTTTGTCTTAGAGATTATTAATATAGCCTAAAGTCTAAGTTGGGTTAGTAGTAATATACATACTAAGTTTCATAAAATTCGGTTCAGCCGTTTATGCGTGAAAAGGTAACAAACAAACAAACAAACAAATAAACAAACAAACAAACAAACAGACACCAAAGAAACAAAATGCAGTTATGGTGTCTATCACATGTGAAACGAAAAGTTATCGAGAAATTTCGCGAAAAAAATCAATGTACAGACAGAGGTTACAATTTTATATATATATAGATAGATAAAATTGTAACCTCTGTCTGTACATTGATTTTTTTCGCGAAATTTCACGATAACTTTTCGTTTCACATGTCATAGGCACCATATCTGCATTTTGTTTCTTTCGTGTCTGTTTGTTTGTTTGTTTGTTTGTTTATTTGTTTGTTTGTTTGTTACCTTTTCACGCATAAACGGCTGAACCGAATTTTATGAAACTTGGTATGTATATTACTACTAGCCCAACTTAGACTTTAGGCTATATTAATATTCTCTAAGACGAACAGGAGTGGGGGTTATAAGGGAGGCCTGAAATTAAAAATAGCGATATTTCGTTTCCTATTGCTTTTTCAGCAAATATGCCCATAACAAGAGTTGTTTATTTTGTAATTTAGAGTAACTTTTGTTATATGCACTTCTGCCATATACGGACGTATAAATGAGTTATACGCTAAAAACTATAGCGGGAGTCCACAATTTTATTTGGGACAAAAGACTCAACCGAACTAAACCAAACTCGGTATGTGAATTAGCACTAACGCCTTCCTTATAACAAGCCATACTAACATTTCTAGGGACGGGCAGGAGTGGGGGTTATAAGGAAGGCCTGAATTTAAAAATAGCGGTATTTCGTTTCTTATTGCATTTTCGGCAGATATGAACATAACAAAAGTTGTTTATTTTGTTATTTAGAGTAATTTTTGTTATATACACTTTTTTCGTATACCGAATTATAAACGAGATATACGCTAAAACCTGTAGCGGAAGTGAACAACTTTATTTGGGGCAAAAGACCAAACCGAAATAAATAAAACTCGGTATATGTATTAGCACTAACGCTTTAATTATAACAAGCCATACCAACATTTGTAGGGACAGGCAGGAGTGGGGGTTATAAGGGAAGGCAGAAATTAAAAATAGCGATATTCCTTTTTCTATTGGTTTTTCGGCAGATATGAACATAACAAAAGTTGTTTATTTTGTTATTTAGAGTAACGTTTGTTATATACACTTTTTTCGTATACCGAAGTTTAAACGCGATATACGCTAAAACCTATAGCGGAAGTGAACAATTTTGTTTGGGACAAAAGACACAACCGAAATAAATAAAACTCGGTATGTGTATTAGCACTAACGCTTTCATTATAACAAGCCATACTAAGATTTCTAGGGAGGGGCAGGAGTGGGGGTTATAAGGAAGACCTGAAATTAAAAGTAGTGATATTTTCGTTTCCTATTGGGGTTTCGGCAATTACGCCCATAACAAAAGTTGTTTATTTTGTTATTTGGCGTAACTTTTGTTATATACACTTTCGTCGAATACCTCAGTATAAATGAGTTATACGTTAAAAACTACTAATTCAAATCTATGCATAATGCACAGGAAGCGGGAAATATGACGGGAGGACAGTGAAGTCTTACATAAAAAAAATAATTGTATTATTAACAAATCCAAGGAAACGACGGGTATTTACTCTAAACACTGGGACGGGTAAATGTCAAAACATTGTGTAAAGTAAAGCCTTGCCAAAAAAATACTATCACCATTCAGCCTCAAATGAATTCCCGAGCGAAGCCGGGTATCTGAGCTAGTATATATATATATATATATATATATATATATATATATATATATATATCTATATATATATATAAAATTGTAACCTCTGTCTGTACATTGATTTTTTTCGCGAAATTTCACGATAACTTTTCGTTTCACATGTCATAGACACCATAACTGCATTTTGTTTCTTTGGTGTCTGTTTGTTTGTTTGTTTGTTTATTTGTTTGTTTGTTTATTTGTTTGTTTGTTTGTTTGTTACCTTTTCACGCATAAACGGCTGAACCGAATTTTATGAAACTTGGTATGTATATTACTACTAGCCCAACTTAGACTTTAGGCTATATTAATGTTCTCTAAGACGAACAGGAGTGGGGGTTATAAGGGAGGCCTGAAATTAAAAATAGCGATATTTCATTTTCTATTGCTTTTTCAGCAAATATGCTCATAACAAAAGTTGTTTATTTTGTAATTTAGAGTAACTTTTGTTATATGCACTTTTGCCGTATACGGAAGTATAAATGAGTTATACACTAAACACTATAGCGGGAGTCCACAATTTTATTTGGCATAAAAGACTCAACCGAACTAAAACAAACTCGCTGTGTGAATTAATACTAACGATTTACTTATAATAAGCCATACTAACATTTCTAGGGACGGGCAGGAGTGGGGGTTATAAGGGAGACCAGAAATTAAAAATAGCGATATTTCGTTTCCTATTGCTTTTTCAGCAAATATGCACATAACAAAAGTTGTTTATTTTGGTATTTAGAGTAACTTTTGTAATATGCACTTTTGCCGTATACGGAAGCATAAATGAGTTATACGCTATAAACTAAAGTGGGAGTCCACAATTTTATTTGGCACTAAAAACTCAACCGAATTAAACCAAACTGGTTATGTGAATTAGTACTAACGCCTTCATTATAATAAGCTATACTAACATTTCTAGGGACGGGCAGGAGTGGGGGTTATAAGGAACGCCTGAAATTTATAATAGTGATATTTCGCTTCCTATTGCATTTTCGGCAAATATGCACATAACAAAAGTTGTTTATTTTGTTATTTAGAGAAACTTTTTTTTTTATTTACACTATCATCGTATACCGAAATATTAAGACGTTATACGCTAAAAATTATAGCGGGAGACAACAATTTTATTTGGCACAAAAGACTCAACCGAACTAAATAAAACACTCATTATGTGTATTAGCACTAACGCCTTCCTTATAATAAGCCATTCTAACATTTCTAGGGACGGGCAGGAGTGGGGGTTATAAGGGAGGCATGAAATTAATAATAATGATTTCCTATTGGGTTTTCGGCAAATATGCACATATCAAAAGTTGTTTATTTTGTTATTTAGAGAAATTTGCTCAGCACTTCTTTTCAATATGAACTACCAGGTACCTCACCTGAAAAAATTAATTCAAATATATGTCAATATTTTCTCCTTAATAATTCAAATCTATGCATAATGCACAGGAGACGGGAAATATGACAATATGCAGGACAGTGAAGTTTTACATAAAAAAAATAATTTTATTATTAACAAATGCCAACAACGGGTATTAACCCTAAACACTGGAACGGGTAAATGGCAAAATATTGTGCAATGTAAAGCCTTGCCAAAAATATACCATCACCATTCAGCCTCAAATGAATTCCCGAGCGAAGCCGGGTATCTAAGCTAGTATATATATATATCTATATATATATAAAATTGTAACCTCTGTCTGTACATTGATTTTTTTCACGAAATTTCACGATAACTTTTCGTTTCACATGTCATAGACACCATAACTGCATTTTGTTTCTTTGGTGTCTGTTTGTTTGTTTGTTTGTTTATTTGTTTGTTTGTTTGTTTGTTACCTTTTCACGCATAAACGGCTGAACTGAATTTTATGAAACTTGGTATGTATATTACTACTAACCCAACTTAGACTTTAGGCTATATTAATATCCTCTGAGACGAACAGGAGTGGGGGTTATAAGGGAGGCCTGAAATTAAAAATAGCGATATTTCGTTTCCTATTGGGTTTTCGGCAAATATGAACATAACAAAAGTTGTTTATTTTGATATTTAGATTAACTTTTGTTATGTACACTTTTGTCGTAAGCCGAAGTATAAATGAGTTATAAGCTAAAAACTATTACGGGAGTCATTAATTTTATTGGGCTCAAAAGACTCAACCGAACTAAATATAACTCGGTATGTTTATTAGTGTTGACGCCTTAATTATCATAAGCCCTACCAACATTCCTAGGGACTAGCAGGAGTGGGGATTGTAAGGGAGGCCTGAAATTAACAGTAGTGATATTTCGTTTCCTATTGGTTTTTCGACAAACATGCACATGACAAAAGTTGTTTATTTTGTTATTTTAAGTAACTTTTGTTATATTCACTTTTGTCGTATAGAAAAGTATAAACCGAGATATACACTAAAATCTAAAGCGGGAGCCAACAATTTTGTTGGGCACTAACGATTGAACCGAACTTAGCAAAACTCGGTGTGTGAATTAGCATTAATTCTTCCATGATTATAAGCTATATTAAAAATTTTAGGTTCAAACGGGAGTGGGGATTATAAGAGAGGCTGAAATGAAAAACTCGCTTTTTATATTTTCTATTTGTTTTTCGGCAAATATTCTATTTGTTATATTTCCAATAGATATATAAACTATAAGAGCATTTCCATTATTTAATTTGTATAATGTACCTCGATGTTATTGAAACAAGTATGTAATATAATAACAATTAAACGTTAATGGTAATGTCATCATGACAAAAAACAATATGCGTTTAAACTCGATATGATATTTTCAGGGTACCACTATTATTTAATTTCATCCGGTAGATAAATTATAAAATAATGTTTTGCATCAATAATATAAGTAGAAGAATGTTGAGAAGTCTCATGCGGGAGCGAAGATGACGGGAGCCTTTCCAGTTAATTGAATTTACTTATTTCCCGTCTAGCATTACTGGAAGCAATTTCCAGTGAGATTCACTATTACAAATATAATCTTACGTGCAAAAACTTTGCCTATACTATGTGAGCTCGGATTGGCTTTTGAAAGGATATATGTTCATTATAGATGATATTTAATTGTAATAAATGCTGCCCATGATTATGGTTAGAACTATTGAAAAACGGTGAGTCAAAAAGTGTAGAAGGATAGATTAGGAACACATTTTAATTTATCCTTCAAAAATAAAATGTCTATTCTATTAATCCCCAAAAGTTACCCTTCATGGTTGGCGATTTCGGAAAATCATTACGTCGTGGAGGGAAGTGTAATTGTACACATTGAAGTCTTACTATCAAAATACTGTCGAGAATGATTTCCCGGGCATCGCCGGGTACCTTAGCTTTTGTGATATTCATTTTTGCCTTTTAACAATGTATACACTATATATATGAGATATACACTATAAACTAAAGCAGGAGTCAACTATTTTATTGGGCGCTAATGATTGAACCGAACTTAACAAAACTCGGTATGACAATTAGCATTAATACTTCCATGATTATAAGCTATATTAAAATGTTTAGGTTAGAACGGGAGTGGGGCTTATAAGGGCGATATTTCGTTGTCTATTTATTTTCGTCAAACGTGCACATAACAAAAGTTGTTTACTTTGTTATTTAGAGTAACTTATGTTTTATACATTTATCCGGAACAATGTATGAAGCAAATAATTTGCGTATAATATTGATATGCTCATCAATTCTTTCCAATATGAACTACCAGGTACCTCACATGGAAAAATGAATTCAAATCTATGTTAATATTTTGACCTTAATAATTCAAAGCTATGCATAATGCGCAGGAGACGGGAAATATGACAATATGGAGGACAGTGAAGTCTTACTTAATTTTATTATTAAAAAAATCCAATGCAACGACGGGTATAAACCCTAAACACTGGGACGGGTAAGTGTGATTCCCGGGCGAAGCCGGGTATCTGAGCTAGTATATATATATATATATATATATGTTTGTCTGTTAACGCTCTAGCGGTCGCAATTTTCGTTTGATCGTTACCAAACTTCATATTTAAGCGTTTTACGTAAAAAGAGAAATCAAGTTCGTTAATGGCTGAAATCAGACCAGTGGGAGGGGGGGATTTTTGAAAATCCAAAATATCTCCGTTATTATGCGTCGGATCGAAAAATTGTATAGAATCAATCTTATTGTACATTAAATTTACTATAGATATTGTTCTATACATTTATTCTGTATCTTGAATATTAACCGAGATATTTGCATTTGTATTGTGTGGCCGTTTCCATAACTATTCGTCCCTCGTGAATAGATTTAGAGATCCCTTCCTACTACAGCTGTTATTAGACGGATTACTCTATTGTAAAACTTCACGTGGGAAATCTGCTTAGTTTACGCAGCCCCTGCGTGACGGACTTTTTGGTATTTATGCTGCGAATGAAGTGGTTCATGATATAACAGCTTATTGTGAATATGACATGAGTAGGAGTGGGTGTATACTGAAGGCTGGAAACTAAAAACTCCAAATAACTCGGTTAATAATCAATGTACTAAAAAACCATTCATAACAACTTTTATAGAACATTAAATTGTAAATAGCATTGCTTCTATGCACTTTTTCGATCCGACATATAGATAGCAATGGAGATATTTCGAATTTCCCCCTCTATCACCCCCCCCCCCCACTTGTCCGATTTCGGCCATTAACGAACTTCATCTTTATTTTTACATAGAACGTCTAAATATCGAGTTTGGTAACGATCAAATAAAAATTACGACCACTAGAGCGTTAATAGACATAAACACACACACACACACACACACACATAACACACACACACACACACACACACACACATATATATATATATATATATATATATATATATATATATATATATCTTTATATATATAATTCTACTGTACGTGTGTATGTCACTGAACCAAATGGCTGGGCCGAATTGAATGATTTTTTGGTATGCGTTTGGGTGACACCCTGGATGGTTTAGATTCACAAATCAGCGTTGCAGTTGGAGCAGGGGTGGGGGTTGCAAGGGAGGCCTAAAATTAAACATTGTGATATTTCGTTTTCTATTGGTTTTTCGGCAAATAAGCACAGGATAAAAGTTGTTTATTTCATTATTTAGAGTAAATTCTGTTATATTCACTTTTGTCGTATAACAAAGTATAAACGAGATGTACAATAAAAAATTAAAGTGGGAGCCAACAATTTTATTAGGCATAAAAGACTTAACCGAACTCAACGAAACTCCGTATGTAATTTAGTATTAAAACCTACCAGATTATAAGCTATATTAAAATTTATAGGTAAAAACTGGAGTGAGGGTTATAAGGGAAGCCGAATGTGATTTTTCGTTTCCTATTAGTTTCTTGGCAAACATGTACATAACAAAAGTTGTTTATTTTGTTATGTAGAGTAACGTATGTTGCATTCACTTTTGTCGTAAAATGAAGTAAACATGTGAAACTCACTAAAACAATAGAGGGAGCCATTATTAGTACTTATTTAAGTGTTTTTAATAAATGCAGAATATGGCAAATGCTGTTATGTTTTAGTCTTATAAGATAGTTCTAAGTATGATTCGGATTAGTGAGGTGATAATGGAAGTTGTAGTAAAGATGTAGTGTGTATTGAACCGAACTTAACAAAACTCGATATTCTATTTTTGAGGCTTCATTGCTGGGAAGTATTTTCATTGAGAGGACTTCGGCTATCTGCTGTAAAATTGCCTGACGAAGATAGACGCATTTCCATTTAAAATTTGCAAACCAACAAACATTCCAACCGCTGGAGCAGATAGCCGAAGTCCTCTCAACGAAAACTCTATATGTAAATTAGCATTAATTCTTCCATGATCATAAGCTATATTAATGTTTTTAGGTTCGAACGGCAGTGGGGGTTATAAGGGACGCCAGAATAAAAAAATTCGCGATATTTCATTTTTAGCAGATTTCCCTTGAGGGAAATCAGCTATTGAGGTTGTACTCATGACGGAATTTTCGAATTTTTTCTTCAAATGTCCATCGATCCTACCTAGGAGATGACGAAAATGAGGTCCGTTCAAAACTGTATATATATATATATATATATATATATATATATATATATATATATATATATATATATATATATATATATATATATATATATAATTTGTCTGTTATCGCTCTAGCGGTCGCAATTTTTGTTTAATCGTTACCAAACTCGAGATTTAGTCGTTTTATGTAAAAAGAAAGATCAAGTTCGTTAACGGCTGAAATCGGACCAGGGGGAGAATTTTGAAAATTCAAAATATCTCCGTTAATATGCGTCGGATCGAAAAATTATATAGAATCAATCTTATTGCAAATTAAATTTACTATAAATATTGTTATATACATTTATTCTGTATCTTGAATATTAACCGAGATATTTGCATTTGTATTCTGTGTGTGGTCGGCAGGAAGTAGGCTATGTTCGGGACATTCCGCCGAGAGCTCTCGCGGCCGTTTCCGTAACTATTCATCCCTCGTGAATAGGTCACGAGATCCTTTTCTACTACAGTTGTTATTGGGGAGATTTTACCACTGTAAAACTTCACGTGGGAAATCTGCTTAGTTTACGCAGCCCCTGCGTGACGGACTTTTTCTATTTGTTTTTAGGCAAACGTGCACATAACAAAAGTTTTTTTTGTGTTATTAAAAGTAGCTTTTGTTTTAAACATAATATTATTAAATTTAATATCCTAATCGTTTGAAATATCATGCAGGACAACACCTGTCGGGTCCGCTAGTATATATATATATATATATATAATTTTGAACTGATCTCATTTTTGTCATCTCCTGGGTAGGATCGATAAACATTTGCGGAAATGTTTTGAAATTCGCGTCATGAGTACAACTTCAATAGCTGATTTCCCTGCCCAAAATACGTAATGAAGCTTTAGCTCAAGGATTGGTGATCATTTGAATAGAACATTCAAAACCTTTATAGAAATCTACTAAGATAAAATACTTTTCGTAAAATTCATTATAAAGGAACAGAGCTGCTAGTTTTCTACACGGGCAGTCTTATGTTGTTAACGGAGTTTTGTCTGAGTTTTTTTTGCCATTTATCTTGTATCTATATAAACTAAGCCAAATTTCTTTATTTGCCAAAAGGTAACTGCGCCGACCGTGGGTACCCTTTCATGTAACTTCTATAGACTAACTTACACCAGTACATTTCTCAACTAACTATAAAATTCTCCTCTCTTAATATTAACGTTCTTTAATTCTCTTATTTAATGAAGAGGTTGAGACATTTAAGCAATTTAATGTTTCAGAAGAAGTTCGACAATTAAACCCACATAAAATAGACTTGGCGTGCCATAAAGTCGCCTTATGTAATAGTTTGCGCAATATTTCAATGGACAACGTAACGGTGGATTTATATAGGAAATGAAAGGGAATGATTTTGGTCGTGCGAGATTTTATTTGGGTGGTCAGTTCACTTTCCAAATAGTTTTGATCTTTAAGAGGTTCTTGGTTTACTGAAGTCATTAGTGAACGATATGATAGGCAACCTAGTAAAGTCTATGCCCGCTCGTAAGCAGGCTTAGAGGTACTTTCAAACTGTTGAGCTAATGCTTCTTAATCTCGTACCTCGAAGATTGGGAAACAGCCATTCTTTCTTGAGCTGGCTTTGACCTTCTTCGTCCAAAGAACCTCTTACTTTGGTATATTAGATAGAGGAAATGATAGGTCTTTTTCTGCTAGATTGCTACACTTTCGTATTTGTACATTTGCCTTGAAATCAATGAGTGTCTATTTTAGTTCTTATATTACTTTAAAAGAAGAATGAGAACCTTGGGGTTTCAAAATTGGGCAATCACGACTTTCGTGAAATTATAGATTACACTGATCTAGCGTAGAACAAGTCATTTTATATTATTTACCCATTAGGCTTATAATGGATACCAGTAATTTGTGGGAAATTTAGGCTGACCAATAGAATTATGTTTTTTATTTTGGAATTGGTTAATGTTTCTATTATTGGATTTCGACCTTGTATCGAACTCAATCTTGTTCAATATCATTGCTCATTAATAAAATATGATTACTAAGAGTATTCATATTTGTTGTTCTTAAAATATTTAGTACTAATAATAGAATTGTGAGCAAAGTCGCCATCTCCAAAATAGTATTCCTTATTTCGCACTAAGCAGCTTCAGAGATATACTTGTAAAGCTTGATCCACAGATTTATTTCTCGGACCAACTGTTTCTTTTTTGTTGTCAATCTAAATTTCTTCTCCTCATAGTCTTTTGAACCGCTTATCAACTTTTGGTACCGTGGGTGCCTCGAGTCTTTCGTTAATCTGGAGTCCTTTATATGTTACACATTACCTACAAAATCTACTTTGGTCCAAGGCAAATGGAATTTTCAGGCCTGCGCTGATGGTTTCAATTCGACCCGCCCTCTCCCTGAACTCTTTTCATCTTCATGCTTTTCCATGAAGTGCGAGATTTGCGATTATAGTTGTTCTGGAAATTCTTTCGTCTTTCTTCTTCAAAGTGTCTTCGAAATTTCTATATAAACTTTCTCATATCACGATCCTACGTCGTTAATATTATTGCGCATAATAATAATTACGTTATCTTATATTGATATACATTAAGCAAACGTAATAAATGCTTATCGTTAGTAGGAGTACATTGGATTTGTTTTGAATCGAATTCAATTTTCGTCCGCTTTATATAACTAAGGGTAATTGGAAGATGTTTCATAAAGGTTACCACCCTTTTTAGCAGATTTCCCTTAAGGGAAATCAGCTATTGAGGTTGTACTCATGACGGAATTTTCGAAATTTTTCTTCAAATGTCCATCGATCCTACCTAGTAGATGACGAAAATGAGGTCCGTTCAAAACTGTATATATATATATATATATATATATATATATATATATATATATTTGTCTGTTACCGCTCTAGCGGTCGCAATTTTTGTTTGATCGTTACCAAACTCGATATTTAGTCGTTTTATGTAAAAAGAAAGGTCAAGTTCGTTAACGGCTGAAATCGGACCAGTGGGAGGGGGGGTTTAGAGGGGAGGATTTTCAAAAATTCGAAATATCTCCATTATTATGCATCGGATCGAAAAATTGTATATAACCAATCTTATTGCAAATTAAATTTACTATAAATATTGTTATATACGTTTATTCTCTATCTTGAATATTAACCGAGATATTTGCATTTTTCAGTTTTCAGCAAACCGCCACTTCTACTCATGTTACGTAAACAATACTCTGCTACATAATAATATAATAATAATATTGGAAGTTTAAATACCAAACATTTTATTCAAGAGACCTTTATTATACGAGATACAAGCAAATATTTCCTGTTGATCCCCCCCCCCCATCTTAATGTTTTGGACTACTAAAAGTTTATTGATTGAGATAACAATTATTCTGACTCATTATTAATTACAGTACTAGATATAGTAAATAGTTCTCAATAAAATTAATATGTTATATTCTGATATATTTCAGTCATTGTTTTACTTTCCGGTGTGAGGCGGACAGGCCCGTTTACATTTCTAACCTAACGCTTCCCGTCGGCAGGTTATTGAAATTTGATGAAACATTTCTTATTTCCGTTTGTATTTATTCACGGAGGTGTCGTCTTACCAGAATCTAGATTCATCTATTACTGAACTTCACGAGGGAAATCTGCTTAGTTTACGCAGCCCCTGCCTGACGGACTTTATTTACCCAGGGCGAGGGTTTTTTAGTGAGCGACCCACTGTTCAAAATTGTGCCTAGTGTATTTTGCTTCAACACCTGAACACCCTTGACTAACCTGTGCTCTGACTTCACTCCCTCTCCAAAAAATACTAATAATAATTTACGGTTTCAGTGATCTAATAGAGTATTTTTAAATTATTCAAGAAATTAATTTAAATTATTCAGAGGGACTTAATACTATTACTCTTTCGTGTGCGATCATAAGGTTTTTACACAATAGTCAGGGAAAGACTAAAATCCTTCATATTCGTGTAGAGTGGGTATATTCAGAAGCTGAATACTTTGAGGGTACTTAGTATTTTAAAATTATGATATGTAAGAACCATAATAAAGGACAGCTTCAAAATCTCACATACTTTGTAGAAAAAAGTGGACAAAAAAAATCTTGTTTTACGATTTCAGTTTAAATACTATATGCAGTCTTAAGTTGTGAAATTGGGTTATTCGTAGGTTATTGGAAAATGTTCAATTTATTTTGCCCACAAAATTGAGTTTTTGTTTTTTGGAAATGGAATGATCGGTCAAGGCAGTTTGTTTTCGTTACTGTCAATACTATTTACTTGTTGCTTTAACTTTTTATTTTAGGATTAATGTGGTTTGGGCAATCAACAGCTAGGTTATTATGCCCTTTATATTTTAACTTTTTATTAATTAAGTAAGTACGTAAATTGAATGACTTTTTCTTCAGTAAGTTTGCGCGATGTGTGACAAGAAAGATGTGACATGCTTTATGTGACAAGAATGAAGGCACTCAATTCTTCAGCCTTCCACGGATTCACGCTAAATCAGTCTTGTGCAATGCCTCCGGGAATGTGTTTGTGGAAGGAAAATGACCAGACTTAAAAGAAAAAATGATAACTTGGAAGAATGTAGTACTAATGGCTATTTATCTGGCAGCATTCTGTTCGCGGTGAAAGCATTTTTTTATTTACAGCTGTTATCAACCAGGCAATGTCGTCATCATTTTAATTAAGACAGTTCTCCCTTAAACCAGTTATTTAACATTGATTAGCGTGTTTTATGATTAGCTGACGACTGAATTCACCCCCCCCCCCCCACACTCTCTCTCTCTCTCTCTCTCTCTCTCATCTTACCTTCGACTTCAATAACGTTTTTCGAAAAACTCACAGATAGTTAATACCATAAGCATTTTCCGCCTGAAATATTTTAATTGCATAATGTTGAGTGATCTAAATTGCAGAATCCACCACTTCGAGAAATAAAGATGCATTAATCTTTATTTTAATAACTGGTTTCGCCTCATCAGTGGCATCTTCAGGTTTTTAATAAAAAAAGAAAAAAAAAGGGAAAATAAAAACCTGGATATTCTTTTAGTTTTTGGTTTGTTTTCCTTTTTTACGAAAGACCTGAAGATGACACTGATGTGGTGAAAGATGTCCTTAAATTTAAAGATTTTAGGTTACTTTATTTACTCTATGTATTGGGATTTGTGATAAAACTTCTTTTCCAATGGTCACGCCTTTAACCGCTTTTTTGCACATGCAAATTAAATATCAAGTCCTGTTATGAGTTATCCTCAATTTTTCCTATAGTAAGAAGTTTATACCCAAAACAGGATTTGAAATATTAGCTGGTCATCCATCTTTTGTGGTTCTAATGCTCGCCCCCAATTACCTTATTATATTATATATTATTATTAAGTGAAAATAGCATTACTCCTAAGTAGGGGTTCAGAAAACACTGGAAACGGAAAAATTGCTAATATTTCGTCCAATTGGACTTACAGGACAAACGCAAGTGACACAAATGTCAATAATTTAACTTGCTCTAGGTAAATCTAGACCTAGACCTTCGATTCCAAAGTATGCAATAGAATTTTTTCAGTAACGAAATCATTATTTATACTTAATGATTTCGTTACTGACCATATGATGCGCTCAGTATTATAGTGGCCCAACCCTCAAATTTTGCTTATTTGACTTACCATAGCATCTGTTGCTGAATAATGTGTTCTATGAAATATTCGTGGCCTAAGCCATCTAAATTTTTTCACTAGATAGCAGCAGCAGTTTGTTTTTTAACCAACAGTTTTGGCGGTCTTAGAAAAATATATAGTGGCCTAACCAACATAATTGACCTAACCCACAAAACGGCTGTTCCGAGTTGTGGCTTGGGCCAAATGTTTACTGGGGTTGTTTGTTAAGCTAGTGTTGTTCAGTTATAGATTTGAGATTAACTTCTGAAACATGAATTACAGTGAAGGTAAGTGTACAAAATACTTATTTTTAGTTATTTTCATACTACAAACATGCGAATAAAATAATCTTTTTCAAAAATGTCTTGGCTGTAAGTGATGGTAGATTAACACGTGCCCTATTGTACAAAGGGAAAGACAGATTGAATGACGTTACGGTTATAAGTTTTGACCTAATGAAAACGTTACCTACCTCTGTTCTGTCGACTGGCACTGGTTATTACAAACACCAAATTTGGACCTATAATTTCGGAATCCACAATCTATCAACAAAATGAAGCCTACATGTACCTCTGGAATGAGTCGGTGGCTTCCAGGGGTTCTGAAGAGATAGGTTCATGCATTCTTCATTTTGTAGAAAAATATTTTAGAACCTCAAAGCTCATAATGTACAGTGACCAATTTGGAGACCAAAATAGGAACATTAAGCTGGCTGCATTGTGTGATTATTTAGTCACAAATCCCAAATATTTCTACAAAGAAATTGATCACAAATTTCTTGTGTCAGGGCATACATACCTGCCATGTGACCAACACCTTGGTTTGATTGAAAAAAGTATCATCCAGAAGTTGATGTCCCTGATGACTGGATACTCATTATTCTTGCTGTGAGAAAACCGCCATTTGTGGTAAAAAAAAAATGGAAAAAGATGATTTCTTTTCCTTCAAGAAGCTTTTGGGCAACATCACCAATAGAAAAAAACAAAAAGTGAAAGCTTCAATCAACAAAAAGGAGGTGGAAGTTGAGGAAAAAGTAGAGTGGTTGAAGATACAGTGGCTGCACTATGAGGAGAATAAACCACAAACAATCTTCTACAAATATTCAAACAATGAAGACGTTCCTTTCTACAGTGTAATTTTGATGAAGAGGATGACCAAAGAAGTGAACCTTCTATATCCCAAAGGGAAAAAAATTGAGGAAAATAAGAAAAGAAATTTACTAAGTCTCCTGGAATTCATCCTACCTTATAAACACGAACAACAAGAAAATTCTATGCTGCCAGTCCATCCCAGATACGATTCTTATAGATGAGAGTAACAACGAATTAGAAGAAGACAATGATTAAAATTAAAAACTTGTAATTTTAACTATTAAAGGTTTTTATACTGAAAATAAATATTTTATGCGTTATTGTTGAGTTTATTAATTTTAAACCTTGCGGCCTAAGCCACGATTTTAATATTTATTAATAAAATGGTTAATTTTATTGTGGCCCAACCCACATTTTATTAATAAATTAATAAATGTTCATGGAATTGGGTGTTACATTTAAAAATCACTAGCAAAACTGTTAATAAGGACAAATTTTTAGTACTAAATTATCATAAATAAAAAATACAAAAATAGTTCAATTTAAGGACAAAGTTTGACTTGGTTTTACACAAATCTTACTTTTTGGGGTTAGGCCACTATTATTCTGAGCACCTCATATGTAGGCAACAACTAGCCCGTTAGTAAGATTTGATCCGGCTCACGAGATATTTTGAAAATCCAATTAAACAAAAATATTACACTACTTACTCCAAATGAAGAAGATGAGGAGAGATTTGTCGGTTTGGCAGTACTTATAAATGTGAACAGTTGTTTTCAATGGTGAAAGTTAATAAATGAAAACGTACAAGGCTGAGGATAACTTAGAAAATTCTTTACGTATATTTATTTTTAGCTGGTGGTGAGGGTGATGAATGGTTAATCACAAAACTATATATGGCTCCTCACAATTTTATTTCTTTTAAACGCTGAGCGCTTTCGGGGACTAAATCCCCATCCTCAGAGCTACAAAACAATGTAACACCATAATTAGGAGTCTAAAAATCAGTTGTTAAAAATGTTTACATAATTGGTCATATAACAAAAACGTCTATAACATTATAAAAATTTTTACAATAATAACACCTATATTCAAAAACATATTTACAATTAAAATATAACACATTAATAATTCCTATTTAAACATTAAAATAATATTATAAGCAAAAAAATTACCGTCAGAGCGTAGGGCGATCCTATAGGCTTGCTACCAGGCTAAACCCTGCCGATGCACTGAGGGCAAGGGGATCATTCCAAGCCGCTAGGGAGGGGGCAGAGACAAGTCTGGACATGAGAGACGCGTTTGTGTCAGTCTGCACATTTACATTGTCTTTATTTATGGCTTTTTCAAGTTTTATTTCAATAGCCTCCACCATGTCCAACAGATAACCTTTAACGTCGCTATGAATTAATTTTATCCGGTGGTCTCCAGCATGGTGGTTGTGCTCCTTACAGTGTGCATAAAACTCTGAGCCTGCTCTCATGTGTTCCTTAGCCCTGATCCGTAACTTCCTCTCTGTCCTCCCAACGTAGCTGGCACATATATAGTTTTGTGATTAACCAATTCTTTACGTCTTTGTATCAGTGGAATTAATCCAAACATCGATGAATTAGTTCCCCAAATTCAAGCTCAAGTGTTTCATTGATTTCGGTGTCGCTATTTAACTTTCGTTGTTTGTATTAATTCCAAATTTTACGATTTAATTATAATATTGTACCTATTTTTTTCATTCCATTTTGTTATTTTAATAAATTGTATAATAATTACATTGTCGTATATTTTCATGTCTGATATCTATCGTCAAAAATGATAAACACTACTTTAAAATGCAGTACTTTTAAAAGCGGCCCGCGAAGGAATTTGCACATTAAAGTTCGGCCCACAAGATGTCAAAGGTGCATAAAATGTAATTAAGGAAATAACATAACAAATTTGAAACAAGTTTAGTAATATAACATTTTTTGACCCTATAATAACGGAGATATTATGAATTTTCGTTTTTCCCGCACCTGGACCCATTTCCCTCACTATCGAAATTCATTACTCGTATTATATGAAACGCTTAAATATTGAGTTTGGATACGACCAAACAAAAATTAAGGACAGATAAACAATATTATATTATCAATGAACAATTATGATCATATTTGTTATTAGCAAAAATATGGAACGAATTATGAATTTTCCTTGACTCTGTGTAATCTCGAAACAATGCAGAATCCTTTATAATAAATAACACATACATTACCATACAGCAACGCTTGCACAGGCTCAAGTTAAAACAACAATAAAATAATTCAAAGTATTGCCGAAGGCCACAATTAAAAAAAAAAGTCCGTCATGCAGGAGGTACATAAACTCAACAAGATTTAACTATGGTAAATTTGGTGATATTTAACTTAAAAGCGAAAGGCTTATGAGCAAGAGAATTTTTAAAGTCAGCACAACAAATAGAACAACAATTTCAGTAAATATTAGATTGGTCATAGAGCATTTCTTGTCGCGACTTACGCTATTCCCGATCTTACATCGAATGGGTTAAACCCCTTCTATATGCCTCCACTACTGGTCCGATCTTGGTCTTTAAGAACTATAAAGCATAATTTGCTTAGTGGAAAACAGCTATTGAGGTTGTACTTATGACGTGATTTTTGAAAAATCGCCTCAAATGTCCACCGATCCTTCCTAGGATATGAAGGGAATGAGGTCCGTTCAAAATTATATAAATACTAATCCCGTGCCGCTCTATCGGTAAATTTTGGTTTATCACTAACAAACTCAATATTTAAGTGTTTCATACAAAACTAAAGATCAAGTTCGTTAACGGCATAAATCGGAATGGGTGGGGATCTTAAGAGTGGGGAATTTCGAAAATTGGAAATATTTACGAGAACCGGCAGTATATACTCAAAAGTGAGCTTTATACACCTCACAGCCATCTTCCCTCCAGTGGCTCAGTCCTCCGTTGCAAGACACCACTGAACAATGTACCACCAAAAATGATAAAGTTTTGAATCCTATATGTATACCTCGTACCGCAAACATTAATTAATAATAATAATAATTTTGACTGATAAATATAATGCAATAATACATATTAAAATAATCTGAAATTAATAATTTATAAAAAGGTCTGGCGTTAATGACCATAAGGGCTGACACGCCACAAAAAAATACCTTAAGTCATATGGAATAATTGTATAGGGCATATCTTGTTGCAAATGTACTTTACTATCAATGTTGTTATATACATGTTTTCTCTATCATTCAAATCAAAGGAGAAATTTGGACATTTTTACTCATGTAATATTT
This sequence comes from Riptortus pedestris, assembly GCA_019009955.1. Taxonomy (NCBI): domain Eukaryota; kingdom Metazoa; phylum Arthropoda; class Insecta; order Hemiptera; family Alydidae; genus Riptortus; species Riptortus pedestris. The sequence goes on along the minus strand of CM032229.1, from coordinate 40,537,633 downwards.
ATTAAGCTGTTATATTGTGCATCACATTATTTTAAGCTTAAATACCCAAAATTGTTTCCAAGAGATCTTTATTTGTGAGACATATGCAAATTCATTATAATGGCTTAATCAATTAAGATTTTCCGTTTTTGTAGCAAACATGTCTATTGGATCACAACCATATTTGATATTTGACCATTTCAACACTTAAGATCATAATTAGGCAATGGCGGAAATAGGCTTTGTATGGCGGAAAAAGGAGGGGGGGGGTTCGAAAAATTAAAAATATCTCCGTTATTATGAGTCGGATCGTAAAATGTCAATCTTGTTAAACTAGCAATGACCTACAATTGTTGTTATATGCATTTTTACTTAAGTCAAATTTTAAGCGAGTTTTTCTTGATTTTAGTATTCACTAAACCCACCTTTCTACTTATCAGTTTTTACTTATAAATGGAGAATATGTGGTGAGATGAGATCACTAGTGCGTCACACTACCACGTGGGAAAAAATGCTTAGTTTGCGCAAGGTACCTAGGTGGTGCTTACCTTGCGTGACGGACTTTTTTGTATAAAGGGTTTTACTGATTACAGCCTGTAGACCGTTAACATTCTCAAACACAGACACACACACACACACACACACACATATACCTGTATATAGTGTGTGTCATACATAAACTCATAACTCTTAATGTATCACGGTTTCACCTTTTACTAGGTTGGGTCGGTAGCCCAAAACACCGATATCAGAAATTCCACTCACTCCTTCCCGCACATCCCAATCCATTAGTTTAATCACTCTCATCTACCCATATTCCAGAAAAACCAAGACGACGTCTGAAGCGTAAGTGGCCAAGAGTATTTCTTGTATAGTGCACAGTATAACTCCATATAGTACAATCCAATGCGGGTATTGCCAATGGGCAACTTCCCACCTCAAGCCAATTGTTATTATCATTCATATCATTTGCTTGTAATATTTAATAGTGTTGCAAATAAACGAATATATATATTATTATTTATATATATATATATATATATATATTATTTTTATATTAACGTCCACTTTTTGCAACTAAGACTAATTGTGACGGGTTATTTACAGGTTGCCACCCTTTTCTCAGGTTAGCCATGTGACTTAAAGCGTTGATCTTAATCTCACGTAGTAAACCTAGAGTGGCGAGTTCGATTCTTGGCTGGGCAAAGGAAATTATTTATTGACGGAATTAATTAAATAATATCCTAAGTCCCACCCTGGCTAAAAAAGGGTTGCAACCTGTAGATAACCCGTCCAAATTAGCCTCAGTTGCAAAAACTGGACGTTAATAAATAATAATAATAATACAACAAGTGATAATCTTACACCCCAAATTTAAAATTTAATACATAAAAAAAATAGAAAAAAGTCCGTCACGCAGGGGCTGCGTAAACTAAGCAGATTTCCCACGTGAAGTTTTACAATAGAGAAATCTGCCTAATAACAACTGTAATAGAAAGAAACCTCTAAACCTAAAACATTATTTAGGGCGTAATAACCCAGTAGTTTCTAGCCCCGAAACACAGTTAACCTAACCTCTAAACCTATTCACGAGGGACGGATAGTTATGGAAAAGGCCGCCAGAGCTCTCGGCGGAAAGTCCGAACATAGCCTACTGGTACCACACGCAGAATACAAATGCAAATATCTCGGTTAATATTCAAGATACAGAATAAATGTATAGAACAATATTTATAGTAAATTTAATTTGCAATAAGATTGATTCTGTACAATTTTTCGATCCGACGAATAGTAACGGAGATATTTCGAATTTTCGGAAATCCTCCCCTCTAAACCCCCCCCCTCCCCGTGGTCCGATTTCAGCCGTTAACGAACTTGATCTTTCTTTTGATATAAAACGACTAAATATCGAGTTTGGTAACGATCAAACAAAAATTGCGACCGCTAGAGCGGTAACAGACAAATATATATACATTTGAAGAAAAATTTCGAAAATTCTGTCATGAGTACAACCTCAATAGCTGATTTCCCTTAAGGGAAATCTGCTAAAAAGGTATAAATCACGGTTAACGAATACGTGGAGGGACTAATTGTCGGTGCAACAGAGCCAATTTATTTAGACCGAGTTAAGACGTTGGTCTTGAAGGTAAACCTAGAGAGGCGGATTCAATTCCCACCATAGGCAGTAGAACTTTATTTAGTGACGGATTCATTAAATGAATGCCATAGTCTCACCCTGGCTAGAAAAGGGTGGTTCCCTGTAGATAACCTGTCCCGATTAGCCTAAGTAGGTAAACTAAACGTAAATAATTAAAAAAAAAAACAAAGAGCGAATCTTCTCTCTCATTGAAGTACTGATCTATTTCTGACATAGAATATAGGTTATGTCGATGACTATAACGCCCACCTGGCGTCTAATATTTTATTCATGTTTTTTATAATATTTCGGCAGGTCAATATTAATCTGTGCCCCTTATTTGAAACCTATTTTACGGTCCTTACGTAAACTATGGGGGAGCTGTGCCTATTAGGTTTCTCTATTAGAGAACGACGTTTAAATTTAGGACAGGAATCCTTTGGATTTCATATTATGGATGAAAATAAATCAGCATTTTTTTTTCTCTGCAGCGATATGATGACATGGTAGTTGCCGAATTCGCTTAGCGCTTGAACAAAAAAATTGCGAGGAACAACAAAAATACATTTTTGAATTACTTTCATCCTAAATGAAATTGTTAGTACTTTAAATTAGTTTAAATGAATAGTTAGTGGCTCAAAATTCCATCAATCCTGATTCGATAGAAGGTCTTTAATTTTTAATTTTCTTAAAATCCACTGCCGGCGTTAGCTCATATATCCCGATACTCTGGTCGACTTTCTAAATAGTTCACATCCTTCAGATAAAAATAATATCCTCCGAATTACATAATCTGAAGATCATGTTATTGACTGCAGTCGTATGATTAGGAAATAGCATTCCTGTGACTGATAACTGATTTTATTCTGTCACTTAACCTACATTTGTGTATTATATCAGCTGATTTCCTTGTCGGAGGAGTAATCTCTTTGAATTCCATCAAAAAAAGAAATGTCAGGTCGTATTCATTTTGTGTTATAAGCGGCAGAACAGGAAACGTGCGTGTTGCAGAAATTCGGCTACAAAAAAGTCGTTCCAAACTAGGCCTTCCTGGAGAGCTTCTAATGAATATTCACAAGATGATTTAAGAAAAAAAAAATGGTTTTGGGGTAACAAGTATGTTGCAAAGAAAGTTGTAGCAAGGTTGTTATCCAATTTCAAGGAATGTTTGGCAGGATCCAATGAATAACTAGAATTAAGTAATTATACGAACCGACATCATGTCTGAATTGATTGCCCTCTTCCAGAAATATTAGTTATTCTCTCTGTGTGTTGTCCCAATAGTGTGAACAAACTACTTCGCCCACATACTTTAGTGGTAGTTTTACACAGATTGTTACGGTGTTTTCTCATACATGCACAGCAAAACAAATCTGCAATTATCTATAAAAATGAAACTACAACTCCGTGTGTAATTTAGTATTAACTCCTCCCTGAATATAAGCTATATTAAAATTTCTAGGTACGAACACGAGTGTGCGTATTAAGGGAAACCTGAAATGAAAAATAGTGCTATTTAGTTTTCTATTAGTTTTTCTGCAAATATACAAATAACAAAGTATAAATAAGACACATGCTAAAAACTATAGCGGGAGTCAATTTTATTGGGCACAAACGACTAAACGGAACTCTTTATGTGGGTTAGTATTAGAACTTTCTTGATTATAAGCTATATGAACATTTTTAGAAAAGAACAGAAGTGGGGGCTATAAGGAGGTCTGAAATGAAATATGATGATATTTCATTTTCTATTGGGTTTTTGGCAGACCTACGCATAACCAACTTTGTTTAGTTTGTTATTTTGAGTAACATTATTTATATAAACTTTTGTTGTATAACGAAGTAAAAACGAGATAAATGCTAAAAATCAAAGCGGGAGTCAACAATGTATTGGGCAACAACGGTTGTTGGCGGGAAAGGGTTACTCCCCTTTTCCTGACAAAAGCTCACGATTGAGAATGTGAAAGATTCTAGGAAACTTTATGAATACTAAGTTTCTTCGTCGGGTATAGAATAGAATATTTTTATGAATGGTTATTAAATACTTAAAATAGGAATATTTGTTGTGTTTGGGGCAGCTTTTGGGAATAGAAATTGTGAATATTACTTAGTTCATAAACATATATTATTATATTAACCCTTCGTCGGGCGTGTAATCTCTGAGATACACAGTTTCCAGAAAAAATATTTGTCACTCCTCCCAGCAGAGATTGGAGGTGTATTGCTCCGAGTTATGTGGTTTATAGGACTCCTCCTCAAGGTATGTTGTATCCCTGCTTTGATGGAGTCGTGTGCTTCACCTGTCATTCAGTTTAATCTCCCAGATAACACGAGCCCGATCTCGTAAGTTTTTTTGAAATCTGTATTTCATAAATATATACATCAATTAAGTTTCTCTTTATTAAATGGAATCATATAAACCTATTTTTCTATTATTTTGCTCATACATGAGCTTTCAGAAGAACTTATTCAAGAAAGTATTGTACGACGCAGTGACATCAGTACACGTTTACCAACCGAACTAAGGACGAAACTTGAAGAGTAGAGTGACTCATTGGACTATACATTGAACTAAGTACAGAACAGCATAAAAAAAGTCCTCCCGCTACAACGAACAAAAGAAAACGATGTGAACTTAGCAAAACTGAAAAGAAATATAGGTTTACTAATTACTCCTGTGAGATTTGCAAAAAAATACTTTTTACAACATAGTTCCGTGCTTTGTCCTAATTGTAATTCAGCTCTGCAAAAGAAATAATAATTAAACTGCTATTTTTCAAAGGATTTGTACATTACAATTTAGATGATTTTTTATAATTCTTATCTATAAGTGATTTCGTGCTTTTTTTATTTTTGAGAAGTTATATCTAAAAAAATTTGTTTATTTTGTTCACAAACTGAAATGAATTATGTATAATTACGACATGTGCATTTAAACTATTTCGTTTGATATTTGTATTTTTAAATTATATTTTAAAAATTATCGTCCACTGTTTTAATAATAATGAACCTATAACGAACATGATTATTTTATCTATCAAGCTTTATTTTATTATAATATTTGTCAATTTTGAATAATATTTACTTCTTTCAAACACATACTCGCTCTGTTATGGTTTCTAATCACACACTGAACATTTTAGTGCAAAATATATATTTAAAAAACCGTATTTTCGTAAAAACGGTTGAGGACGATCTCTGAGATACACGCGCCGGAAGGCGGAATATTCTTTACGCGTCCGACCTAGGGTTAAAAAAAATATGATTATGAATTATATGGCCCATTATATGGCCTTTGTTGTAAACAAAGCAACACGCCCAGAAAACTCTAAAACCTGAGACGGGGAAATGTATAAATATTGTGCAAAGTAAAGCCCTGCCAGAAGAAATACCGCCACATTATGCCTCTAATGATTTCCCGAGCGAAGCCGGGTACCTTAGCTAATATATATATATATATATATATATATATATATATATATACTAGCTAAGGTACCCGGCGATGCCCGGGAAATCATTGTTGACTTACTAATGATGGTATTTTGATAGCAAGACTTCAATCTGTAGAATTACACTTCCATCCAAGACGTAATGGTTTACCGAAATAGTCAACCCTGAAGGGTAACTTCAGGGGATTGATATAATAGAAATTTTAGTTTTGAAGAATAAATGAAAATATGTTCCTAATCTATCCCTTTACACTTTTTGACTCACCTTTTTTCAATACTCGTAATTCAAACCATAATCATGGGTAGCATTTATTACAATTAAATATCATCTATAATGAACATATTTCCTTTCAAAAGCCAATCCGAGCTCATATAATATTAGGCAAAGTTTTTGCACGTAAGATTATATTTGTAATAGTGAATCACACTGGAAACTACTTTCAGTAATGCCAGACGGGAAATTAGTAAACTGAATTATCTAGTAAGGCTCCATTCATCTTCCGCTCCCGCATGAGACTTCTCAAAATTCTTCTACTTAAATTATTGATTCAAAACATTATTTTAATAATTTATCTACTGGATTGAATTAAATAATAGAGGTACCCTGAAAATATCATATCATATATACGCATATTGTTTTTTGTCATAATGATATTATCATTAACGTTTAATTATTATGATAGCACATATTTGTTTCAATAACATCAAGTTACATTATACAAATTAAATAATGGAAATGCTCTTATAGTTTATATTTATATTGGAAATAAATAACAAAGCTATTTTCTAGGAAAAATAAATAAATGAGGAGTGGGTGACGAAGATTTATACCTCACTAATCCGAATCATACTTTGAACTATCATATAAGACGAAAACATAACATCATTTGTCATAGTATTCATTTATTAAAACCCCTTAAATGAGTACTAATATAATTATTGACTCCCGTTTAGCGTATATCCCGTGTTTACTTCATTTTACGACAAAAGTGAATGCACACATAAGTTACTCTAAATAACAAAGTAAACCACTTTTGTTATGTGCATGTTTGCCGAAAAACAAATAGAAAATAGAAAAACCGAGTTTTTCATTTCAGCCTCTCTTATAATTCCCACTCCCCTTTGAACCTAAAATTTTTAATATAGCTTATAATCATGGAAGAATTAATGCTAATTCACACACCGAGTTTTGCTAAGTTCGGTTCAATCGTTAGTGCCCAACAAAATTGTTGGCTCCCGCTTTAGATTTTAGTGTATATCTCGTTTATACTTTTCTATACGACAAAAGTGAATAAAACAAAAGTTACTTTAAATAGAAAAATAAACTACTTTTGTTATGTTCATATTTGCTGAAAATTAAATTCAGGCCTCCCTTATAACCCCCACTCCTGCCCGTCCCTAGAAATGTTAGTATGGCTTATTATAATGAAGGCGTTAGTACTAATTCACATACCGAGTTTGGTTTAATTCGGTTTAGTCTTTAGTGCCAAATAAAATTGTGGACTCCCGCTTTAGTTTATAGCGTATAACTCATTTATGCTTCCGTATACGTCAAAAGTGCATATAACAAAAGTTACTTTAAATTACAAAATAAACAACTTTTGTTATGTGCATATTTTCAGAAAAAGCAATATGAATCGATATATAGATAATTTTAATTTCAGGCCTCCCTTATAACCCCCACTCCTGATCGTCTTAGAGAATATTAATATAGCCTAAAGTCTAAGTTGGGCTAGTAGTAATATACATACCAAGTTTCATAAAATTCGGTTCAGCCGTTTATGCGTGAAAAGGTAACAAACGAACAAACAGACACGAAAGAAACAAAATGTAGTTATGAAACGATGTAGTTTGTGAAACGAAAAGTTATCGTGAAATTTCGCGAAAATAATCAATGTACAGACAGAGGTTACAATTTTATATATATATATATATAGATAAATATATATATATATATATATTTATATATATATATATATATATATATACTAGCTCAGATACCCGGCTTCGCTCGGGAATTCATTTGAGGCCGAATGGTGATAGTATTTTTTTGGCAAGGCTTTACTTTGCACAATGTTTTGACATTTACCCGTCCCAGTGTTTAGAGTAAATACCCGTCGTTTCAATGGATTTGTTTATAATACAATTATTTTTTTATGAAAGGCTTCACTATCTTCCATATTGTCATATTTCCCATTTCTTGTGCATTCTTCATAGATTTGAATTAGTAGTTTTTAACGTATAACTCATTTATACTTAGGTATACGACAAAAGTGAACATAACCAAAGTTACTTTAAATAACAAAATAAACAACTTTTGTCATGTGCATATTTGCAGAAAAACCAGTAGAAAAAGAAATATTTCTATTTTTAATTTCAGGCCTCCCTTATAGCCCCCACTCCTGCCCGTCTCTAGAAATATTGGTATGGCTTATGATAATTAAGGGGTCAGAGATAATACACATACCAAGTTTTATTTAGTTCGGTGGACTCTTTTGTGCCAAATAATATTCTTGACACCCGCTATAATTTTTAGCGTATAACGCCTTTATAATTCGGTATTCGACGATAGTGTATATAACGAAAGTTTCTCTAAATAACAAAATAAACAACTTTTGTTATGAGCATATTTGCCGAAACACCAATATGAAACGGAATATCACTATTTTTAATTTCAGGCGTCCCTTATAACCCCCACTCCTGCCCGTCCCTAGAAATGTTTGTAAGGCTTATTATAAGGAAGGCGTTAGTTCTAATACACATACCGAGTTTTATTTAGTTCGGTTGAGTCTGTGTGCCAAATAAAATTGTTGACTCCCGCTATAGTTTTTAGCGTATAACGCCTTTATAGTTCGGTATACGAAAAAAGTGTATATAACAAAAGTTATTCTAAATAACAAAATAAACAACTTTTGTTATTTGCATATTTGCCAAAAAACCAATAGGAAACGAAATATCGCTATTTTTAATTTCAGGCCTCCCTTATAACCCTCATTCCTGTTCGTCTGAGAGAATATTAATATAGCCTAAAGTCTAAGTTGGGCTAGTAGTAATATACATACCAAGTTTCATAAAATTCGGTTCAGCCGTTTATGCGTGAAAAGGTAACAAACAAACAAACAAACAGACACCAAAGAAACAAAATGCAGTTATGGTGTCTATGACATGTGAAACGAAAAGTTATCGTGAAATTTCGCGAAAAAAATCAATGTACAGACAGAGGTTACAATTTTATATATATATATATATATATATATATATATATATATAAAATTGTAACCTCTGCACATTAATTTTTTTAGCTGCTAGGAAATCTGCTAAAAAGGCGGTAAGCTATAGATATCTCTTCTCAATTAGACTAAGTAGCACAAAGTGAACGTTGATAACTAACAATAATAATCATGGGAAATCCACTTTTTTTTTTTTTTTTAACTTTGAGTTAAAAGTTCCTAATTACTAGGTATAAGAGGGAAAACGCTGGATTGTGTTTGGGTTGTTTATAATTCTTCGATTACAAGCTGCCACGGGAATATTGGTCGTTCTATTAGCACATGGACAATGCCCAGCTATTCAAAGCTACAATTACAGAAATTACATGCAATTCATCAGTAGATCCATCGGACTATTCCCCAGAAGAACAGAGAGTCTATTTTGTAATGAGTTGCTGCCTATTCCTCTGAATAATGGAGGAGGCTGTAGAGCCCTGCAATGTTTAGTGTTGAAACGTGTTGGGACGGTGGACACGGCGGTTGGGAAGCCGTCCGTGTGACTGGGAAACAAGCAATCGACCTATCGAACTGTCATCAATACGGCGCCCCTAGTGGCTACCGTGAGAACTCACCAACAATTTGTTTTCGAAAAATAATACATATGCTGTAATAGTACTACTCTATACGAAATGTTCAATGTACAAGTAATTATAATATAACAGGGCCTATCTGTTTCCAATCCAACCATCAAAGTGTAAATCAATTAGGCAATTTATCGTCCAGTCCACCTCTTCAGTAGAGCAATCGTATATATATATATATATATATATATATATATATATATATATATATATAATATGTACCAAGAAAGGGGTGCAGTTGCTGACGGTATAGTTATGTTATGGGAGCGGCATGTACAACTACCCGTTACTACTAAATGATGGATTAGCGGGAGTCTGACGAGTATAGATGTCTGCCAGTCCCTCGGGTCACTATCCCTCTTTTCCACTCATTCCAGGTCTTCCTTGGTTAACGGAGTCGTACATCGATTTGATCATTCACTACGTAAAACTCTGATTACGAATTCCTAGAGTTCCGCTAGGGGCGGCTAAAGATCTGATAGGTCTATGTCTGCTGAAAAAAAAATAAAATAGGTCTGTTATGCATCACTATATCAGGAATGCACTGTAGCAGAAGAAGCCTTTCCCTATGAAATATATCAGTCAACTTAGAAAATTTTAACAAAATTGATCAATCAGGGCGAGAAGGAAATGATATTGCCGGCCGTCCTTTCATTTATTTAGAGTGTATATTATATTTTTTTCAATTTATTAAATAGTTTATTTATTTATTTATAGCTCACCAAGAAAAAGTGATTTGCTCTGGAAAATGTCACCTAAAACTGACCAAAGTAATAAGAAATAAGAAACGAAAGAAACCTCATCATCATAATCATTTTGTATGAACACGAAAATGAAAGTAACAAAAAATGAAACGGATTAAGTGAAAAGAAAAATGTATAAAAATATTTACAAATAAATAAATAATGTAGAATAAAATAAATGAAAAATATTGCTAAATAGGTATACGAGACAACTAATCAAGAACAATAATAATAAACAAATAAGTAGCCGTCAAGAAATAACTATTGAATAAAGTAAAAAAAATAGGTTAAAAGTACTAATACAAATTAAGAAATTTTATGTTTAAACTAAAATGATTACTTGCATTCAAAAAAATAAATAAAATGTAAAAATTAAATTAAAAATATGAATAAAAGTGTACCAATAGTTTTTAATTCTAAATGGATTTTAGTTCTATAATAGTTTCTGTGCATGGACTTATCATTATCAGTAGTTCACGCAAATCGTTTGGAATCTGGTAAGTAATGGCGTTTTTAGTTAGTCAGTATATGCTCGGAGGTAGATTAAAAATCAACAAATCGGGTTTTCTTGTGTGTTCGTTAAGCAACAATGTGATAGTAGGATAAATCCTTATGTAGTCCTAGTAAATATGACTTGGTCTCGCCTTGTTTTTGAGTACTCAGACGTGGCTTCGGTGAATATTTAAATTAGCTAACTGGTTGAGTTTAGCTATTGACCTTGCCATGGGGTTTCTGCTTTTGCTACTTTGTATAAGTCTGGAGTGCTTAGGACGTTAATATCAAAGGTAAGTTTCCTTGTGACTAGTTTTGAATGGTTGTCTTGTTTAAGTTCCTCACTTCCGTTAACCAATAACATAGTTCTGTTTTAATGTTTAAGTCACTATATATGAGAGAATACTTGTGTGATAACGGCATGTGCATAGTAAATATTTATGATTGCGAGTAATGCGCTTGTAGAATCAGTGAACAGAAAGACTTTTTTCTTAACATTAGTATCAATATTAAAAGAGAAAGTAATATTGAATGTACCTCTGATGTATATAAGTTTGCATCCTCAAGGATCATTTATATATAGTATTAATCTCCTTGATTAATACTATACATATATATGATTGTTGATGACTGCTGCTGCTCCTGTTTTACAGTCAGTTTTAAGGCTGTCTGTATATGCGTCCATTGTATTATGTTTAAAACACAATCAATCGATATGTATATATATATATATATATATATATATATATATATACATGTACACTATCAAAAAATAATTTTATAACTAAATCCACGAAGGACATGTACACTGACAGGTAAGACCAACAATCACTTCAACTATGGCAGTAATAGACAAACGGTCGAAAAGACCCCCACGTTATCTTAATATTAAGGACAAACAGGGTACTTGGAATCATTTTCAGTTCATTGATGTTAGGGTACGACAGAATAAGCCAAAATGTCCCAAACTTCTTCATTTTAAAAATTATTATGATTCTATGATGTTGAATTCACATTTTAAACGAAATTACTCCATCTTTATTATAATGGTTTAGTTTACTTCCAATTATGTCCTGGAATTTTTCTTGGTCTATAGTAAACAGAAATTAGAGAACAGTGTAATTATTGTTAGAAAAAAACGATCTTAGGAAAAACTCATTGAAGTAAAAAATTTCCTAAAAAATAATAGGAAACATTTTACTGTTTGAAATCCGCGGGTCAATCTTCTTCTTCCTTCCCCCCCCCCTCAATTTATACAGATGTAAACAAGACCAACTGGCACACTTTCAAATTCATTCGACATGTTGATACTTCCTCAAAATTGAGTTCATAAAGACAAAACCTGTTCCGCAATATATGCTTGCATCTCTCTCGACTCTTCCTTCCTGGCACAGATTTTATTTCCCCGTTTAATCTTATTATATAACTTATTTCTGAACAAGAAATATTAGGATTCGCATCTTTTATGACTTAAATATTAACTAATAAGCGTAGGAAATGCGTCAAAGTTGAGAAATTATTACTTATTTAAGAACAATTTGTAAAGTCATAAATTATTTTGCTTATAAATTTTCATATTGAATATGAAATCCTTGGCTAAATAGCCAATATAAAATTGATGATGTTGTAATGGAGTCGTCGCTTTTATATTAGTAGCAAGTTTTGTTGCTCTGTAAGACTACGCTATTAGAAGTAGGTTATGCGTAAGCACTGCCAACGCTGCTATGTCAGCGTAAAGCCTACAGTAGCTGTCACGATGGAGTTCCATGCCAGGAGGTTAAGCCAGAGGCAACTCAGACGGAACTATCGGAGTGACTTCGAAGTGTCCCAGCAAAGAGGATATCGAATGCCTGTGGTAGCTTCGAACAGTTCTAAGCGTCCATGAGAAGAATAATGAGACGATTTCGCCCGCTCAACCGAATTTCGACTCAGCGGAAGTCACCAATTGTTGCATTACGAGGCAAGAAGGTGCAACATATTACAGATCGAGTGGCTGGTGCATTGAGACACCTATGTGTGTGCATGAAGTGACTATTTCATATCCATCAGAGTACAAGTGACTATCGCCAACATCAGCACTGAACATGTCTTTGTTGTTGCAGACATAATGGATGAAGTGATCATCGGTGTAGACTTCATGATAGCCCACGGTATTGACCTGCACATGGGTAAGCAAATTATGATCTGGCGAAACACCGAAATACCTTTGGATGTCGGACATGAGAGCAAGACCACAAAGGAGCTACGTACCGACGGACACCAGAAATTGCCACGTCGAGCAGAAGCCTCTTCTATTGTTCATAGCAAAGGCGGAAAACACGATGACGCTCCAGTCCTCTCAAGGCGGCCATGCGATGTGGAGTGCAGGGATTGTGCAAAAGCCGAGGAAGAGGAGTGCATCATTGATGTACGACTTAGCCGTATTAGCTCAGGAGGAGGCAGGTTGACGGCGCAGAAGGGTGACACTATTCTGGCTAAGGAGGGCAATGGAAGGTCGACCCGTCATGAAATATTGGACAGCATAAAAGTGACCAGTAACCAGATGGGTGGCGTGTGTGGTCGAGCAGCAGATTTCCAACGTGCGTCACGTGCACTTACCTCAAAAAGTAAGAGTTCAATGAGAACAATATTTGGTATTTAAGCTTCAAATGGCGTGCTTCATAATATAACACCTTACTGTCAATATGACATGAGTAGGAGTGGGGGTTTACTGAAGGCCGAGAACTAAAAATGCAAATATCTCGGTTAATAATCAAGATAGTGAAATAACGAATATAATAACATTCATAGAACATTACATTTGCAATGAGGTTGGTTAGGTATATATAGTGTTGCGAAAACTAAATAGATGAATAATCCTTCAGAGAGAGAGAGAGAGAGAGAGAGAGAGAGAGTCGCGTATTTGGAAAGTGTGACGTAGATCAAAGAGACCGAAAGAATGTTCTAGGTCTGACCAGTACCTTCCAGCCAGACGTCGAATGAACTAGACAATTCCCCTTTGATGTATGCCGCCTCCCTATATAAAGGAGCTCGGGCCAGCCGTGAGGAGTCAGTTTTATTCTCACCTGTCTTGATGTTCACATCAGTGCTACAGTGCGACTTAGTACAGTGCGGTAAAGTGTTTTTATAAGAAGAACAGTGTTGTGCCGTGACTGTAAGTAACAGTTTAGTGCCGTGTTTAAGACAGTGCAGTGCCGCGAAGTAAAGGACAGTGCAGTGCCGCGAAGTAGAAGACAGTGCAGTGCCGCGAAGCAAAGGACAGTGCAGTGCCGTCTTTCTGTGAATTTCAGTGAATTATTGGACTGTGACTCATTGAAGAACAGTAACGCTATCAGTGTATACTGTGAGTAGTAATTAAGAATAATCACCAAGTTTATTGTGCATTGTGAAATAAATTTTGCAGTGATAAAAACTGTGAAACTTGCGAGTATTTAATTTTGCAATCCAAAAGAACTCTTATTAAAAACGTTTATTACTGGTTTTGGTAATAAAAAACGTAACAACAGTATACTATTTTTCGAACTGGCTCTAATAGCGGAGACATTTCAAATTGTCAAAATTCCTCCTCTAAACCCTTCTCCCTAGTGCGATTTCAACCATTAACGAACTTGATCTTTCTTTTTACATAAAACGATTAAATATTTAATTTGGTATGATTATTATTATTATTTATTAACGTCTACTTTTTGAAACTCAGGCTGTTCGGGACGGGTTATCTACAGGTTACTACCCTTTTTTAGCCAGGGTGGGACTTAGGATATTATTTAATGAATTTCGTCACTAAATAATTTCCTTTGCCCAGGCAAGAATCTAACTCGCCACTCTAGGTTTACCATGTGAGATTAAGGCTAACGCTTTAACTCACATGGCTAACCTGAGCCCTGGTAATGATTAAACAAAAATTGCGATCGATAGCGTTAACAAACAAATATATATTATAATTTTGAACGGACCTCAATTTTGTCATTCTCTGGGTAGGATCGATGAGTATTTGAAGAAATTTTTCTGACCTGATTTTTTTGACTACGACCTCAATAGCTGATTTCCTTTGAGGGAAATCTGCTAACATGAAGGCCAAGTGAATTTCATTCGCAAATAATACATTCATTCATACATAAGACTGCCATTGACCTAACCGAATATATACCATATGATAGTGAAAACAGGCACTCTTTTGACAGGCAGAGTACAAAATTATAAAAAAGGTTGAAAAGGAGCTCTAACAGTAAAAATTATATTTTTTATTATAATAAAAGTGATTTTGTATAAGGAGGTGCAGTCCAATCACAAGGCTTGCTTGTTGGTGATGGAATTAAATAACAATCCACGATGAGTGCGTTGATGACTGAATAAATAGCGTTTCAGCAGTATAGATGTTCTACTAAAATATGTGGAAAGTGTTGAAAAACATTCCGAAATTCTGGAGTAGATATCATGAGCTTGTTCAAAATGAACTGCCTTGGTACCGAACATGCATACATATATCGTATCGAGAGAATATGCAATAATTTTGATGAATGGGAAACAAGAGCTCTTCATTTGACTCCAATAAGTTTAACATTGTCTATGGATCCTGGCTTCATTGTTACAATCCCTCAATAGCTTGGATAGATGCTTGTTCGATGAAGGCAAAGAAAATAAATCTCAGGAACTTGTGATCAGAAAGTGCAATTGATACCTACATCGGGGACAATAGATTGGCATTTTAGCCCATGAAGGTGGAATTTCACTTTTATTTAAACGAATGTGGCACCAAATAAGGACACTAGTGATGTGGTAAAGTGATTATCAGGGAGAACTATGGGAGAATGTTTGTTTGATGAGTGTTGCTAACTGTTAGAAGGAATTGATAAGGGAATATCCTCAACGTAAATGGTGGATTAGTATTTCGCCGAGTTGACAATGAGTAAGAACATGGTGCGAGTCAGACATGGTAGCTTAGACCTCAAACGAAAGTGGCCAAGAAGATAAGCCACTAATATACTCTAGCAGCGATAATTATCAATAGAGTTATTTTGTGAAGGAGCATACCGCCATATTTGAGCCTGGTCCAATCCGTACACCCCTTATCTCCTGTTAAATAACTTCATAAACCCACTCTCACATTTTAATAAGAAAGAATGAATTATTATTTTCAATAGTTCGTCATTTTAGTGCTGCGTAAACAAAAGCTGATACCTCCCATTTTGGAATACATTCTGTACATTCCTTTCCCTATTTCTACCCTAGTGGCAGGGTATTAATTAAGGGTATGGTTATTAATGCTTACAAGCTTATGTGATGATTAGTGCTTAAAGTGTAAAACAAGTAGCAGTTGTGACTGAAATAAGAGGGCGTCACATGAAGCTCTGTATGTGTGACATTGGAGACGATATTTCACTATTTCTTTATTAAAGTTGTTACTCAGTTGCCTAACGATTATGTGCATTAATCAGGAAAAAAAGAAACTCAAATCTTAGAGACCTTTGAACGCAAAAAAAAATGTAGCGTACAGTCGAATTTTGTTTTCTTATTTTCCATATTCTTATTACTACCAATGACGTAAGTCCGTCTTGAGGGTATAATTTCTTTAAAAGTAATTTTGAATATTGCTATTTTATAGCTTTGATACTCAAGTCTGCAGTTTGAACTAATGATTTCGGACCTTAGGAGAATGAGTTGGATTAACTGATCTCATACCTCCAACCTCTCTTATATAAGCCTACCGGAACTGAAAATGGAGCTACTTCAAAGGATCGTCTACTGGTTAAAAAGTTTTCAAATACTTTTAAACAAATCAGCCGTGCATAATCTAAACTGCCTCATGATTAAGCTTCTTGTACATTTAAATGGATCGGACGAATATGGAAGGTTGTTAAGTCTGTCTTATCCATGATGTGAAGATAAATGAGCCGAATTTGAAAATAAACGGTCAGCCGGAGGTAATATTTGGGGCATTACGAAAGGTCTGATGATAAGAAGATAACAGACCGGATTAGGCCCGGAAGCGAGAGAATCGGTTGGGTAAGAGACGCACCGTGGAACAGGTACCTCGAAGACTTTCACTGGCAAAGCGGGGTCACTGGGCGACCTTCGCTCCCACTTTCTCTGTCAGCACTAGGCTAATGTCCTACTCTACTGGGCGAATCTTGAAGGGCCTTGACAATGCCTAGCTCAATTCGCACACTTCGGCTAGCTTCTCTGGATGGGGTAGTAAAATCCTGTGATTCTATTATTGTCCTAACCTTCAAGAGTTACTTGACTATTCTTTCACAAACCAAGAAGTGGAAGACTCTTTATGAGCTCCACTTGATACGTTTAACTTGACTCACTGTTAGGAACTGCGGTCCTAGAAAGGATCTGGGCTTCTGTCATTATCTTAGTTTATTTAAGGCGGTCAGCTGTTATAGTGGACCCAACTATCGCAAGTCACCTCTCACGTAATCCACTCTTCTCTCCTACCCGCCATAATTTGTGTTCCATACATTCAACGTGACTCAACCAACTTGAGTAATAGCTGGATGATATCAGTATACTGCATACAAGTCCATTGCTTTGCCGCTGCTTCGATATTCAATCTGTTGTGCTTGGTCACTGCTCCAAACATCGCTATTAAGGCCCTCTTCAGCCATGCGAAACTAATTTCAGTGTTATACTTACAATTAGTTGTTTTCTGATTAACTTTAAGTTAATTTGCATCCTACTTGGAAAGACTCTTAAATGACTCCTGATTCAGGATTTGGAAGAATCATTTATCAATTGGCTTCATTTATCATTCTTGCTGTTTTTGACTGTTTTTTTTTTTTAGAAACTTTAACTTTACTATAATTGGAAATAATTCTGGACTCCTTGAAACGTTTACTTAATTCTGTTTTACTCTTCATTTCGCCGCACATCGTGCGCTACACTGCCGGCAATACAACACCCCAATGGACACCACTTCCTTCTGAATTCATCAAGTCTATGTCTATCGATGTCACACGCAAGTTGATGTTGTTAATCTTCACCGTGTTACTATAACCTAATTTCCTACATAGAAATCCGCTTTAAAGGTCGTATACTAGTTGACAAAGAGTTTGCAAATCTCCAAATTAATTACTACGATCGGAGTTTTCTCTAGCATCCGTAAAAGGCACTCAATTAGATAGCGCTGATGATGAGGCAGGACCTCGAAAGCTGGCTCTGAAATAAACATTTAAAACCTAGTAGAGGTGTTGAGCATTTTCTTTTTTTTCAACAATGGATTTATACATCAACCCCCACATCAACCAGGAGATTCAGTTAGTAGTTAAGTTTCTTTCATGACTTGACTCTTGCTTGGCCGGAGTTGAGTAGTTTGCAAACACCTACTGACTGTACGTATCATTAGTCACCTTAAGCTAGCGGCTACGGAGGGATGGCTCTCTAACAATTCTGGCTCTGGTGGAATTGCCTTCACTCTTCCTGATGCTCCTCTTTTCTTTGTACCACCTGCAGACCCATACAATTGTTTGGGCGTTCTGCCGCCAGGAATATTCTAATTGGGTTCTCTATAATTTTTTTTTTCACAATTTAATAGTTGTTAGGTGTTGTAGCATGAAGAGCACAGCAAATCCCCCTGTGATAGTACTACAGAATAGACTAGTGAAACTTTACAGTACAATTGGTCATTAACAACACCACTTTACAAGAAATTATAAAGAAAGGCGGGAAATGGCCATCAGACCAAATGTCTTATTCAAAAAATACATCTTGTTACTCAAAAGTCATTCCACAGACAACCAGGCAATAAATAATGTGCTGAGTTAATTAAATAAATACTATTTTATTTTTTTAATCTAATAATGCTATAAACTCATCAATTCAATTGATTAATTTTGTTTCTAGATATTAAACTTATTCGTCTATTATTAATGTTTACTGTTATTTATGTAAATTTTATTATTTATTCGTAATTCCTGGAATTTTATTTTATTTTTTAGCTTCTTAAGCTAATTTGGTTCCTTTCTAGATTGTATCATTTTTATAGTTGTAACTAGTGTAATACAAAAAACTTTGTAATCTAATTATGTTATATACTTCGTTCAGGAAATAGTTCCTTTGTGAATGGATATTGCGCAAAGGAGAAATGGAAAACATATTTTAAAAAATGTTGTAGTTCTAAAACGGGCGCAACGATGTACTCAGACAAGGTTAAGAGGAAATTTGGAATTTTCGTGAAATGAGATTTAATTATATTTGTTTACAATAACGTAATGAGAACATGAATATATATTTGCATTGATTACTATAGAAACGGATTACTACATCCCATTAGGTAAATGAATTTATATATAGTGATCATTAATAGTAAATGGAACATGATTTCATGGCACATGCTTTACCCATACGTGTTTTACTACAAAAGTCACTCAAGTTCTGTTACGTAAAACGTGACTGGATAGGTGGTAGAGCAATTGGCTCCACACTCCAGGTTTTATCTGTCACGCTTATCAAACTTTCTCCGTTCACTGGAATACATCGTTTCTATGGAAATCATTTGACTCCTTTGTATAAATTACCGAATCTTCGGAATATAACTTATTGAATATGATCGCCTAAAGAAAATCGATTCCTCCCCCTTTAGTCTCGAAAATTCAAGCTCTACAATTGTAGATGCATGCAATCTTTTTTAAGCTTTCAGTAATAATCCACTTCTACTCATCGGATTTTCAAGAGAAATAGAAAATATATGGTTGTAAGATCACCAGTGTATCCTTTCAGCACGTGGAAAATCTGCTTAGTTTACGCAGCCCCTGCGTGACCGACTTATTTTTGTTTCATTAGACAGTGGACACTTGCCACTTTTTAAAGCTCTGTGTTGCCAACCTTATCCTTATTTTGGATCCTTATAATTGGATTACATGTTCGAAATAAGCCTTTTTATTAAAATTCCTCCCGAAATACAATTCCTGAAGTGGTGAGGTCCAAACTTCAGTTCGCTTTAACTCCCATGTCTTGTCTAGCGACTTAAGCCCCTCCTTTTCATTAAAATATATACTATATAACCGTTCAAACGGCTTATACATTTCAGTGTCTGTAGTAAAATGAAAAGTCTAAATTTTGAAAGAACCCAACAGTTTAGCTGCAAAACATAACATTGAGATCTTTTTGATGAATATATTATTTTTGCCAAGGATTATTAAATGTTATGATTGTAGGTCAATATGTGAATTCTAACATTATAAACATGAATTCCATTCGTTTTATATATAGTAAGAATTTGGTTTGCCATATTAAATTAAAAAAGTCCAAGTATTTTCTATTTACACGTATAATAGGTTCATTCCGCAGGGGCTGCTAAGTCTAAGCAGATATCCTTGTGAAGTCTTAGAATAGAAAAATCTACATACTTTTACATTAAAACCACCAAGCAAAGTGAACAATTACAAAAGACAATGAGAAATCTTTTAGTGAATTGGGATTTTAATAATCTCCTTAACGGAAAGCGTCTGAATTATAAACAAACAGGTCAGCCAACCTCTCAGAGCTGAAAGATATTCTTGACCGGTAAAAGAAAAATAATTACTGAAATATATCTGAATATAATAATTTTAATTTCATTGAAAACAATTTACCATACCTAGTGCTGAAATTAACAATGAACAGTAATAATTTTTATCTCAATGACTCTAATTTTAGTAATCCAAGAATATAAGCCGCAGGAGGGGGGCTCAGAAATTAGTTGCATGTATCTCATATAGAAACACTTTTTTCAGCACAATTTTGGCTATTTCACAATAACAAATATGATCTTCAGTGTTGATTGAAACGGCTGAAGGTATAGATCAAATAAATATTTACAGTAAATAATGAAAAATCTTGATTGATGACGTCATCTCATAATGTATTTCAGAAAGTAAAGGTTCTATGGAAACTATATTTGGTAATTAAACTCCCAATAAAGTGGCCCAGCATATAACTGCTCGTCATTATAATGACATGTGTAGGAGGGGGGGGTTTCGAAATTCGTGTCATGAGTACAACCTCAATTCCCTTAAGGGAAATCTGCTAAACAGAAGGGTTTATTGAAGGCTGAAATTTAAAAATATCTCGATTAATATTTGAGATAGTGAAAAAAATTTATATAACAACATTTATAGATAATTTAATTTGCAATAAGATTGGTTTGTACAATTTTTCGATCCGGCTTATAATAACGGAGATATTTCGAAATTCCCCTCTCTATACCCCCCTCCTTCTGTATAAAACTATATTTTAGTTAGAAATTTATTACTTTTTACCCCAAGGCATAGCCAAAGTAAAAATAATTTTTTTTTTCAAATTAGTTTGTTAAATTAAGAGGACAGACTTTCAGGAGATGGATTTCACTTGAGTTAGTTGTTTTACAAAATAATACATAAAATACTAACATGTTGCGGAAGAATTTTATTTTTTCATAAAGATAAAATCCTTCGTTCCCTTTAAATCATAGATCATATAAAGCACAAAATGGACCATTTTTACTACTAGAGCTCCTTTTCAACCACTTTTGTAGTTTTGTCTTCAGTCTGCCAGAATAGTGCCTGTATTCAACATATGCTATACCTAATGATATAATATATATATATATATATATATTTGATTCAATCAATGGGAGCGTTGTGTATGAATGAATGTAGTATTCATGAATGGAACTTGGTCCCCATGTTTTAATCTGCTTCTTGTTTCAAGCCTCAGTAAATCATTCTTGGCAGCTTGAACCATAAACAGTTCTTCATGTTGGTGTGCCACAATTACATTCTACTGGGTTATAACTACTCCTGTTCATGGTTTCTTTCAATTAATGTTTACAGTCACATTTTCATAATGAAATTTCATTAGTTCATCTTTTAATGAAATTTCCACGTATTTCCCTCACCCAATCCATATAGGTGGTCATATTTCTTACTCATCAGTTCATAAATTCATTGGTGTATTTGCATCACATCAAAAATTTTACTTTGTTGTTGTGTGTGGCAGAGGTAGACCTCTGTCGACAACACCAATTCCACTCTTAATTTGTTGTTTTTTATTTATATTTTGTCTTTAACTTAATGCGTCTTTTGAGTAAAAGGTTACGTGACGTTTAAATGTTCATTCATTTGAGACAAAAAATTATTTCTCCGTTAGTAAAAGGCTATTGTTACTAAAATACCTCTATTACCTTGACCCATGATTGGTACTGGCTTCAATAGGATTCTGATGTGCTTATAATAGCGGGTTCGTTTGGATAAATTCTGAGTGACAAGGCAACTTTTCAGAAGTGAGTCCTCTCATCTGTCGAGAGTCCTATACATTGTGATTATAATTGACCAAGTATATGTCAATCACCTTTGATTGATTGCTACATTTCTAACAAGAGGGAAACGTTTAGCAATAGAAAAGATTTGGATTTTATTTCGACACATGCAGTACAACGTGAATCTGCCCTAATTTGGATTTATATGAATCTCATGGTCACCCCTTCATGTGACCCTAACCGCCATTCATTATAACTGAATGGTGTAATAATAACTTTGAATAAAATTTCATTATTCATAGCATGCTATCTAAGGTTTCAGCTTGGTTTCCTGCGGCCTTCAGGTTAAAATTTATAGCCTTTTTTTATCCTTTTAGAATGCGGATCTTTTAATCTATAACATCAATCTAATTTTCAGTAGTTTCTAATACCATCTTAGATCGAATAATTGTTAGCTTAGTATTATTATTTGAGATTAAACACTAACATTTAGTTTTCACTTAATTCTTCTCATAACGTTTAAAAAACAGTTTTGAGATCCACTTTATTGGTCCGTATTTCGACTTGTATAAATAACTGCAGTGGTTAGTAATTATTTTACATTTTTCCCCTTCTTAATTACCCCGGCCATAACATATTACTGTGTACAACAGTCTCCATTGTACGTCTAGATTTTTTTCATATACTTTTTTTTTGTTTCACATATTTTAAGACATGTGGAACCCACATTGCAAGCTGCTCATGAAAATGTTTCCTTAGGACCAGCTAATTGGGCGAATATGCTGAAAATGGGGCCCAAATACAAGCGTGGCAAGATCCTGGGAAAGCTGGCTCGTTGTACTATGGGAGAGCTTTTGGAAGCAAGAGGCCTCCTATGGAGGAGTTCATGGACCTTCTATATGATAGCTAAGGTAAAAGGACCTACTCGAATTGTAGTGCCTCAAAGTGGACCTCACTTAACACCAGTGATTGGTTGGGTGATGTTAATAAACAAAGAATTGCTGGATGTTAATATATATAAAGCTAATATATATATAATAGCATTGGGCAAGAGGAGGTGACGTAATGGCATAACATCAGGTGGAAAAAAAAATTGCAAACAAGGATGAACCAGAGGCTTAAAATAACACTTGTAGGTAAAAGAAATATCACTTATGTGCTTATCAGTTTAGATAAACACACTATATTCTGCTGGTTGTCAGGACAAGAAAACTTAGGACTGAACGAGACTGCTGGCTCAGAAGCCAAAAAAGCAGCTGAAAAACTTGAATATCAACATATAGATGTATAACATGAATACATTCCAAGACAAACAAAACACCTCATCTTAGATACATAATAAACCGACTAGACTAACACAAGTACTGACTACAAACTACGAACTATTAAGAACACTATTTGCATGTTTATCAAGTTTCAGGAACTCTAGGAGAGAAGTAGTTCTCTCGAGACTTAGAATCAGCCACACCAAATTAACACACTCAAACTTAATGACAAAGACTGACAGACCTACTTGCTCAACTTGAAATATTCCCTTGACAATAAGACATATATTAACAGAATGCCAAAAACAACAACACCAGGACTTCCCCTACGATTTACAAGAACTTTTGACGGAAGGCAGCTCATACATTAACAACATATTCTCATACCTTCACAAACTTTAATATACAAATTAAGTCTGTGGTGTGCAATAAGATTTCAAATCATACCCATTAATTGTAATATAAGCGTTTGTACACATGTAAACGTTTACCCTGATGGAGGAAATTTCGACAATCATTAGCACAAGTACAATTTTCAGCCATTCATTTCCTATTGATCATCCACCAACTATGCTCATTACAATATTATTTATTTTTTTATGTTCACTTATAAAATGTTTATCTATTTCACCTTTGTTATTTGTTATTATTACTTGTTGTTATCTCTTATCTATTTTACTTTTGTTATTTCACTTTGTACAATTTTTAGCTTTTGAAAGTGCAAATTACCTTTGATCTGATGACCATAAATAAATAAATAATAAATAAAAATGTGTTATTTATTAATGTCCACTTAATGGGACAAAGGCTAATCGGAACTGGTTATCTACTGTTCTCTTCCAGCCAGTATTTTAGATCATGAATTTATCAATATGAGGAGGTAACATTCAAACCGTGCTTTGTCCATTTGTTTCATGCAAAGTGTGCTTGGTCCAATTTATTATACTTATTACGCTAAACTATTTTAACAATGTATCTCATTGATAAAACATTTATTTAAACCATATAGGAGTATTTTTCATTACAAAAAACAAATATATATATATGTTTTATATTCAATTTCATGGTTTCCTAAAAAGTACATTCATCCGGACAAAGCACGGTTTGAATGTTACCTCCTCATATATGGATCAATATTTCCGCTAAATCGAACCCATGTCTCTCGGTTTACTATGACTGTTCAACGCTCTCTTTACACTTAGCTAACCTTATAGTACGATGCATTATTATTATATGCAAATGAAATCAATGTGAAAAAAAAATATATGTTCTAATTTTTCATAGGATAATAACAACAGATTGCTAAAAGGAGCTGCTAATACGCAAGAGTCGTGAGAATACTAGAGTGAATGACATGCGCAACAGTAGCACTATTACGATCAGGTTTGCACGGTCAGTGAATATTCTGAGAAAGTGAGGTGGGCTGTTGGCACACCTGTAGAAGCAGAGTGCTCACGAAAATGGAGCCATTTCGTAAAGGATGGCGTGCTTCTAATTAAGGGACAGATAACTGTTTCTTCATCCCTTTGTGTGGCGGCTTCCTCGTCGGCTTCCCTCCCTGTCACCAGCTGTCTATGCAGTGTTGCAACCAGTCTCCCATCCATGAAATGCACTACAGCTTATTACTTTAAGCCATACCAGCTAGTAAGTGCATATTAAGCAATGTATACTCTAATACAGAAACAATTTTTGTTCATTACGGGGAAAGTCGTCTATGGGATCCAAAGATAAACATAACAATAACCGAAGTTGTTCTAGATGCTGGGAGCCCCCCCCCACACACACACTCACACTCATTGAATGTGTTATCACCTATCATCACAGTTCCGTTTTATTGTGAATTTTCGGCAAAACCTCTATGCATGCTTCGCAAGCTCATCAGATTGTCGAAGATGACTCTCTAAGAGAGGCTTTCCAAACTACCAAGAGAATATTTAAGGAAAAATATATTATTGAATTATAAGCAATACAATTCAGTTGATAAAAGTTAGATGGGCACGATTCAAATTATAACTGTACCCATTTTGAATGTAATTCCAGGTGAAATAGTTTTGCTGTCATAAGGAAACGAAAAATATTTAGTTCATCAGGAATCATTGGTAGGATCAAAAATTTGATTTGAATTCTTTTGAAGCCTATCAGCTGAAGTTAGTGTTTCATATTCAACGACAGCGGTCTTAATGGCACTTCCATTTTGTCCGTCCGTTACATTTTATATTTGTAGGGTAGACGCAAATTCGGAGCATTGAACATACATTTGTACCCTCTTGTAGGAAAATAGGTATATAAGATGAGACTTAGGAACTTTTTTTGGTGGACTTCTATAATCCAATACATCCTTGAGAACCTGTGAATTATTTCTAAAAATACAAATTTTTAAATTTTGATTCTCTAAAAATCATTTATGACTTCATAAGTATATTTAGCACAGTTTATTTATTTATTCATTTTTTAATTTAGTTCAATTATTGAGAAATTCTGAGAAAACCAATTATGATTTAGCCATGAATACGTGGAATATATACGTTTAGTTTTACTGAATTTATGACAAAATAAAAATCTCCAGAGTTATTTCCTGTCCTTTCGGCATTCTATGAAGAGTTCGTTTTTTAGTTGAATATACATCACTAGCGTTTAGAACTGAGGATTCTAGGTCATGTGACGTTAATCAGTCCGCTTTGCCCAACTACCGAAATCAACTGTTAAATTTTCTGATTTCTTTTCAGAGTTTAAGCGGAAGATTAAGATAATTATAAATTCAAATGATCTATGTAATCATTTTATTACCCGACTAGTTTCGTTTCCAGTTGATGCCTCATCAAGAGAACGATCCAACACGTGGTAAAACCACTACTACATTTTGTGGAAGCCGACCTTCTACTAGCTAAGTGAGGCATAGTCTAACTAAAAGCAATATGGCGGCAAAAGATGGCATTACCCGCCATATTATTTTTAGTATGTATATGCCTGACTTAAGTATTGGCGACAAGGTTACCCACACGGAGGCTCTCTTGAGGAGACCAAAAACAGGGAAATTTACCTCAGACTGCCTAAGAAGGAACTCGGAGATATAGTGGGAGTGATCTCGGGGCACTGGGAGATGAATAAACACATTTTTACCATAAAACCCAGCGAAACATGAACATGTAGATGCTGTGGAGAAGAGAAAGCCAGCACATTGTGCCTGAATGCGGAATGCTAGAGAACTTTCTGATATTTTGGACATAGAGATGCTGAATTAGGCAAGACCTTGACTTTATGAGGAATATGAAGCCATTCAGAACGTAGATGTAAGGCCTAGCACAATAGGACCTCCAGGACCACAGTAAACATTTTTAATTTAATTTATTTATTCATGGACACCACATCGAAGGTGATTTGCCCTTTCAAAATTAACAGCAGGTAACAATAACAAAGAATACCTTAACAACATGTAACACAATAGTAAATACCTTAACAAGTAATAATGACAAATACCTTAACAACAAGTAATAATAACAAATACCTTAACAACAAGTAATAATAACAAATACCTTAGCAGCAAGTAATAATAACAAATAGGGAGCTCAGGTTAGCCATGCGAGTTAAAGCGTTGAGCTTTATCTCACATGGTAAACCTAGATTGGCGAATTCGACTCCCGCCTGGGCAAAGGAAATTATTTAGTGACGAAATTCATTAAATAACGTCCTAAAATCCCACCCTGGCTAGAAAAGGGTGGTAACCTGTAGATAATCCGTCCCGAATAGCCTAAGTTGCAAAACGTGGACGTTCATAAATAATAATAATAATAACAAATACCTTAACAACAAGTAATAATAACAAATATCTTAACACCAAGTAATAATAACAAATACCTTAACAACAAGTCATAATAACAAATACCTTAACAACAAGTAATAATAACAAATAGGGGGCTCAGGTTAGCCATGCGAGTTAAAGCGTTGAGCTTTATCTCACATGGTAAACCTAGAGTGGCGAGTTCGACTCCCGCCTGGACAAAGGAAATTATTTAGTGACGAAATTCATTAAATAACGTCCTAAAATCCCACCCTGGCTAGAAAAGGGTGGTAACCTGTAGATAATCCGTCCCGAATAGCCTAAGTTGCAAAACGTGGACGTTCATAAATAATAATAATAATAACAACTACCTTAACAACAAGTAATAATAACAAATACCTTAACAACAAGTAATAATAACAAATATCTTAACAACAAGTAATAATAACAAATTACTTAGCAATAATACAAAAAAAAAAGTGTATAGCTGGTGGAGTATAATTTTAAATTTTGTTGTACACCACAGACTTAAGTTGCATGTTAAATGTTGTAATATATTTCAATTTTGTGTAGGCATGAGAATATATTGTTAATGTGTGGGCTGCCTTCCGTCAATAGTTCTTGTATGTCCTAGGGGAAGTCCTGGTGTAGTCGTTTTCGGCATTCTGTCAGCATATGTCTTATCGTCAAGGGAATGTTGCATGTTGAGCAAGTAGGCTTGTCAGTCTTTGTCATTAAGTATGAATTCAGAGTAAAAATCAGAGAGGATTAAGCCACAAGTAATCTATCTAAGCACAAAATGTAACTGTGATTTTACATATTGAATTGTGTTGCTGATGACGCGAAACTAGTTGAGCAATATAGTGATTATATAAATCATTTGAATTTTTATTTATCTGGAACTTCCGCCTTAAAGTCTGTGAAGTGAATTTATTCAGTTCATTAATACAACATTTCCATTTCTTGGGAATAAAGGTAATATTGAAACACCATCAACTTTAACAAGACAAATTGCTAATAACTATCATCGTTGTTTTCAGCTTTTTTGTTTTTTAAATTTATTTGTTCAGTCTAATGACAGAAGTACTTACTTTTTTTTTTGGAATTAAGTACAGCAAACTATCCATTCAATCACTGGCCTAGGAGCTTCAGTGAGAGACTGGGTGCTTAAAGTAGTAGAGAGACCAGTTGTATCGAGGTTATAATACTATTTTAAGAAGATATAATATATTTTTCCATGGCTGAAAGAATCTGGCGTTTCGAATCGATATAGCTTGATCAGAATAACTTTGGTGTCATACTCGGCACTCGACAATGAATGTTAGCGATAATAAATTCGTTAAATATTTATTACTTATCTATTTACTGAGACCATTCCAAAGGTGAGCGAGTTAAGTATAATAAAATATTAATAATTTACAAACATCATCGTTCGAGATGACTTAATCTTAATGAATTTGGTGACCCTCCAGTCAATGGGTTCGATACCCTCGTGTGCACTAGGAATTTTAAGGATACTCACTTTTGTCTATCATGGCTATAAAGAGGTTACCTGTAGAACAAGCCCAAATAGCCTTAGTTAAATAAAACGAGCGTCATTAAAATATCATAAATATTACGAAACATTTCGTTACCCCTAACAAACAAGTTAAATATTATATATTGTTCAAGGCACTGTATCGGAGAGATTACTAAGATATACAAAATATTCAAACTTATTATATATTTTCTGATTTTTAGCGGATTTCCCTCAAGGGGAAATCAACTGTTGAGGTCCTACTCATTACACGATTTTCGAAAAATTTCCTCAATTGTTCGATATCCCCCCCCCGATTGTCCCAGATGAGGTTATATATATATATATATATATATATATATATATATATCTATATATATATATATATATATATTGTCTGCTAACGCTCTAGTGGTCGGAATTTTTGTTTGAACGTTACTAAACTCGAAATTTAAAATCAAAGAACAAGTTCATGAATGGCGAAATCCTACCCGTGGTAGTCCGGTTTAGAGGGGGTGAATTTCGTAAATTCTTAATATTTCTGTTATTATGCGTCGGATCGAAGAATTGTATAGAACCAATCTTATTGCAATTGTAATGTTCGCATTGAGCACTTACGTTTTGAGATAAGTGCAAATACGTGAAGCACGTGGGGAATATGCTTAGTTAATGCAGCCCCTGCGTGACGGACGTATTTAAAATTGAGAATAACACGTACACTACTTTTAGTCAAGAATTGCAAAAGATTTGCTAAACTGCTGATGTATCGCATTATAAATTTTATTTTTTATATATTTACTTTTTAACTCGAATGCTACTAGACAGTATATCTGGTGAACAATAACAAACTGAATGAGGTTCAGTTGTTGTAGGGTTGTGTGGATGAAGCCAATAACATCTGTGTCAAAGAAATGTTACGACTTGCTACAGCCGTTTAATATATATATATAAGATATATATACTGCAGAATGAATGTTAAATGTTTCTGGGGACATTAGAGGACTGTAGCTGTTTAGAAAAGAATGGGAGGCAATTATTATAAGAGGCTTAAAAGGAATGGAATTAAAACTGCCAGAGCCAAAAGAACATTATTCACTCCCCAGTCTGCTCTCTAGCTAGGTTAACGATGTGGTAATCAGGTAGCAACGCATTTTACCCTAATGCATGCATGGAATTACCTGCCTTGAGTGTACCATTTCTTATCTTACAAATTTATTCATTAACGTCCATCTTGTGCTACCAAGGCTAATTGGAATTCTGAAATAAGAATTTGCCACCAGGATGAAACGACATTATTGTCCAACAGTGAGGAACAAAACCAATTACAAGCGATCAACACAAATATACCACGATAAAAGAAAAAAAGTCCGTCACGCAGGAGCTGCGTAAACTAAGCAGATTTCCCACGTGAAGTTTTACAATAGAGAAATCCGCCTAATAACAACAGTAGTAGTAAGGAATTACTAAAACTATTCACGAATAGTCACCGAAACGGCCCGCACTAGCTCTCGGCGGAGAGTCCCGAACATAGCCGACTCCTGCCGACCACATGCATACAAATGCAAATATCTCGGTTAATATTCAAGATACAGAATAAATGTATAGAACAAAATTTATAGTAAATTTAATTTGCAATAAGATTGATTCTATACAATTTTTCGATCCGACGCATAATAACGGAGATATTTTGAATTTTCAAACATCTCCCCTCTAAACCCCCCCCCCTTCCACTGGTCCGATTTCAGCCATTAACGAACTTGATCTGTTTTTTTACATAAAACGGTTAAATATCGAGTTTCACGATCAAACAAAAATTGCGACCGCTAGAGCGTTAACAGACATATATATATATATATATATATATATATATATATATATATATATATATATATAATTTTGAACGGACCCCATTTTCGTCATCTCCTGGGTAGGATCGATGGACATTTGAGGAAATTTTTCAAAACTCGCGTCATGAGTACGACCTCAATAGCTGATTTCCCTTAAGGGAAATCTGCTAGAAATAACCATGCGGTGAGATATTTAAGGCAAAATACAACTACAAAAAAGTCCGTCACGCAGGGGCTGCGTAAACTAAGCAGATTTCCCTCGTGAAGTTGTACAGTAGAGAAATTTCACAAGAGGCGAGCAATCCAGGAAACGGCCAAACGAGCTTTTGGCGGGAAAGTCATTCTCGTCAATTTAACAACCGTCGATTTAATAAAAATGCAAATATATATATATATATATATATATATATATATATATATATATATATATATATATATATATATATACAGTTTTGAACGGACCTCATTTTTGTCATCTACTAGGTAGGATCGATGGACTTTTGAAGAAATATTTCGAAAGTTCCGTCATGAGTACAACCTCAATAGCTGATTTCCCTTAAGGGAAATCTGCTAAAATGATGTGTAAACGGACAAATCATAGGTGTAATACCTCAAAATTGTGAAAATATTGGGATTCTCGACAAATGACCTACAAAAAATATTCACATTCATTATCACTCAAGTCTTATATACCTTGACTATTGTCACATTTTTAGGCAATGTTTATTTTTTTTGGTTCCGGAACACTGTTAGAAATCGTAATATGTTTCTTATCGAGAATTATATTTTTATTCATAATAAATAAAGAGAAGTTGCACATTAACATAAAATTCAATGATATCTTAAAAATTTTTTGATCTTTAAAATGTTGACCAATTGTCAACATAGTCAAACATATATGTTGTTATTATTGCATTTTTGGAAATTCTCAGGTTTAGAATTAAAGGAACTCCAAAATAACTATTTTCAATATTTCGCACACAATGATTTTTTCTTTTTAAATGAAATAGATACTGCTGATTTAAAAGAAATATGCAGTTATGAGCAGTATTTCTACAGTAAAACCTTATTGTTTCCTTCGAACTAATATTTCAAAGGTGAAGGTGTAGATCTATTTTTAATCTATTTAATTTTATTACAAAGCAGTTAACCTATATATTTACCTGCTTTGCAGTTTTGTTTCTTTTAAAAATGAGTAGATAAATGACACTTACCTTTGTATTTGTTTCCTATGAATTTATTTAATCAAAGATAAGGTGCAAGGTCTATCAATCGGTCACTCGAATCATCTCCAATCCCCAGTTGAGTGCACTAAGCGTTCAGCCGAAGCATGTGGAAAACAGCCTTTCATGTACTGTTGTGCCAATGAAATTCATTTGTATGCAAGTTAAGAAGAGTTAATAAGGTTCATAAAGAAAAAAAAATGCATAGGAACTAATTATATTTAGAGCGTTCATTGAATAAATGATTGGATACATGAATAAACGAATGAAAGAGAGTTATAAATTAGCCAGGGACTCTTTTGAAGGGCTCATTAGTGAATGAAACAATGCGAATCTAGCCCAATTATGAATAGAGATAGGAGAAATTTGATATATGAAAGCATGACCATCACTTTCACACTACAAAATAGTTAAACATAAATTCATTTCAGTCGGCATTTATTGCAATAAATAATAATAAATAAATTAATAAATAAATATATGTACAATGGAAATGACACATTAAGAAGATGGCTGAAGTATATTAGTATTAACAGTCGTTGTTTCGGGGTTATTGTTCCTCTTCCTGTTTCTCCTCCTGGTCTTTCTTCCCCTTGTTGGCTGTTCAGTAGAGATTGGTACTGATGTTGCTACCTCCGTTGTTGCGATCGGTTCAGGACTTGCTCTCAGCAACTCCTCGTTCTGTTGCACTTGCTGGTTTGTTGGTTGTCGGTGTCTTCGGCGGACGCCATTTGTCCCATGTCCCAAGAACATCTTAATGTCGTTCTCTCCGAACTGTTGTTTTTGCTCGAATGTATTTTGGAAGTGGTTTACTGGAGGCATACCCTGGTGTTGGAACAGCGTCTGTTGATGGAATTGCTGTGGGGGAGCAGTATGCGGCAATGGGACATCCGGCTGCTGCTGTTGATGCTGAAAATGTTGTTGCTGATAATTATTTGAATTAGACTGCGTCTCTTGGTTGAATGGTTGATATCTTTGAAAGTTTCCGTGATTTTGGAAATTACTTACACTTTGTGGTTCTGGAACATATTGTTGCTGTTGCTGTGATTGTGTATTCACTTGCTGTTGATATTGCTGTAACTGAGGAAAGTTTTGATTGCTAAATTGGTTTAATGCTGGTTCATTCTGGTGCTGCTGCTGTTGCTGTGCTCCTTGGTTTTGTTGTAGGTTATTTGATAACTGGTTTGATGAATAAATTGATGGGGATATAAAGTTTGGTTTTGCCTGAAGCTGCTCTTGAGTTGGAGGTTTTTGGAAGTTATTAAATTGTCCGTATTCTTGTCCTGAGACTGTATTGTGAGCTGGTAGCTGGTTTTCTTGAGGCGTAGACTGTTGTGGAGGATTGTCGTTTTTCTGTTGACTTACGAGTTCCCGTTGGTAAGTACTTTGGGGAATGTGATCTTGTACTTGAACCCATTGAGTCGGTGGTTCGACGGACGACTTTGGTTCTGCTTCAAATTTTTGGAAACTTACAGCTGTAACTGAAGAAGATGCCTTAGATCCATGAACAGGATGTACATTGTAGAATTGATAATTTCCGTCTATGTTCTTCTGACTGCTTTGTTGATAAATTTGAAATGGCAAGGAGACGTCTTGAAATTTCTGTGTTGTTAGTTTCTGATGAATTGGAACAAAATTGTAAATATGTCCATTTTGGAATGCTGTAATATCGCTTCCCTTTGGATCTTGTTGAATTGGTTTACTTACGGTTTCCGATTGCTTTAGTTCATTTTCTTTTTGAATAGAGACTAACTTTAAAGCTTCTGGCTTAGCCTCAAATGATGTAACATACCGCGGAATCCAATCTGTAGAGTTAAATTGTGTCCATTTAGTACCATCTTGAGAATTAGAAACAGTTAATGGCTCAAATGAATATCCTTGTTTAGTTGTACGAAATGGGTTATTTTGGTTGCCATCCGGAAGGAATGATATGAATTGTTGTTTACCTTCAGTCGATAAACTAGATGTGAATGTGTCATAAGGGCTGGGAATGAAGTCTATACTTGTCTTCAAAGGCGTACTAAATTCATGGTTTTCTGAAGATAATTTAAGTTGTTCTGCTGTGACTGATTGTGGTAGAACGTCTTTGACATTTACCTCATAGGTGGTGGTCCCCTCCACGTGGTTCTCAGGTTTTTCAATTGATAAAGAAAGAGAGCTGTCATCTTGGATTTTGACTGGATACAGAACTGGCTTCTCAACAGCAACTGCTACAGGCTTCTCAACGGGTATCTGCACAGGAACTGGTCTTTCTACGGGTATGTTTATTGGCACAGGCACTTGTTTCTCTACTGGTACTGGCACTTTCTTTTCAACAAATACAGGATAAGGTTTAGCAATATGATAAGGTACCGGCTTATCAATAGGCACTTTGAATGGGTATGGGATGTGCTTCTCCACGTGATAAGGTTGGGGTACAGGCACTTTGATAGT
Organism: Riptortus pedestris; assembly: GCA_019009955.1. Lineage (NCBI taxonomy): Eukaryota > Metazoa > Arthropoda > Insecta > Hemiptera > Alydidae > Riptortus > Riptortus pedestris. The sequence goes on along the minus strand of CM032229.1, from coordinate 40,503,703 downwards.
GTATGGCATTGGCTTTGGTACTTCGTAATAATAAGGCTTCGGCACGTACACAGCATATGGCCTTCGAATCGGTACTTTGATGGGGTAAGGTACTCTTGTCTCATATTGCACAGGATATGGGACAGGTACCTTCTTAGTGATGACATATGTCTTGATCTTGGGTGGTTCAGCTGCCTGTGGTTTCGAATATTCCAGAAGTTCTGCAAAGGACGCAAGCGCTCCTGCGGAATTATCTTGGACGGATTGAACGGCTACATTGGGGAGAGCTATACTCTGAGCAACTGCGGAATCTGATACCTTGTTGGAAGCGGTGTCCGTCCTCTCGTCAGCCTGTCCTGTCTTCTTCTCATTCCGGTTATCCTTGTCAGCATATTCTCTCCTCTTCTCCTCGTACTCGGACCTCCTGTCGTTGAAGTGTTGTCTTCTTCTGAATGCAAGGGCTAAACCAGTGAAGGCTACCAGGCAGAACAGCACCGACCATGAGCGCACTAACATCCTGAGCAAGTGTGAGTTGGCCGTGACCGTGGCCTCCCTTATGTACAGTCCGTTAATCGGCGCCCGGTGAAAAGGAACGCACGCCAATGAAAGTTGTTCAATGCCGCTATCAGATTTCAGGCATCATATCACAGCCTTCCATGCTCATAGACCTATCTATTTTAATTGAATCTCATTTATCAGTTGCGCTTCATTGAATTACAAATGGATATGTTCATTTCTTTTGAACATGTTGATTTAATAATTTTAAGATTTAGTAGTACTTATGTTATCCGCATTAGTAGTCCTTTATTTCTTTAGACCCAGATCAGTAAGTAATAAGAATACGTAATTACTATCCTGAGGGTTTTGAACAAAAATTAAACTCATTCTTCTCCTTCCAAATGATGCCCCTAAATAAAAATACGTTGCAAATACAATACGTTTTTAATGTACTTTTTAATTCCTTTATAATTTTAGTTTTGAGTTTCCTTACAACAATAGTTAATTCACAATTTTTTAATAATCGATTACATACATGTAGAAATTTAACTTACCCACCTTAAAATTTTGTAAACTATTAACTTACCTTTATCATGTTTGTTCAAACGCCAGTATCGTCATTTAAACTGTATTTGGAGCTGTGGTTGGACGTCCCTCTGAAACACCCGGCATTTTTTGGAATAATTACAACACTCTCAGTGGACATTGATATATTTGTTGGGAATAATTACGTAAATAATTACGGTGAATAAAACAGAAAATATCAAATGATTATTAAAACAATTTTAATTTCTCAACTAGTTTCGCGTCCAACATTGTTACATGGAACCTTCTACTAGCTGTGCCAGACTGAGAATGGCTTACAAAGTAAAGCGGGTCAAGCCACATGATTTAGATCGATACGTCAAGAAATAAAAAAAACATCGATTACCTGGAATGAAGTTTTGTCTAAATACTAAACAAGAAAATTAAACAAGTAAATAAATAAATAAATTAATATATGTATTTATATATATATAAAATATATATATTGGTACGTTTTTATTACAAAACCAGTAATAAAACGTTGTTAATAAGAGTTCCTTTGGATTGCAAAATTAAACACACACAAGTTTCACAGTTTAATACTGCACGATTTATTTCTCAATGTACAATACTCTTGGTTAATTATTACTACTCAGAGAATTACACACTGATAGTGTAACTGTTCTTCAGGTTACACAGTCCAATAATTCACTCGTGGTCTCTGAACTTTACATAAAACGACGGCACTGCACTGTCCTTTACTTCGCGGCACTGCACTGTCTTAAACACGCCATAAACTGTTACAGATACGGCACAACACTTTTCCCTCACGGCACAACACTTTACCGCACTGCACTTAGTCGCGCTGAACATCCCTCAAAGACCGTCGAGCGTCCACTCACTGAGGAGTACTGTGAGAGTCCCTTTTAAATGCTTGTAGAAGTTTCTAGGCATAGAAGGTTCCCGTTCTTCCTAGAAGCTCCCTAAATAGATTCGCTCGGTCCCATAGTCTTTGTTCCTCCCCCCACGCGGCTCTCTCTCTCTCTCTCTCTCTCTCTCTCTCTCTCTCTCTCTCTCTCTCTCTCTCTCTCTTTGTGTATTCGCCCACTCATTCAATTCTCGCAACAATATATATATCTATATATATATAATTCACAAATTTAATTTCTCTTTTCTTCTTGATCACCTTTCTCCTATTTTTTTATAAGAAAATACTATTTTATTTTCCTCTAGCTTATATTTTTATCAGGTTTATAGGATTATATTTCTATATAGCTTATAGAAGCCGAACTCCAAGTTATTCTATTGGCCCTCAAGAATGCCCACATATAAAAAAACAAACACATTGTCATTTGTACAGAATTTTTAGGCTCCCTTCAAACACTACAAAATATTTACTTAAATCACCCAATAGCCCAAAAAATAAAACAAGAGCATATCAGTTTAGATAAACAAATTGAAGCAGTTGAAAAACTTGAATTTGAAGAAAAAAGACGTGTAACATGAAGACATTTCGAGGAAAACAAAAAGCCTCATCTTAGATGCATGGCAAACAGACTGGGCTCACTGAAGTACCGACAAAAACTATGAAAATATGTGTATGTGGCCAACAAGTTTAGGAACTGTTGGAGAGAAGTAGTTTCTCTCGAGACATAGATTCGGCCACACTCATACTTAAATAAATCTAAATCTAGAATTTCTCTCTTTTTCTAGTATTCACACGTTTTCGGAATCAAAATTATGGGTGTATTTAGTAGCATGGCCTTTTACGTTCTTAACTCTAAAAATTTTTATTTTTTCAATAGTTGATATTTAACCGTTTCATATATCACTTAAGTTCATGGTCGTTAATGGTTGAAATAGTACTAGGAATAAGAAGGGTTTGGAGAGCCGTTGGAATCGAAAATTCCGTTATAATGAGTAGAATTGAAAAATGTTATAGAACTAATATATATATATATATATATATATATATATATATATATATATATATATTGTTTTGGAACTCAAATCCGTGAGTTATTCGTGGGAAGTCTCCTTAGTTTTCGCAACCCCTGCGTGAGGTTCTTTTTCTTTTTTCTCTGAATGGCAGTATGAGGCAACTGTTATGTTTTCACGTGAAACTACATTTATTTTCCACCAATAACGATAATGTCTAAGTTTATAATCACCCAATACTAATTGGGACGGGTTATCTACAGGTTATTAAAACAATTAAATCAATGCAATTTTCCTTACCTAGAACATACGTTATCCAAATCTTTCTATTTACTCGGGAAACAATTATTATTTCATTTCACCCAATTGCCACTTTAGTTTACGGGTATTACTAACAAAATGACTGAACAGTTCTTGTACGGGTTACAATAATTTCTGTAAGGTGATGAAAATGAGGGTACTATTTGTTTATTGATTAGTCCAATCTGTATACATATATGGCAATGAATTTATATATTTACCACTCAACGACGTATAACACGACCACTTTATTTAATAAAGTTTTCAAGGCATCAGAAATTTTTATTTATAGGTAATTCATATATTTATATTTAAGAATGGGGTTTGCGAAGAAACTTTCTATAGGATTTGTAGTAGGAAGCAGTAGTGAAATGGTATTTTATGGTCTACAGTATGGGACGCGATCCATGGGGTCAAGCCAATAACTTGAAGGTGTGTGCAAAAAACTAAAATGTAAGGCTCCACTGTCATACCATACGGGTTTGGTAGAAACTGGTATACTCTTATATAGACTTTTTACTTCCTTGTACGAAGTGTATTCGATTAAAATCGCGAAAGCTTTCGGTTTTTATACTTTAACTGGTAACTCCTTTTTGACCCTCAGTCAACCTGTTTAAACTAGCTTCTGTACGTATCTTGCATTTCTCGAAAACGGCAACCCTTAAAATTTCGAATTTAGGATTTTTATAATATCCAGCTATGTATATAGCTACTTTTTTTATTGATATCAGTAGTGGGAGTGGGGGTTTAAAGGAGGGTGATAATAAAAATATTAAATTTCTCCGTATTTATTATATGTACAAAAAATTTGTAAAGAAATATTGTATATCTTAAAAATATCTATAAATTAAATCTAATGAAATTTTTCGATCCACCGCATTAGATCGGATATATCGTATGTTACTTTCAAATGAAATAACTTTCTTTTGTATGGTGTAAGAGGAAGTCATGTGGTGTCCACGTCAGACTTTTTATATTTCAGTAGCTAGTGGGTATCAGGAGTTCGGGTAGACTTCAAAGCCGAGTAACTACAAAACTAAATAAAATTAATTTTTAAATTAATTAGATCATTATCAACACCACATCGTCGTCTCGTCTTCTTGGGTGAATTAGCAGTGATTATTTATACAGTTATTTAATTAGACTGTAAATTTATTTATTTTAAAAGCTGTGAAAACTGTATATATGAGGGCATTACTAATATCACTAAATTTAAGTTATATTTATTACCTTACTGACTTACTTACTTAAGCACGGAAATAATATGTCTCTAATCCACATCTGTACTGTTCATTATGATGTCATAGGGATTGCACACATATGTTGTACTTCTTCGTCAAGATCTAAAATCACTCTCGTAAATGAAAAGCATGGGATTTATTGAATTAAGAGAATACAAACTTGTCAGGAATTAATTAACTAACAAATACACATTAAGGCCCTGCAACGGAACTGGTTCTTTGCCAAGATTTTATACTATTCCGAAAGGTCTAAAGGAACTAGCATCCTCCAATTCTGGACCACAGAGCCACAAGTCCATCTCAGGTCATCCAGCGGCCGCTACCTGGACCTGGCCTTCGTCTTCACATGGTTTACCATGGAACATATTACCGGAAAGATTGTTGGACTCCATTCATCCTGGTTTCTATGCTATTACTCTCCGAGAAAATTCCATAGCAGACTATCCAATCATCCTAATCCAGAAGTCCTAAGCCCTTTCCAGTACCACTCATCCATATTCCCCTCCACGGCGCCTCAAGAGACAATGGCTCAGAGATCTCCTGTAGAAGTGTAAAGCGAAGTGATAGAAATGGCTATTTTTCTTATCAAGTGCCATTCCTCCTTAGCTCTTGACTTCCTTGCTGCTCCTCTCATTGTGGTGAATAGGTGTGGCTTCTGTCGAGAGTGATGGATGACTATTGTATAGTACATATCACAGAGTACTAAATGCCTTTAAATAAGACTGTAATGTTCTTAATTAATAAAATAAATAAAAATTACTCTACTCAATAAACTTCTCGCATGTATTTAAACATGCTATAGCTTGGGAACATGTACATTCTCAAAATCGAGATAACTCTCATTTTCACTGCCAATGGTAAATATTTTCATATTTCCCGATTTACCGAAACCTATTATAAACTGAGGGGTTAGTTCCGCCAGTATATATGATACTGTTGTCATACCTGCAGGTGGAGACCGTCGTCACTGGCTGATCTTGGAGTACTGCTGGCAAGCGCTTTCGATGCAAGAGCACCATCTTCAAGCCTGTCTAAATGCTTACTGCTTTAGACAGACTTGAAGATGGTGCCCTCGCATCGAAAGCGCTTGCCAGCAGTACTCCAAGATCAGCCAGTGACGACGGTCTCCACCAACAGGTATGACAACCTACTATAAACCCTAGATCTCGTACTACTCAAGGAGGAGTCAGTATTTGGTTAGTTACCACCAGATCTATACTTTTTTACAGTGAATACCACCCGTAACTTAAGTAACTAGCTATCCAGGACAATTCCTGAAACAAGACAGGTGTTAGCAAGATTTAGTAAAATTACTATTTTTTTTTTCTACTGTCTCGGTGTGCCTATTCGAATTCAGTGCATTGTATAACGTATTGGGTGAATGTACGCATAACTATCTAGACTTAAGAACCGCTATCGCAGTCCATCAATTCTGTAACTGGAGGAAGTCATTGACTTCCGATGATTGTCTTTCAAGGCTTCTCAGCTTCTCACAAGACGAGAAAGAGAAATCTCTTCCCAGATATTATAGGCTAAATTATGGGAAGTATCGGCTGTAGACAATGTTTTCAGCCGATGAAACCGGCCACTAATGAGTTAATTGCCATTTTTTCAGGACGAGGTCAGTACGAGCAGGGAATGAAGTGCGTTAACGTTCTCCAGCGGCTCACGTAATGACACCTTTCTACGACACACATCGGCCTCTTCATCAGTAATAAGAAAGCGATCATCTAATAGCGGTCAACAGACATGACCTGTTCAGGGGTTCTAAGGACCGATCCATTCAAGCGCAAATAATAAACTTAATAATTGGAATAGAATTACAAAAAGTGAGTAGTATGTGTGAAATTGGAACACGAGTGAAGGAGCTTATTATTTCTATGCAATTAAATGCATGTTTCAAAGAATAATCAGCTGGGATACCAGGTGTTTTTAGAAATTTTTAAAAACTGCAAATCTTAATGACCACCGGTGGTAATGACTGAAATCGAAAAGAATCTCCATTATGTATCCGGGTACAATGAAAACCTAGGTTAATACTTAGATAAAAAGTCTCGCAGGGGCTGCGTAAACTAAGCAGATTTCTCTTGTGATGTTTTAAGAGCAACGTGAATATTAAGTGAATAAATTCATTCGGTAATGAGAAATCTTCCAGTCAATTTTAATAACCTCTCAACGAAAAGCGTCTGAATTGAAAACAAACAGGTCTGCCAGCCTCTGAAATATATCTGAATATTACATATTAATTTAATTGAAAGCAATTTACTATATCTAGTACTGTAATTTACAATTAATCAATCTGTAGTAATGTAATTTTTATCTCAATCACTCAAATTTATAGTAGTCGAAGAACTTAAGTCGAGGGAGTATCAACAGAAAATAAATGTGTCTCGTATAATAAAGGTCTCTTGAAACGATATTTAGTATTTAAGCTTCCAATAAAGTGGTTTGTTATATAAGAGAGTAGTGTTTATGTGAATGGAAGTGGGGGTTTGTTGAAGGCTGATAATTGAAAAATGCAAATATCTCGGTCAATATAGGTATAGATTAAATTATATCACAATATTTATAGCGCATTTAATTTATAGAGCGATATCATTGGTTCTATACAAATTTTTCGATCTGACTTATAGTAACAGAGATATTTCGAATTTTCAAAAATCCCCCCTCTACATCCATAAATACATGTTTACATTAAACTTTTAAATATCGAGTATGGTAACGATCAGACTAAAATGGCGACCGCTAGAGCGTTAACAGACACCCACACACGCACGCACGCTCGCACGCACGCACGCACACACACACACACACTCACACACACACACACACACATATATATATCTATAAGTTTTGAACGGACCTCATTTTCATTTTCTCCTAGGTAGGATTGATAGACAATTGAAGACATTTTTCTAAAATCTCATCATAATTATCACCTCAATAGCTGATTTTCCCTTAGTGAAATCTGCTAAAACTGTGGCTATACCTGGATAAAATAATGAGCTCCGCTCTCAGCACCCAGTATCTATGACTGAAAGGAAGAAAGTCCGTCCAGCAGAACCTGCATAATTTAAGAACACTTCCCACTTGCTAGAATGACACACTTTTCATCTCATCTCACAACGCATTCCCTATTTCTAAAGATAGCGTAGATTTTTTTAAAAATCTTAAGTATGGCATAGATCAAATAAACAAGTTCATGACAAGAGTGGAAATCTTGTTTGATGATGTCATCACACTATGTATTTGCATGTATCTCACACAGAGGAAGTTCAATGAAGACACTAATTCGTATTTAAGCATCGAACAAAGTGGTTCATGATATAACAGCTTATTATTAATATGGCATAAGGAGTGGGAGTTTACAGAAGGCTGGAAAGTAAACAATCCATATATCGCGGTTAATATTCGTATTAGAGGATATATGTTCATAACAACATTTTTAGACAATCAAATTGGAAATAAGGGTGTTCTGATGGAAATAAGTTTTCGATCTGACGTATGTATTGATCAGGATCGATAGACATTTGAAGACATTTTTTTGAAAAATCGCGTCATGGGTACAACCTCAATGGCTGGTTTCCCTTGAGGGAAATCTGATAAAAGCCATGTGCTACGGAAACTAAGATTTCCCACCTGCTGTAAATGAATCGATGACGCTGTCCCAGGTTTTATATTTTATTTCCCCCCGAAACAAGAAGTCTATATATACTGAACTTGAAATTTAGGCTGAGTATGAAATGTTTAATGAAATGTAACATACAAATGTTGTATAAAAATGTGTGTAATGGAACGCATGAATTGCTTTAAATGAACATTGAATGAATGAAAGTTTGGTTTAACTGAAGACTATAAACAAAAAGTCCGTCACGCAGGGGCTGCGTTAACTAAGCACATTTCCCACGTGAAGTTTTACAATAGAGAAATTTCACGAAAGCCGAGCAGTTAATGAAGCGGCCGAACTAGCTTTTGGCGGGAAATTCACTTCGTCCGTTAGGCGCCCAGATTTAATAAAAATGGAAATATCTCGGTTAATATTCAAGGTAGAGAATAAATGTATATAACAATATTTATTTAATAAATATTAGTAAATTTAATTTGCAATAAGATTGATTCTGTTCAATTTTTCGATCCGACGTACAGTAACGGAGATATTCCGAACCCACTGGTTCGATTTCAGCCGTTAACGAACTTGATCTTTCTTTTTACATAAAACGACTAAATATCAAGTTTGGTAACGATCAAACAAAAATTGCGACCGCTAGAGCGGTAACAGACAAATATATATATATATATATATATATATTATATTTATATATATATATATATATATATTCAGCTTTGAACGGACCTCATTTTCGTCATCTACTAGGTAGGATCGATGGACATTTGAAGAAAAATTTCGAAAATTCTGTCATGAGTACAACCTCAATAGCTGATTTCCCTTAAGGGAAATCTGCTAAAAATAAAATTTAATACAGTTTGATTATATTACTATTTAGTGATCCTATATTAACAGTTAACGATCTTAATCTTTAATATTGCATAGAGCGGTTAAAATCGAATTAGAGTCTGTAAAAAAAAAAGTTCCTTGTTGTTGTTAAATAGCATATTTACTTTTACGGGTAAATAAAAGTCCATTGAAAGAAATATATGGTATTATTCTCAATGCCAGATAAAGGAGAGAGGGGGTTTCTTCTAATGCTGAGAACTGGAATGTACAAAGAAGTCCGTTAATGTTTACTTCATAAGTTAAAGTCATAATAATTTGTTAATTGATAACTATTAAATTCTTCATAGCAATTTTATTATAAAACAGATCGATCTTCATTAAAAACTATAAGCGATTTTGTTTTTGTGTAACTACCTTTTATGAGATTTCCATTAAGGGAAATCAGCATTTGAGGTTGTGCTTATTAAGTGATTTTCGAAACATTTCCTCAAATCACTTCGTTCCTACCCAGTAGATGACAATAACGAGTTCCGTACAAAATTATATACATATATACATTTTTCTGTTAACGCTCGAGCGGTCAGAATTTTTGTTAGATCGAAAAGAAAGATCAAGTCCGATTTTATGTTCTAACTAGAAAATGTTTATTTTATCTATACCATAATCCATATTTAACCTTTTGTGTCAACACTAAAGGTATATTAGATAATTTTTATTTTCTGCTGGAGGCGAGGGAGATCAGATTATTCAGAACACAGTTTTATGGGCCCTAAGCTATGTTATAAATAACATGATCATATTTGTTTTTGGATGAAATCGGAATAATGGGGGTTTAGAGCGGGAGGAATTCAAAAATTCGAAATATATGTGTTATTATGAGTTGGATCGTAAAATATTATAGAACCAATCTTGATAAACTATTGATGGTCTACAATTGTTGTTATATGCATTTTTTCTTAACTCAAATACTAATCGAGCTATTCGCACTTCATTGTCTTCAGCCCTGTGCCCCCCCCCATCTAGTTTTTTTTACATAGATTTAGAGAATACGTGGTGCGTTGAGGTCACAAATCTGCTATAGGAGTACGTGGAAAATCTGCTTCGTTTTGCGTTGGAATATTTTACTTGAAACGACTGCCAAGTCAAATATTTGCAAACTGTCATTATGTAAACACTAGGATGACGGATCCAGAGCAGAGGAGAGAACATTGTTAGCATTATCAGATGGCCGTTTCGCCAACACAGCATCTGGGATCCAGGAAGCTCCGAAAGCTCACCGCAGTCAGTCTGTAACGGGTTGCAGAAGGCATCTTGGCGGTTTGAATTGCTAAATGACATGTCATTATTACATTCCTCACTTTCTGTCGACCAGAATCGAATGGCATAACTTATCGATTTGATTACATGATCCCAGAGGATAATGATTCTCTTTCTAATAGGTGGATAGTTGGCATTCGATAATGTGTGTTACGGAGTCTTTGTGAAAACGACTTTTTTTTTTTTGGAAAAGGTTTAATACCGAATTACAAACCTTTCTCAGAGATAGGAGATCAGCACACCAGCCCATAAGGATCATTTTATCAAACATGTCAAATGTACAATGGAAATAAACAATATGAAGCAGTAACTCCCCCAAGACTAGGGTAGGAGTGCGACCCTCAGGCAACTGACGGCGTAAATCTAAGATATCTTATGGCTTTCGGGACACAAAGTGGGCAAACATGTATGATAGCAAACAGAAAAACATTGATGTCTAATATGGAGCCTTCTGTATTTTTCTTGTTACTTCAAAGCAATCATTTTAAACCTAAACACGGGCATTGTTTTGAAAAAAAAACTCTATATGTACTGCATCCTTACAACTGTTCCTTTTTCAAAATCGGTTTAAATTGTAAAACTAGGGTTTTAAATATGTAAATATATATACATCAAAAAATGCACATCACTCGTGGCATTCACATTACATCGTCGAAATGTGGGCTCAATTCAAGGAGAAATGGCTGAAGTTAAATAGATGAAAAACACGTGAGCTATCTCCAATGATTTATTCTTCTCTGCATGTTTCGTGTCCTCTGTGACCCTTCTTTAGGAGTAATTCTCAGATATAAAATGATTTGACCTTATCACTTCGACGATCAAGTCAAAACTGACATTAATGGAGATGTACCACTCCACTAATCTGATAATATCGATACATTCAAATTTGAACATTGTAAAAAGTTTGGAGTTTTGAAAAATCATTTATGCATATTACATATATTTTAATTATTCGTACTTTCTTTTATTCTGCATTCTTTACCCCCCCCCCCTTCTAATTATCTGTTACTTACATATAAATAGAGAATATTTGGTCTGATGATATCTCAAGCATGTTATACCAGCACATGGAAAATGTACTTAGTTTACGCAGCCATAGCGTGACGGGCGTTTTTAAATTATAGTTGCATTTATACATTGTCTACCATTGCTCTAGATAGTTGGTATTTATTTTTCGGTTGGCTTTACAGACCCTGGAAATTTTAGCCGTCATTAACAACCTCCTTCGCTTCTTTCTATCCTCGGTGTTGGCATTCCAAACTATAACTCCATAGCTTCCTTTTTCACTCTGTCAATCCTTCTCATCTTCGGCTCAGTGTCCACCTCGAGCGTATAGGGCGTGCTGTTTGGGTTTCTTGCCACTTGGCCCCACCCATATTGTAACCTGTTAACTTTCATATCAAGTGAAATCAGCTGTCTTTTTTTCAGATATAATCTCTTTTCTTGTCTTCCATCTCCAGAGTTCTAAGTCAACCTTTGTTTCTAGCCTATCTATGAACCTCCTCGCCCCACACACATACAGGTTTGATAATTAAGTTATAAAACAACCTGAAGTTTCAAGACTCGCGAAAAAAACGCGAGTGGTACTAGTTATTCTGTGTACAATATTAGTAAACTAGTAGTTGATAGAGGTTACTGCATCTCCGATATATTTCAAGCTTTCTACTTTTTGGAAGAATAGAGTCCCTACGTTCAAAGTGTTGGTTACGGACTTCTACCATCTTCTTCATATGTTTTCTTGGTTTACTTGCGGTTTATCAATGAACCAATAAGATACAGCATATCCTCTCTTTTTCTTTGTTCTTTGTTTCTGAGGGCATCTGTATTATCTGTTTAAACGTAGAATTTATGCATATTTCCTACACAGAGACCTCCCATGTAGTACACTTCCATGAAGAATGGAGGTGTACATTCTTCTTGGAAGTGTATTACCTTCTCCAAAGCTAGATTGAGTGGCGTTTCCGACAAATTATCACGTTGTCTCAATCCTGGCTGAACGTACATCGTGAAATACATCGTAATCTTTCCTTGAACCAAAATCCGAAATCGGGAGCAATTGATACTCGCTTGTCAGTCAGACAAGTTTTCCCAGAACCCTAGTTTCATCATTATTTTCTAAAGATACCTTATATCAGCTGCAGCAGCTAATTGGTAAATAAAGTTATAAACTGAATGTTATTTGGTTTGTGCTTAGCATATTTTTGTATTTATTATTACATTGATAATTTTTTAGTTTTAGTCCTTGCGTTCGTTTGTGAATATTGCCCTCTGGATTGAGTTCCTAAATCTCTTAGGAACTCAACATAATTGGGCAGCCACATAATTTGTATTAATTTGTACAATAAAGAGATTTTAACTTAATTCTAGCTTTATTTTATATTTTTCATTTAGTTATGATTTTTTCCAAGACGTATTTAATACTAAAGTACTTCCATATTATATTTGACGATGATATGAGAAGGGCCTCCTTTTTATGCCTATATTCGATAAAGTACTAATAATTTCACACATTAATACTATTGGTATTTTGAAAACGTTTATGCCACAAAAAAAAAAACACCAATTATCTATAATATGAAAGACTGGGATAAGAGATAATGTGAAAGCTTCAGAAATCCGCTAATTCCTCAGCTCCTGTGAGACGAACTTTTTATGTATTCATACTATGATAATGAATACTCGACACAGTGATACAGGGAGAGGTCTTATCCTTATATAGAGAGAATAATTGATATTATACTATATAATTTCTCCCTCTTTCACGGCTTATAGTTAGTTTTCAGTAATAGCCTCTTACTTTCTAGTGTACTCACATACTACTTGCTTCGTGTCACAGGTCGTTACACTCACCTCTTCGCTTTCGAGACTATTCACCGTTAGTATCGAGTAATCGTTCTGTATATGATAACATATCTGATAAAGAATACAAAGAATTGAGGTGAAAACTCTGTAGTCACACTAAAGAAAAGACAGATCTTTCTTAGAGCAACCATAAGAAAAAAAAAGCGGTTATTTCCACATTCAACACTAGAATGAGTTATAGAATTTGAAGCAATAAAAATTTCTCATGTACAGGGTGATCCAGATAGCCGGATCACTTTTTAATCAATTCCTAAACGATTAATGATATCCAAAGTTTGTATAGCACTTTAATTCCGTGACTCGTCGACAGATTAGCTAATATAATAATGTGTCCTCAAAAAAAAAAAACAACCTTTTAATGGCTCAAACAAACCTTCAAAACGCGAGGTTTCTTTTTAAGCCTTAAGTTTAATTTCACTTTAGAAAACAATTAAAATAATAAGAAAGAACTAGGTAAACATTTTTTGAGACTTCAGGTACATCTCGGAATAAAGCGTTTAAAGTTACCCATTTTACTTATTCCACGCTTTTTAAATTCCTACAAATCTTACCGATTAATTAATTAAATCTGAATGACTTTCGGGGGGTGGAGTATATTTTATGTAAAGGTAGAATTCTTTAAGCGCAGCACTCAATTTTCTATAGTGAGCTTCAATGTGTGAGATTTCTATTATGGAATTGTGTTTTTATTTATTTATTAAGCTTTGAAACTATTTTAAATTTTATTACTAAATATAATTTAATTTTTTAATATGTTTATTGCTTTTAATTATATTTGCTATTGTTGTTTTCTGAGGTTTTGTTCAATATTGCACTCTTTGAGTTTTTTTACTATTTCGTTATTTTTTTCTGTTCTATATGTTGCATTTGGAATTCTATTAGTAATTACATTTTTTTCAATGTTTCAATTTGAATGAACATTATCCCATAAGTTGCGAAGCTCTTAGAAATAAAATAAATAAACTGTAAAAAAATCCAGATATTGATTAACTTTTTAATATAAAAAATATGTGTTTACTTGAAGAAAGTAAAATTTGTTTTTGAATCCTCTAATTTGGGGGCACGAATTATTGTTTTTGGCGAGGGCAACAACTTTAACCTTTGCAAGATTTTGTTATCCCTAACTACTTACAAGTTATTTCACTTGTGGCACATTTAGTTTTATTTATTTACTTTTTAATTTTGACATGTTCCTAAACAGATTATTTATTGTATTAATTTAATTTAATTAATATATGACATGACTTCCTTTCAATTAACCTGAAAACAACTCAACCCGGACTAATACGCCAATAGCGTAGTATAGTTAACAAACAATATATGCTAAAGTAACTGGCTAACAACGACTCTACTCGTTACGACGTTTTACAAGCATGAAGATGATGTTTCCTCCCCCTTTTTTTATTAGCAGATTTTTCTTAAGGGAAATCAGCTATTGAGGTTGTACTCATGATGAGATTTTCTTCAAATGCTCATCCAGCCTAGTAGATGACGAAAATGAGGTCCGTTCAAAATTATATATATATTTGTATTTATATATATTATATATATTTGTCTGTCTATAGGGGTCGCAGTTTTTGTCTTATCGTTACTGGATATATAAGCGTTTTAACTAAAGATCAAGCTCGTTAACGACTTAAATCGAACGGGTGGGGGGGGGGGGTTTATAGGCGGGAATTTCGAAAATTCAAAATATCTCCGTTTTTGGATCAAAAAATTGTCGAGAACCAATCATGATTCAAATTTAATTGCCTAAAAATGTTGTTATAAACTAATTATCTATATCATAAATATTAACGGAGATATTTGCATTTTTTTAGTTTTCAGTCTCCATTAAACCCCCACTCCTACTCTTCTCATATTAACAATAAGCAGCTATATCATGATCCACTTTATAGGAATCTTAAATACTAAATATTGTTTTCATTGAACTTTTACTATATTAAGTATATTCAATATACGTTGTGTGATGATGTTAATATTTTGCGTTCTTAACTGGAATGTGATTGTTCGTTCTACACCATACTCGATATTTAACTGTTACATATAATACTAAAGATCACATTAGTTAATGGTTGCAATGGAATCCGGAATAGGAGAGGGGGGGGTTAGAAAAGGGGAATTTGAAAATTCAATATATCTCTGTTACTATGAGTCGGATTGAAACATGTTATACAACCATCGTATTAAACTATAGGTGCTCTACAATTGTTGTTGTGTACATTTTTTCTTAACTCAAATATTAAGCGAGTCATTAGTACTTTCTTGTTTTCAACCTTCAGTAAACTCCCACTACATGTCGAATTTTGAAATAGTAATTGAGAATATATGGTATAATGACATACCATACCAGCACGTGGGAAATCTCCTTAGCCCTTGCTTGACGAACTTTTCTTTTATGATTTTGTTATTGACTACTTTTCTAATTATTGCAAATATTTTATACAGTGTATTTCATTCATATATTTATTTAATTCTACAATAATTCCAAGTTATATTCATTCATTCACTAATTCTGGTTTCATGACACTGGGGCGATCCGGACCTTCCCTATTCTTTTAATTACGTTTCGTGTATTTTATTATTAATGTCTACTTATTTCTAAATTGATTTTATACTTATATAGAATTGGAATGTAGAGTAATTAATTTGTATTTTATGAAAAATAATTATTGTAAATAACCCAATCCACTGCACATAGTATGGAATCATGGGACGTACAAATGGAGACCATTCCATATATATGCTACCACATTTCAGGGATGCTAAACAGAGGGAAAAATAATTAACAAAATAAATAAATTATGCTTTGTCAGAATTTATCCTTAAATTGACATATCGGTTGATTGTTGAATTTCAGTTGTTTCTTTTAGTTGAATTTTTATTTTTGATTATGAAATCATTTTCATTTGAATTGGGAATTGTTGGAGACTTGTCCATCGCCTTTATAACTGTCGATGCAAAGACTATTCGTGTACTTCCTATTCCCACAAATTTTAATTAATATAAATAGAATCAGAAATATTTCTCTCCTTATTTTATCCCGTCCAAAATGTATTTTTAATATAAGTTGTAATTCTCATCAGCAGTTTTTCAATGTGCCCTAATTCCTTGGCACACTTCCCTTGTTACACTACTACTACTACTAGCAAGGAGGGCAAATATGCTCAAATAGTTCTATTGCCCACTAATATTTTCTAGAATGTGACCAAATTTCCTTGCTAAATACGAACACCACATACAATGTATTCTAATTATTCTATGGAACCCCTAACACTTTAAAAATATGGTCAACTTGTCTCATTGAACTAGTGTCACTACTTTTAATGTGTTCAATATGGTGAAATTGTGAGAGTGTGTGTGAAGGGGTTGGGCTGATGGTTTTGTTTGCTAAGGTGAGTTTAAAACTACATTCAGAAAGGAGAAAGTAAAAATATCTTCTTGTTCCATTTACTTTCCACAAAATCCTGCGTCAATTTTTTTTATTTTTTAAAGCGGATTTTACTTCAGCGAAATCTGGTATTCTGGTTATACTAATGATTCGGTTTTCAAAACTTTCTTCAAACTTCTTTCAATGATACGTAGTTGACAATATCCGTCATGCCAAAGATTTCATACGTGCATTAATGGCATATGTTGACCTCACAAGGTGCCGATCAGCACAGGGGACGTATTCATGGACATGAGATGCTTAGCACTAGTAAACAGTAGCTTCAAATAACTGGGGGCTGGGTGAGTTCACAGAACACCGAAACCAAACGTTTATATAGATAGATAGATATTTTATTGGCTTATATTTACAATATGTTGCCAAGAGTCTGGTCAATTAATGTTAGTATGGTTATTAATATATTATAACTTCTTACAATATGTGTAAATAAAATAATAATAATTTCTAAAAATTACAAATGAACATCATATTCATTGGCACGTAATACAATATAAATATTAATCTAAATAAATACTTCAATAGATCATAATTTAATGTAAATGTAGATTAATTCATTCTTTTTAAATGTCTAAAGTTTTCTAACATATCAGATTAACATAACTATTCTCTAAGATTAGTATACCTCTTCTAATAATAAGTATAACTGCATATAATAAATAATGTGCCGATTATTGTTGAATAAGCCCCCCCCATAAAAATAGTAAAATTCTTTCTTTTATATTGTTAACTTTCGCAAACTTTTGATAAGAAACAAAAAATATCATTAACTTTACTTTCATTGTTGTAATCCAAAATGTTTTCCAATGATTGGTATTCTCTTTGAGGCACTATATATTTGACAAAGAACTTTACTCTGTGTGATGTAAAAGCGGGGCAATAGAACAGTAAATGATTCAAGTGTAGGTAAATATATTTTTGGTACCATTTACATGCCTCTCCAGTTTTTATGATTTGAGTCCTGTTTCTATAGAATAATTTTACATTCTCGCTAGAAGAAATCCTTATTTGACTGGTAAGTTTTATTTTATTTATGTTTGTGCGAAACGTTAAATAATTTTCAGGGAGAAAATGGTTAAAACTACAAATACTTCTATATATTCGGCTGTAACTTGAGTTAAGAACTCTATCAACGTCTACGGAATGGAGATGGTTTAATTGTTTCAATGATTGTAATCTTGTTGGCTAGTGAAGTTTGTTGGTCTAAAGATTCGAAAAAATATTCTTCAAAATAAATATTTCCTGCTATAAATTTTACTTGTGACACCCAATTATATTTTATGTCGCTTTTCATATTGTGCAAACTAAGGAGCTTAAGAAAACATTTTTTCGGAAGTCGATGGTCAGGCATTGAGAGCAGTTTAACACAGAAATTAATAATTTTCTTAAATATAACTACATTTAAGTGAGCTCGTCTAGTTTCCAAACGGACTATGTAATTCGGGGTACTTCTTGGCCAAGAATACAAGTACTTTAGGAACCTCAGCTGTACAGATTCCACACGGTCCAGATAATTTGGATAAAGAAGTGTAGATGAGACCATTGAATCAAACAGGGCTATTCTTGCTTCCCAGGAATCACTCTTTCCTCTTCCCAGTATTTCCCTAACCTTTGCACTTGCCGCATTTGATCTCTGACTGAAATGATCAGCAGCTTTAGAAAATCTTCCTGATGAGGAAAAAGGCACTCCAAGGTATGTGTAGGTTTTAGTGTACTCCAGTTCTTTATCCTGCCATTACAGAGGTTTCAGTTTTTTAGTTCGGGGGAATTTGTGGAATACAAGTGTTTTGGACTTCTCCGGATTCAATATGAGTGAGTTTTTGGCCACAGTATGTTTCTAATATTTTAAGTTTTTAAAAACCAAACGTTTATATAACTTTCTTAATATTTGAGCTTGAGAAAACTCCATAGAACTGCAATTGCAGTGTATTGAGTTATTACCTGGCAGCCTTCTAATAACGGAGATATTTGAAATTGTACGTTTTAAATGTCCTGAATAGATAGAAATATTCCTGATCGGAAAGAAAAAGAAAAACGAGAAGAAAAGAGAATTACTAAAAAAAAAAACATCTGAATATAATATATTAATTTTATTGAAAACTATTCATTATTATTAATTAACCTCCACTTTTAGCAGATTTCCCTTAAGGGAAATCAGCTATTGAGGTTGTATTAATTGGGACGGGTTATCTACAGGTTACCACGCTTTTCTAGACAGAGTGGAACTATTTATTATATCTAGTACTGTAATTTAAAATGAACCAGAATAATATTTATCTCAATCACTCTAATGTTAGTAATCCAAGAATAAAGGATGAGGGGGGGGGGAGGCAATGGGCATCATAATGTATTTGCCTGTATTTCATCAGGAAACATTTGTTGAAAACAATAATTTGTATTTAAGCTTCGAATAAGACGTTTCATGATGTACTTGCTTTTGGAAATGTATGATGACTGAAACTGGGGGTTCGCTGATGGCTGTGAAGTAAATAAAGGAAATATCTCTGTTAATAGTCCGGTTATAGAAAATTAAAATGACAAAAATATGGGATATATAAAAGATTTCGATCCAACTCATATTGACCAAGATATTTAAATTTTCTATTCCTGCTTAGGAGGTGAATAGCTTTCCTTCTAACTTCGTAATGTATTTTAGTAACTACTGGTAGGGCTATCTAAGTTGAGTCTCAGTATTTTAGTTATTGTTCAAATTTTATTTGTTTTTTAGAAAGTGTCTATTCACATACTCACTCCAATATTTTATATATATTTATACCCTATACGAATGTTTGTGCACTGAAATTTAACTAGTTATTTAAGCATACCTCTTTTAATATTAACTGCGATTTTGCTTGTTGAGATGAGCTTTTAATATATTTATACACACACACACACACACACACACACACACACACACACACACACACACACACACACACACACACACACACACACATACACACACAGGCACATGCGTAAATTTCAATGGACCTCATTTTCGTCATATCCTGGGTAGGATAGATGATCATTTGAGGAAATATTTTGAAAATCGCGTCATGAGTACAACCTCAATAGCTGATTTCCCTGAACGGAAATCTACTGAAAGACGAGCATGTTGCAGTCATGTGTGCGAAAATGTAACACTGAAAAAACGGTATACACGCATTGTGTAGTAATGGAATGAACTCACTTCTGAGATTACCTTTAAGTCTCGATCAAGTTAGGCGCACATTGTGAACAGGAATGATTCTGAAATGTTTTGAGCATGAGGAAATTAAAAATGATGTAAGCCAAACTATTGGACTTGAAAATGAAACTGAGGAATTAGTTGTGAATAAGCCAATAAATGTCGATGAGATGAAATAAAAGGTAGAACCAATAAGGGAATGTGATTAGACGAATATTACTATTATACTAGCAATAAGTACTCTGCTATAATAATAATGAATTATATTGTTATAATATAATATTATTACAATGGGATTATTATGAACTAGAACACCCAAAGTAACTGAGAAAGTAACAATTCTTTCAGGATAAAAATAGAAAGAAAATTACTTTTATCTTGATGATGTTGTTATTTGCGATTTTAATAATTAAATCCAAAATCAAACACGGACTAACAGTTAACTAGATTCTTGATGAATATCAGAATCCAATCTGCAGACACTAGTTACAGTTCTCAGAGAAAATAGAGTAAATGTCTGAGAGAAAAGCTTTAGCCCCATTTAAACTGTATGCTATTTTGTGCAGTAAATAATTGCTAGAAATTTTATTTTTCCTAGCTCGTTCTCTTACAAATCCTTGAAATATGAGAAGCCAAGCGAAGGCCTGTTGTTATTTTCTCCATACTAAATACCCGTCCATTCAGATTTTATTTCATTCAAAGCAGTGTGTTCTATGCTAATCCTAGTTGTTTTTCAAAGGCAGACCGCGACTGACGAGTAGATTTCTATTCTATCAATGATTGCCTCCTTCGAGAACCGGAAGCCGACCGGCCCTCCCAGTATTGCATGCTCCGGATTCAGGAAATGTGAGTCGATGAGGAAGTGCACTCATGATCATTAACCTAACCTATCATGTATGTTTTATTATTGTGTTATGTAAATCCGTCCGGCTGCTCATTAATATTCGTTTCATAATACACATTCCCCTTTATGGGTTTTATGTGCGTTCAGTATTTTGAATATATATTTTAAATTTACAACTAGATTTCTAGTTCCGAGCGGCTCAGTGTTATCATTTTATTATTAATTCAACGATTTCTCTCTTTTAAAAAGAGACTTACTTTCCACATCTCAGAATCTTTGCTTTTCATATCCTGGAACTTAATATTTGTAGATTTCCCTTTTATATATATACCGTTACCGCTCTAGATGTCGCAATTTTTGTTTAAGCGATACTAAACTCGACCTAGATGCGTTAATTGCAAAATTGAAGATCTGAGATGTAAAAGGGAAATTAATTTCGAAAATGTGAAATACCTCCGTTATTATTAGTCGGATTGAAAGGTTTTATAGAACCAATCTTATTGTAAATTTAATTGTCTCTAACTGTTGATATATACATATTTTCTCTATCTTGAAAGTTAAACTAGATATTTGGATGTTTTAGTTTTCAGCCTTCAGTAAATCCTCCTTATTTGTCATCGCGCGTTAAGAATAATCCAATATATCATGAACAGATTATTTCAACTCGAAATACCAAATATTGTGTGATGACCCACCCTGTCTTTTCTCTTTGATTACTAAGATTAATTAGTTTTCTATTTTCTGTTGGAAGACTATGTAATAGTTTATGGCCTAATGATGTGGTCCAGAATATTGGTTATTTTATTACAAATAAATAAAATTAGGAATAAAAAAGGTAAATTGGCATTTAAAATTGCCACAGCCAAACAAATGAATCACTTAAGAATAATAAATATATATGACACCTAAACCATCTTTACCTTTATTTACCAGATTTATTTTATATTTTTTAACACTTCGGCATAATTGGTATTTCAGTCCCTCATGTCTATTTTAAAATTAACTACATTCTCCAGGTCTTTGGATATGTACATAGTTCCGGAATTATTCTCTTACCAGACTTTGGTTCCTCGAGAAATACTCGTAAATTGTCCAATCCAAAATTGTGTTCTACAACATTACAGTGTTGTAACAAAACAGTTTTATTCATATTTTTGACTTTGTTCTTTTTTACATCAATCTGCTGTTCATAATTTATTTCTTCTAGATACTGTCTTCTTTCCCAATGTAATTTTCCGTGCAATCCAGACAACTGATTCCAGAAAACACATTTGACTCATTTTTTAATTAAATTTTGTCTTTTAAATATGCATTTGTGACCTTTATTTGTTTCTAGTTTGAAATGCAAAGGTTAAATTATTCACATCATTCTCCTCAAAAGAGCTTTTTGTGTTGAATGACAACCATTGCACATCGGTACATTCGACATATTTTATTTTTCTATCACTTCTTTCTTATTCTGTTCCATGTTCTGGAATATCTTCCAGGCCGAAGATCTTTTGAAAGAGTATGATGTTAATAATTTAACCTTTACTTTTCAAACCAGAAGAAAAATAAAGGTCATGAGCCCGAGTAAAGCAATAAATAAAGTGAGAGATATGTGATTTACATCGATACCAACCCGTTTGGTTTGGACGTTATCGTTGTGCATGAAAAGTATGGAAGAAGCTAATGGAATATGCAATTATAAACTTGCGGTCCTATTGCTTTTACTAATGAAATAAGTATATCCTTACAAATGGCCACGAAGTAAAACGCCACACTATAATCTTTCATTGCTCTTTGTCTTTTAACAATCTACATGTTTTGGCGTGTTCTATAATATCTTCATTATCCTTAAAACTACTAGTTATAAGGAAGGAACATTAACATAGTTACATTAAGTAGATCTACTATTATTAAACCATGCGACTTTTACTTTCTGACCAACATCTATTCCATTTATATAGATTCTATATTACATATTTCTATTATGTTATTCGTCCCCACATTTTCTGAATTGTTGGAAAATATGTTGGATGTTCTCTGAAAGCTGTTTCTTCATTGCGCTTTTGGGGAGAGAGGTTATGCCTTAAATTGCATTGAGATACAGTGAAATATGTTGTCTGCATTCAAATGGCTCATCAGGCACATTATTGCTGCCCCAGATCCTTCTTATTTACAAACGGAGGAAACCATCAAGGCACAATGTTTAAGGAAGAGCAGCAATAGGAGTCGTGACCGCACTAAATTATTCTAGAGTAATGGGAACTGAAGTTGACTGTTTGTATTTCCGTATTGCCGGAGTCTGGCCAGAGGTTGGGTAATCGCCAAGAATAGGAGGAGCACGTCCTGGACGGTCTATGGCGACCGAGATTAGCATTACATTCGCCACACGTAATACAAGCATTAGGATACTAGAGAAAACTATTCTAATTGCATTGGTCATCTCTATTTTATTCATAACCACTTGCAGGGAAATTGTCTTTGCTATTGACTAATGCATAACGTAATGTTTCTGAGAGGAAGTGCGTAAATGAGCAGAAAAGATATGGTTTCGATTGGAAATTTGATGATTACTATTAACATTAAATTTTTTTAGGTATAAGACCTGCTCTCCCCCCCCCCCTACTCTAATGGTTACTTAATTCCGCCATTCCGTAGCATAATGCTCAAGAGCCCAACCAAATCTTTAACATTTTTACTAAGAAAACGAATATAGTTAGATTTATCCTAAATCGTTTTTTGAAATCTTTGCAAATAGCTTGGAGGAAGGTTTTTTACAGGACTTTATCTAAATGAGAAAAGCGACAAACGGTCCTAAAACGTATTCTGTTTTCCATATAACTTAATTTTCTCGTTAGACAAAAATGTATGAGTGAAAATTTTTAGACCATAACGTTTTCAACAAGACTGGTTACATGGCATTGTTCGATCCCAATCAGCATGACGAATATATTTAGACATTTTCAGCTAACGGTCAAACAAATATTAAGGACCTCATTTTGGGCATCTCTAGGTTAGGGTCGGTGGATATTGGACGAATTTATATTATGAGTACAACCACAATAGCTGAGTTTTATACGAAAGAATTGTATATAACAACATATGGTATTTTTGATCTGATATTTTGAAATTTGGATTCCCCTCTTTTCCGGTTTTAGCTATTAACGAACTTTAGCTTTATTTTAACATGAAACGCTTAAATATTGTATCTGTCACAAAAAAAAAATTGATGCTGCTAGAGCGATAACTATACTATTAAATGGTTTTACTAAAAATGAGGGGACGTGTAAGGTAAAAAGATTTCTCGCATGCTGGAAGACAGAAAGATGAGGTCATCTCATATTCTATTCTCAAAACCTTCTCTGGTTCACAAAAAAAGACACAATTTTGAGTTAGTCATGGTATATTTGATGATATTATAGCTTAATGGGAGTGAACTAATGATTGAAATATACTGTGATTGGCTGTGAAGCCAAGTTCATTTGACACAAGTACTTTTTCCAAAGTAAATTTGACAAACGTCTTTAGACAAAAAGTCTTTTGAACAAATATGTTTAAAACAAGAAAGTTTGCCTTAATTTCAATCGTTCTAGCGCTCCTTTGCGCTGCTGAGCTACCGTAAGTACGAAAACGAGCAACCCACCAACCGAAACAAGTCAATCGGTGTATAACTGTGTAAAGTTAAGTTTCGAAATCCCACTTTCAGTAATGATACGTTTGGGCTACTTCGTTTCGATCTTTCGGATCTCTTCAGATAGGCGTGTGCTAAACATGAGCTTTTCGCTCCTGGACAAAGTTGAGTTATACGGAAAGTTTAAGACTGTGGGACAAACAGTTCGTATGATAAATGGATGAAAGTCCAAAACATCGTGTAGTCTAGAGTATAGAAATATACTTTGAAGTCGGTTAATATCCGGTTGAAACACACAGACACACACACACACACAAATGTAGAAATTCATTCAACAAGATTGATTGATTATATAACAAGTTTAGACGCGACGCATGATAAAGGAGATGCAATTTGCATTTTGGCATGAGTACCGATTATCCCGATGGGGTAATATAGTAACTACCGTCAATTAGTAAGACGTTTGAAAAGTTAATGTTATGTGAGAAAACAAGAAGTTATAGAGCACCATGTTCCCTGAGCCGAGATCCTTAACTGGCTTCAGACTGGAACAAGTAATTAGTGTGAATAAAACTTGTTTATCTAAGAAAGCTGATTGCAAGGTTGAAGCGTGTATCCTTCCGGATTGGGATACACCTGTCACTTTCTCGCTTCATGTCTTAAACAGTTATTATGGCTAGATTGAGTTATTCATGCTGGGAAAGAAACCTCGAATGAAGGAAGCAATTAAATTAATAATTTCCTTTTTTTTATTACAAACGGAACAATTTAATTAAATTAAATGTTCAAACGTAACGAAAACAATTAAAACTTTAACAAAACTAAGTCGGACAGTAGAATACGGATTTTAAAGGATCCATGTTGCATGAAAATTTACTCTCTTGTTGGTCACTTTAGCACAACTGGTCACGTTGATAAATTATAATGTCAAAAGTTTATTTCATTTTAAATAGTTAAAGCAGATATTTAATGTTTACTGTTTTAACATTTAAAACAATATGCAGATAATATACTTATTGGGCCTAATGATTTTTAACTAGCGTACTGGAGAAGGTTGTAATAGTCTTGACGAATTTATGAACTAGGTGAGGTCTTACAACATCTAAACACCTACCAATACAACTATTTGAGAATTTTTTCATATTTAATGAAATCACGTTCTAGAGTACTGAATGTACCGGTTTTCCGTCCATCTCGTATCACATACTTCACCTTGTATCTGTTACTGAATGCTTATGATAATAATAAATATTTCACAGTAATGAGTGTAATATCTGTTCCATGTTTTTCATCATTTTTTAACGTAGTTTTGTTCTTACATAATAGAAGTAGTTAGGGTTTGTTTTATGACTAGCGAACAATTTAAAAAAGAAATAAGTTCCTCCAACGTGAATACCATGGCCCTTAACGTAAATACCTGTTTTCAAACCATCTTTATAAGAACAAAAATAAAGTAGTCTTGTTAATTCATTCCACATATTATTGAAATTTCATACACACACGCACGCGCACATACACACACATACTGCGGTTGCAATTTATATCGTTGCCAAACTAGATATTGTAGCGATTAATATAAAAATAATGATCAAATTCGTGAACAAGGAATATTGTTTGAAAATTAATTTTCTACACTGTGGTTCTGTACAATTTTTAACTAAGTCTAATATTAACTAAGATATTTACATTTTCACTTTCATGAACGAAGTATGGATGAAGAGACTGATTTGGCAGGATAATGACTGGTTCGATGCCTTGTTGGAGAAAAAAGGTGCCATTGATTTCAGAATTACGAGGGGTTCAAATAGGCCGTGTGAGATGGGGGCGTTGCTATCAGTAAACTTGATAAACGTCGTGGGTTCGATTCTCTAGAGAGCATTAGATAGTAAAGGGCGTAACCTGTAGATAAGCATTCCCAATTTGCCATAGTTGCATAATGTAATAAATAAATTTATAACTTAATTAGGATGCAGATACGCGGACTGAAATATGAGTCTCACACACACAAAAAAAAAGCCTTTCATGCACATCCTATCAAAAGTTCGGGGAATATTGTAGGAAGACCCGTAAGTGTCGAGGATGCGGATGCTGGGCAACTTTTTTAGTAAGCGTTGGGAGCAAAAATTCATCAGGTGGTCAGGAGTTATATAATACCATTTGGCTTTACACAAAGGAAGTTTTCCAATATCATTGATGCTATTGGAAATAAGATAATCACGACTGATCGGGAAATGGGAGTGTAGCAGGCTTAATGGGTGTATGATTCAGGATTATGGCATGATAATAGTAGAACCCTGTATAAAAATATTAAAAGAATCGTAAGTCCTCAGAAAGAGGGAGGAGATTGAGACATCTGGAGTTCTAGGACGCGTTTTGTTGCTAGGGAGCCGTCGCTGGTGTCGATATGGTGGATGTAGTGGGCTTTTCTGTCTGGTTCAAGTGAATTTATTGTAGAAAGTTTGATTGAAAAAACTTTTTTTTTTTTTTATTTTATACAGAAAAAGCAGTCTGAGTATATGATTTCCATACAAATGTGTTTACCTTTAAATTCACAATTTAAAAACATTCTTGGGGCTTAGGTTAGCCATGCGAGTTGTTCTTTATATCTTTCGGTCGACCTATAGTTGTGAGCGGGCAATAAGAATTAATTTAGTGACGAACCCATTAAATAAAATCTTAAGTCCTTAAGTTATGGTGGTTATTTGAAGACAACCCGTCCCAAAAATTATTATTATTTATTAACGCCGACTTTTTGCTACTATGGCTAATAGGGACGGGCTATCTACACAGTTTACCAATCTTTACAAGCAAAGAAGGGACTAAGAATTTTATTTAATGAGTACGTGACTCTAGGTGAACCATGTGATGTTAAGGCCATCGCTTTAACTCACAGGGCTAACTTGAGCCCCCACCTCAATTAGCCGTTGTAGCACAAAGTGGTCGTTAATAAATAAATATCTTAAGGTTATATAAACATATGATAAATGAGCTTTTATAGAGAAGATATAATCAACACTCAAAACCAAAGAGTAGTCCCAAACCTCTCACAAAGGATAATCTGAAGATTCTTTGCTCTCTTTCTCCCTCTTGGGTTGGCCTTCATCTTCTGTTTCCTTTCTTGACCTCAGCTGGTCTCTGTGTCCTCCTTGTCTCCCTGCGGCCGAGGAGCCTTATAGGAGTGCACTTTTTCGAGGACTCTATCTCCTGGTTCAAACTCTCGAGTCTCGTTCCTCCAGCCGTGGCACACTTAATTTGGCTAGTGGATATGAAATGGTGTATGGTACTGGAAGGATAAAGTGACAAATTTTAAGGTTTAAATGCAAATTCGTGCAGAAAGAAAAAAAAAAAGGATTTGGGTTGTACGGAATTAAAGAAGGTCCTTTTTTTAACCAAGGTACTACTAACATACTTAATACGGCCAAGATAGAAGGAAATATTAAATTAGGACCAATGATTATCTGTGCAAACTAGCTTTCTTTTTAAACTTATTCACAAGAGAAAGAATTAATACTTTCATAATGAGCGTAGTAATAAATTTCCAATTGCTCCTAGTGCTCGGAAAACCTCCAATACTCTATTCATTATTTTGTTTCAGTGGTTCGTTAATTTTGTGCATGGAAAGTACTTCAAGGTAAAAGTAATTCTCCACACAGTTGCGCAACTCTCAGTGGTAAGTCTATTTGATCATTGTAAATAATTTCTTTCCAAATGACAAAACGTTTTTGACTGGCATAATAACAGTTCTGAGAGTCGTATGTCACCAGTAGAAAGTGTTTGTAAAAGTTTCTTTGCACAGTTGAATACTTTTACTTTTTTCTTTGATTTTGAGGAATCATTGAATTACTAAACTCTCGTTATTGATAAAATTTTGCCCCAAGGTATAACACAAATATGTTATTTTAAAGTAATATATACATGCATTAAATAGCCATTTTCCTGAGAAATGCAAGGTATAATCAAATAGAACCAGTATTTGAAGAGTAACTGCAATTCAAGTTCGCTGTCAACGAAAATATTATTTAGTGCAACGTAAAAGGAAATCCCACCCTGGCTAGAAAAGGGTGGTAACCTGTGATAACCCGTCCCAATTAGCCTGAGTTGCAAAAAGTGGACGTTAATAAATAATAATAATAAGAAGAAACCAAGAACATTGAACGATAATTTTAAATTAAAAAAAAACAAAAAAACATTACGATGTGTCTATGCAAATAATCAGATTTTCCACGTCCTGGGATTACTCACATCTGGTGCCATCTCAAAGTTTAAGTAGGTTATTAGATGATTAGTGACGCAATAGTATAAAATAAAAAGAAAATTGCACGACTAGAAAGAAGTTTACCAAATGCTGAAATTGAAAAACGAAATAATACAGATTTACTTGCATTGCACTACAGAATTTGAAGTACCTGGGCCTCTGACTCCACCATGGTATGGTTGATGCCCAACCACCGCTAGTCTTCCTCCATCTTCTTGGATAGTATATTTATTTTGAGTTCTAAGTAGACAGTAGGGTTAAGAGGGCCACTCAGAGGGCGAGGTAAAACAGCACTGATAATTGGTGATAATGGATCTCCTTCATTTAGACGTCAATAACCTCAGCCCCCCCCCTATCACTCACAAATTTGTTATAGTTGTCATTTGCGGCTTATCTCCAGCGGTATCTTTATTGTGGTGGTCCACGATATTTCGCCGGTCTTCCAACCGTCTTCTTCTGGTGGTCATGTTTGGGGCGTGCTTGTGGCAGCTCTTAATGATGGGTCTGTCAAGTCGCGGTCCGTATATGTGTTATCCCACTAGGGCCAACACACTAATGACAACGCGGGAGATATGCCGCAAACGACAACTATAATAAGTTCCCAGCGACGGAATTTAAAACAACGCACAAATTTGTGTTATACAGAAAGATATTTCCAGAGACATCTGATAAGCTCCCTTGGTATCCCCAAGGAGCGTATTGTCTCAAGCAATTTTAACCTCTCTAGCTATCGGGATGTACAAAGAAATGGTGCAAGTCAAAAGCTTATTCTAAGATCTGTATAATGGCTAAAAGTGTATATAATCTACTGTCAAGGATCCTGGGTGAATACCATTTTGGCACACTACCAATACCTTCTGACAGACGACAACACAGAGTACCATATAAGCCGTGGACGTTTATCGCAGTTCGATTTAATATCACAATATCTTTAAACTCTTATCCAATTTAATAAGTAGTTTTTCATATATAGTTCAAATATAATATATATATTATAATAAACATTATGCCAGCTAGGTCGACTATCAGTCTCAATTAAGTCAAGCTCTTTGGATACAGCTTATTGATTACAATTATTTAATCATATTCTAGTCTTAGTTTCCCAAGTGATTCAAATGTACTTCTGAGATGCATTTAGTCAAAATCTTTTTACGCCCAAAAAGCAATATTTTGATGGCAGGACAAGTAGTTCATTTATATTTTAGAAAGGGATAATTCTTTGATACAAAATAAATTATGCAGAAATTAAAAGTATTAAATAGATTAGCAGGACATAGCTTGCCGTCCCACAAATCTGAATATATCCTTTTCACTTTTTTGTCAAGTTTAAATTTCATGTTCTTATTTACACTTTTAGTATGTATATTATTATATAAAAATTGTTAAATGTTTTGACAAAATGCACGTATAATGCAAATATGCATGGGATGTGTAAAAAATAAAATCCCTCCAAATAGGGTTACTAAGTAGAGAAAAAAAAAAATTATTACTAAAAGTAGTCGACTCTCGCTAACACGAACCTCGATAACACGAAATACTCGATATCACAAATTATTTTTAATCCCCTTGGAAAAACCTGTCTAACACGAAGAAATTACCATACGTAACACGAACTAATTTTCCGGTTGAAGAGCGTCTTCTGTCGAAGAACACGAGGATAAAGAACCAGCAGACGTCACATCTAAAGAAGCCAAAGCTGCAGTACGTACTCTAAGTATGTTTTTAGAAAAAAAACAGTGATGTACCAGACAGTGTGTCAAATCTTCAAATGTTTCAATCGAGAATATGATTGACAAACGTGTTGCTAACAGTCTTAAACAGAAGAAGATAACGGACTATTTCAACAGCAGCGGGATTGCAGTAATATGGTCGGTACTGTTACTTTGTTTTACACGATATTTATTAGGTTTACTGTAAGTATTTTTTATTATACTCTACCAAGTTAAATGTTTAATTTTGAAGCTGTAAGAGATACAGCAACGTTTTTTTTATTTTAATCAACATTATGACTGATAGTGTTTTTCAGTTTTAAGCAAAGGAAGATTAAGGACTTATTAATCAGTGGAATTAATATTATATTTTCTGTGTTCTGTGATTTACCAGTTTTTTTTTAATTATGTATATATACATATTTTAATTCATTTAAATATTCGTAAAATATTAAGATTATGTAGATTTGTAGAATATGTAGGGAATAAATCACAGTACATTTTTTTACCTCTGTAACACGAATTTTTATTTAGTTCACCTCTATAACTCGAACTATGCCTAAGACAAACTATAGATATCACGAACAAAAATGGCAGTCCGGTGAAATTTCGTGATAGAGAGAGTCAACTGTATTTGTGAACACTAAATCCAGACATGTTTTGACAAACCTGCATATAGTCCACTGATATTCTGCGAAAAGAAAACCGAAGTTGTTATGTAAGACCCATCAAAAGAAAAACCAAGAATAATCTAGTATCTGAAAATTTCTGTCAGGGTGTTTTTGTATTTAGAGCTTAGCGTTAGTTTTTCCTAATGCACTAGGCCTCTGGTGATGAAGATTATCTTCGAATTTACTTTACTGGAATGACAAACGGTTTTCGATCCTATGATAATGTATACATTTCTCCTCTACATGGATGATATTTTCTCTCACTTAGAAACCCACAGACAATTAATGTAAGTGCGAATAGAGTCCGGTCTGGAGGAACTAACCTTGATTATGATCTCTCTCCACAAGTGCATCTGCAATATGAATTCTTCCTCGATGCAAATTGCTGCATATGATAATTCATTCGTAATTTACCGCCAACCACATTCGGAAGCCTAATGCATAATGACCTAGACTGACATTACCTAATTGAAATATAAGGAATTCACATGTGATTATAGCGGTGAAAGTGAGTTGTTAATTAATCTATCTGTATGATTTATAAACTCAACTAATAAGACCTTACGACTCATAATTATGAATTACTCATTTCTGGACTTGGTTCCTCCTCGTTTTTTGATGCTCTCTTAATAGATAACCATCAATAATTAGATTCTAACCTCTCTCCATGACTTCCTACATAGCAAATCTCTGTTTAATCCGATTCCACCATTGTATGTGTCCAATTGGCAAAGAGCTGAGCATCCTTATAATTTATATATACCTTACGAATATACCTTACGAACAGTTGTCAATACATATGATTAGCTATTGGTGTAGGCAGTACATTGCTTGAAGCGACGGGTATAAAATGCTATTAATTATGGTTCGAATTCCGTTACCTTCGTAACATTCCTGATGAAGTGATATATGCTATTCACCCTTGGGCTATCCAAGAAAAAAATGCACTTATTTTACTTTACCTCTAGTATATGTACGATCGTGGATACGTGTCTTCAATACGTTTGCACCTTTTCATTAAAAAAAGAATAAAAATCTGATTTGGGAACCACGTGGCTTTCTTGTAGTCCTATTACAGAAAAGTACAAGAGAGTCTTTAAAGAAATAGAGTGGCGAGTTCGATTCCTGCCGTTACCCCCCAAATTTCCAATTAGTCATAGTAGCAAAAAAGTATAAAATAAAATAAAATGTTTCGCACCACTTCCTTTACATTTTTTTAATTTGAAAGTGATATACGATATCTCTGTCTTAATGAATAAACAAAATATCGTAGACCATTTTTTATAGACCTTTTCTTAGTATACGTAAGATCCGGCTCAATTTTTTGTACATCTATTATGCATGCAGAAATTTGCAACTTTTTACTTTCACAATCATTTAAACTCACCTACCATCCAATGAATTTTGATAGTACAACAGTCCTGAACATGAAATTTCAACAATATAACCCTAGTCGTTTAAGAGTTATGCTAGATAATGCGAACGTACGCACAGTGGTCACTCCCAAAATAGTCAAAACGAGTTCACGGAGCGTCAAAATGGATAATTCTGTATAAATCTGAAAACCAAAAATGTCCGTAATTACGACACAAGTTAAATAAAAGAATAAAATTTAAGCATTAAATATTTTTGACATATGACATTTTCTGTATTAAATACAGTTCCTATTCTAGGAGCTAAAGGCATTTTCCATTGACCATGTTCTTGCTCCAAAAGCTTTGTTATTTTTTCCTTTATTTACCACTGGGCCAGAAAAAAGGACTGTATCAATCCTAGGAGGTAAATATAAGTGTGGCAAGAAAGAGGATCGAAGGAAGCTGAATGAATTTGAAGAGGTCGCTTTTGTACATGCTGGAATATTTATGCTTACAATAAAAAAACCCGAGACCCAGGGGCTGCGTTAACTAAACAGTTTTCCCACGTACGTCAAGTATTTGCATTTACATCAAAACGTAAAAGTTCATATGGGGCTCAGGTTAGCCATGTGAGTTAAAGCGTTGACCTTAATCTCACATGGTAAACCTAGAGTGGCGAGTTCGATACTCGCCTGGGCAAAGGAAATTATTTAGTGACGAAATTCATTAAATGACATCCTAAGTCCCACCCTGGCTAGAAAAAGGGTGGTAACCTGTAGATATCCTGTCCCAATAGGCCTGAGCTGCAAAAAGTGGACGTTAATAAATAATAATAATAATAAAAGTTCAATGAGAACAATATTTGGTATTTAAGCTTCAAATAAAGTGTTCATAATACAATAACTTGAGTAGAATGGGGTTTTCTGGATGCCGAAAACTAACAAATGCAAATATCAGGGTTAATAATCTAGATAGAGAAAAAACGTATATAACAACATACATATATTATAGAACATTTGCATTTTTCGACCCGAAACATAATAAAGGAGATATTAAGAATTTTCGAAATTCCCTCCTCTACCCCCCCCCCCCCACTCGATTTTAGTCATTGACAAACTAGATCTTCTTTTTAACATAAAACGTTTAAATATCGAGTTTGCTAACGATCAATGAAAATTGCGACCGCTAGAGCGATAACAGACAAATATATAATATAACCTGTATAGAATATATATATATATATATCCTACTTGTAAAGTAAAACACCGTCAAGACAATTGGACTGTTGAGGAAAACCCTATTTTAAAAATACAATACACAATTAAGAAACACATACTGAAAAAGTGTTTTACTGTATGCATTAATTAAAACTCCACTGCCGATAATTTAGTTATTTAATTCATTATTGAAAACCAACATTTGTTTTTTTTTTTGTTTTCTTCTGCTGTAAATTATTTTATTTTGCAAATAATTTATTCATTGTATTAAAAAAAAATGTTGTTATCTATCTAGCACATGTTATGTACAAATGGATATCCAGGACGTGTGACAAACAAGGAAGTATATATATATATATATATATATATATATATATATATGGTGCTGTTGTTTTTTGGAGTCTTGGTCATGTAAACAAAGAAACAACAGTGATGTACAATAGCTTTTAAGTATCTTTAGTCTCGCCCTGAAGAAGAGAAAATAAATATTTTCGAAATATTGAAATGAACTAAGATTTTTTCACCAACACTGACCAAGACTCCAAAAAACAACAACATATATATAGTTTTTAACTGACCTCATTTTCATCATTTCCATGGTACGGGCATTTGAGGAAATATTTCAAAAATCGCATGATGAGTACGACCTAAATAGCTAATTTCTGTTAATGGAAATCTGCTAATATATTATTTTGTAACCATGGGATTTTGTTAATGTTTTACTATATTAATTTTTACTAGGTATCTACGGGTATTATAAATATATGTGTGCGTGTTTCTCCGCCTCGAAGACAAACATAATGAGATAAACAAAGGTAGATAAACATTTCTAAAAGGAGAACGTAAAGTAGGTGAGACTGGCTGTCATATAAACTCACTAAACAAATATCTAGTGAAGGTAAATGTAGTTACGTGCAAGTGATTTACTTATCTGACCACAGACATAGCTCAAAGAGTGGTTGTGGTATCTTCGAACGATATAAGATGCGTTAAGGAGTGAAAGGTTGGGTATTACGCCAGTGGGAGATGAGAACTGATGTGGGCTACTTGTAGCCAGCCCGTTGGGTGATTATATCGTTATGTCTGCTCTTCCCCAGAATGGCTTCCTTGTTTGTGGCTTGGATTGCTGGAACTCGGAGTAGGTCAGTGCGTCTTGGTTCGTTGCGTATAATAGTGGATCCCAACATGCGAGATGTTAACTATTTTGGTGCAAGTTATTTCGTATACATACGAGTATAAAGGTGTTCAAAAAGAAGCTAAATTACCAGGTTGTAAAAATAAAATGAATTTGTTCCAAAAGAATCGATATAAAAAAAAATACTTACTCCTTGATACTATGCATTATCATATATATTATTAGTTTGATATATGTATATATGTGATATCTACAGGATACACCTGGTAATAGATCCCGTGAACAGATAAACCAGATTTTCATGGGAACGAACAAGGGTATAAGAGCGTAAAAAAGGCATACACTAGTTTCCAAATTCCTTCTGCGTCAAACCACCAAGCAATAAAGGCATCATGGGGAAGATTCCATACACACCATCAAAGGTATGAGTAGAGAAAACTGTATTTAAGACCAGCGTGGTCAGATATCCATTCGTAGACTGTAGCCTCCAATAAGTTAATTAGTGATAGGAAAGAACCAATATGAGCATGCATACTAGAACTCAAATCTAATAAAACTTTAATCTAGTAGTAAAAAGTTAGGAGGGAAAACTGTAACACTACGCAAAAGCACTGTAATTATTATAGATAGTCCCTACATGAGTTCTGAATTCATGAACCGCTGTAGTTTACATTAAAAATAAACTTTCATTTAGCTACTAAATGTTACCCTTTTCTGTCTCACATTGAGTATCCACGAAGTCATTTCGTCAAAATTATGTAAACGATGCGAATTTAAGGAAGTCGAATGATGGAAATATGACACTTAAAATACTATAAGTCCAAAGTGCCACTTATGTCAGAATGACATTCCAAAGATCAAGGCAAGAATTGATTGAACATTCCACTGATATTTTTATTTATAAGGTCAATTTTCTACCTCTTATCATGTATTCGTGAATTAATTAGCTGAAATATTATTATTGTGTTACTGGACATATTATGTTCATGAAAATGTGATTTAAACTTATGCTTAAATTAACATTTCAATTATTTAGGCAAGATTTAAGTTTACGCAGGATGTACTGTTTTCGTTGATATTTCAATATCCAGTACGATTTAAAATATGATTTAACTTAACAGTTTTATTATTATTATTTTTAAGAAGGCTTTACTAAGATTAAGTTCATTTTAAACATAAAAATATCAATAGAGTAAGAGACAAATATTTTCAAGATTCGTTCAATATGCACACATAAAAGATGCTTTATTTACAAATCTGTCCTAAACATCAATAAAGGAAACGTATTGATAACTTTACTTTCTAATTTAAGTAGTTAAGGTACAATTATAGTCGCAGTTTTGTTATTTAATTTATGGTTAACAGTGCGGAGAAAAAAATTATTTTGTTAATAATTTTGAATCATCAAATTAAGGAAAAAAAATCAGAAATAAGTAGGTAGGTTTTTACAAATATAATGAACTTTTAGTTTTAAAATTTATAAAGAGAATGATGGGGTCTTATATGGTGGCCTTGAAGTGAATAACTATGGCTCTGAACTAACTTAAGCAAATATATGAGCCTTTACATATATATCCTAAACCACCTCAGAATATTGCGTTAACCTCGAGGACCTATATCGTTTCCTTTTGATAACCTGGTTACCTACTTCAGTACTAAATATTGTATAATATTGTGTGAAAAATGCTTGATGGTGGATGTACCATCTGAATCTTATATTCCGGACTACCCTCGTGCTCTCACAACTTATTTCTATCCCGTTGCACGCTAGCATACACGTAAACAAGAAGGTAACGACAGAAATTATGCAATTTCAGGGAGCAATTCTATTTCTCGGACCAAAAATTTGTCGTGATCTGCCCGGAGGCTACGACTGTCCACATCACGATCTCCAGTCACCAGCTGTGTCGAAACTCCATGGACTTATTAACGTCACGTTTAGAAAGGTACGTCGCCGGCAAGCAAACCTGCTTCCAAGCATAATACCGCCCTGCCCGTTCCCGGGCTTTTCACGGCTGTTATTCTTCTCAGCTGAGCGTAGTTTGAACTAACCCTAATGAGCTATCGTATGTGCCTCAGGACCAGGAATAGACTTACCTAACACCAAGTACAAGTACTATCACCACTTCTGGCAATACATGGCTTGAGGTGCACTATCACTGCGGAAATGAAGGCTGACCCAGATAAACACAGTGACCCACACAAAACTGTTACCGATAGAATGTAACCGAGAGTATCCATTTCCCAACCTAGGACTAATCTATGTACTTAGACCCATTGATCCTGTAATGATTATACTTTACACTGATCGAGCTTGTTAGCGCTCATTTCTCAACACAAACATCAAGCCATTCTTCTTCTATAGATCCTTTCACGAGCGATAAACAACCGGACATTATCGGTAATGGTTGTTGTTCCTGAAAGATGAAAAGACCATTCGAAGTGGTTGGCCAAGTAACTTGAGTTTTTCAACTCACTATGATTAATCTCGCAAACCCGTTCACGAATAATTACAGAACCTTTAAAACTCTTTGTGCCATTATTTTTCTAGACAAGTAATATATTGCACATTGAGATATCTGGAATACAATATATGAATATATTTTATGTTTACACACCATTCTTTAAAGGCCCTAGACACAAACTGATTTCATTCTGATTACACTTTGAAAAAGGGTTCGTCTCAACTGTGGATTTGGGAGCTTCCTTCAGATAATTGGTGAGTAAGTACAGTAACTTTTGGGCAATCAACTGCAGGTAGGTTATCATTTTGAAATATTGCTATGTCAAAATTTAATGCTATATTCTCTGACACTCTAATGGAACATTTTGCCGAGCGAATAATATTTAGACATCTTCATGATTCTTAATGCAGAAGTTACTGTACTCATTTCGATTCAGAGATTTAACAGGTGTTACTCTCGTCGTCTATATAATGAAAGGTGCCCATATTTTTGACACACATTCGAAAGGAGCCAAAAGACATATGTGGCGAAACATGTGGCATTACAACCAATTTATATAATGACGATTAAGAAACTTCTTTCTTTATCCTTCTGTATTTTGAAGAAAAATTAATTAAAAACTATTTTCCCAATGAGGATGACAATAAATTCATAAGTGTTAACTCTCTCAATGAGCATAGTCAAATAAGATGTATATTTAACTGCTGAATATACAATAGTATGGTCAAATACGAGTAGGTACATCTGCACTGCTTATATATCTGTAAATAGACAATACCCTAAGTCCTAAAACTAATGAATTTATTGTCTTCCTCGAGAAAATTATTATAGTCTTTAGTTGTTCTTCAAAACACAGAAGAATAAAAAAAAAGAATTTTTTTTGCTAGGCAATACTACTTGCAAGCAAGAATTCCAACATGAAGGGAGTATTTGAACTAACAAGCATATAAATACGGGTATCAAAAATCCTAAGGCTGAGTAAAATAAGCAGATTTCCCATGTGCTGGAACTAGTGTTCTATTTTCTCACCCCATATTCTCTATTTGTATGAAGAAATCTGCATAACCCTCCTATTTCGAGGCCGATGTCAGCAATTAACGAGTGTTATCCATATTTTTTAATAAAAAGATTAAATATCGAGTAAGGAATCGGAGTAGATCAAATTAACAGTTTTGAATCAAGGACGTAAAACCTTAAGTGATGACGTCATCAAACTACGAATTTGAAAGGTCATCAGGTACAAAAGTCATTCAAAACAGTATTAGGTTGCAATAAGACATTTCAAGATATATTGGCTTATTGTTAACATGCGATGACTAAAAGGCCGGGTTTACTGCCGGCTGAAAATTATAAAATGCAAATATCTCGGTTAGTAATATTGACAGAGAAAATGTGTACAAATACATTTACAGAAAATTAAGTTGGCCAAAAAACAGGATATTTACAATTATTGGATCCGAATCATAATAATGGGGTGTTTGAAGTTTTGATTCCCGCCTTCTAAACCCCTCTCCCTCTTGTCGAATGTCACCTTTTAACGGACTTTATCTTTAGTTTTACGTTATATTTAATATTTATTGAGTTTGGAAACGATCAAACAAAAATTACGACCACTGGAGCGGTTACACAAGATATATAAACACTCTCTCTCTCTCTCTCTCTCTCTCCCTCCCTCTCTCCCTCCCTCTCTCTCTCTCTCTCACTCTCACTCTCTCTATCTCTCTATAAAATATATATATATATATATATATATATATATATATATAAATATATATATATATATATATATATAATTGTAACCTCTGTCTGTACATTGATTTTTTTCTCGAAATTTCACGATAACTTTTGTTTTACATGTCATAGACACCACAACTGCATTTTGTTTCTTTGGGGCGTGTTTGTTTATTTGTTTGTTTGTTACCTTGTCACGCATAAACGGCTGAACCGAATTTTATGAAACTTAGATGTATATTACTACTAACCCCACTTAGACCTTAGGCTATAATAGTATTCTCTGAGACGAACAGGAGTGGGGGTTATAAGGGAGGCCTGAAATTAAAATTAGCGATATTTCGTTTCCTATTGGTTCCTATGTAAACATAACAAAATTTGTTTATTTTGTTATTTAAAATAACATTTGTTATATATGTTTTTTTCGTATACCGAACTATAAACGAAATATACACTAAAACCTATAGCGGAAGTGAACAATTTTATTTGGCATAAAAGTTTCAACCGAACTTAATAAAATTCGGTATGCGTATTATTACTAACATCTTTATTATAATAAGTCATACTAACATTTCTAGAAACGGGCAGGAGTGGGAGTTGTAAGGGAGGCCTGAAATTAAAAATAGCGGTATTTCGCTTTCTATTGGTTTTTCTGCAAATACGCACATGGCACAAGTTGTTTATTTTGTTATTTAAAGTAACTTTTGTTGTATTCATTTTTGTCATATAACAAAGTATTAACGAGATATACACTAAAAACTAGAGTGCGAGCCAACAATTTTGTTGGGCCTAACGATTGAACCGAACTTAAAAAAACTCAGAATGTGAATAAGCATTAACTCTTCCATGATATATTAAAATTTTTAGGTCCAGACAGGAGTGGGGGTTATGAGGGAGGCCTGAAACGAAAAATTGTGATATTCCGATTCCAATGGACTTTTCAACGATTTTCTATAAAAATACAATCATTAGTCAGTCAACGATGATTTCCCGGGCATTGCCAAGTATATTAGCTAGATTGTATATACAAAATACGTACATTATAGCTAATATTTAATTATAATAAATGCTATCCATGATTATGATTTGAATTATTCACGGTGTGTCAAACAGTGGAGAGGGAATGATTAGAGACTTTCATTTATTCCTCAAATCTAAAGTTTTTTTCCCACAAGTCACCCAACGGACGCCTACCGTGGAAAAGTGCGCCTAGACGGGAAGAGCAGTTGTACACATAGAAGCATTGCCAAAAACAAAATTTTTCCGTCTCAAATGATTTCCCGAGCGAAGCCGGGTACCTTGGCTGTTATGTATATCATTTTCTTCGAAGGTTATTTTCGTTATCTCATAGGTAGGATCTATCGGCATTTACGGAAATGTTTTGGAAATGGCGTCATGAGTCAACCTCAATAGCTGAGGCTATACTTATCACGCCATTTTCTTAAGAGAGTTTTATTTATATAAATTTCATTATAAGTCTTAAAAATTCTATAATCGAGATTAATTGTTGGTAAAAAAATATATATAGCTTCGAAAGAGTAGTGAATAATAAAATGTTCTGATCAAAAGATACAGGGATTCCACCCCAATAAAAAAAATTAGCTTTTTTAAGTATTAATAAATGTATGTATGAACTGAAAAGAGTAATGTCGCTTGTAAAAATGGTCAAGTGAATTTAAAATCAGGAAAAAAATTTCTATTTAAAATATATTTCCGTTTATGCCTTTCACATGCTGCATCCTTAAGGTAGAGTGGAAATTATCCATTCATGTGCAGTTAAAATAATGAGACATTGCATAATTGTAGAAATAACAGGGGATTACCACAGTCATGTTTGGATCTAAGTTTATACTTATATAGCAATTGAAATTTCTCCATTCTTGGTCAAGTAGTTTTTTGCTTCGACAAGTTAATTTTAAATTCAGGAAATGGATTATAAATCGTAGCCTACAAAATTATACAAGCAAAACATGTTGCTTCGGAGTTGAAAAATAATTTAACTGGAGGCGGAATGTAAGAAAAAAAAGCGGGGTAATGACAGTGAAAGTGACAGAGAAGCTGGTGATTTGTAACTGCTGCCCTATCAAGGTCCAAGGCTTCCGGGCTTAACCGGCTAGAGAATGTTGCCCGGGGTCAGGGTCTCCCTCGGAAGGCGTGACTTCATCACTGCTACTTATCACCTGTTACTATCGTTCGTAATCGTTGGATGACTCAAACTCCTCACGTCTCGTGGTGATTTTTTCAGGGTCAGCATTCGATTTTAATAATTGTTTATCTCGTTCCTTTATGCCTGTCGTTATATCAGAAGTAATCAGAAAATAATTTGATAAAGAAATAATAAAAGCATATTTAACCTATATCCAAATATAGTAGAGATGGAAATATAAAGGGGTAACCTACATTTTTTGGGGAGGGGTTCATTTCATAGGCCTTACCACAGACTACACCACATAA